>JAJJMB010007708.1:30500493-30642860 GCA_023531105.1 Papaver atlanticum | reverse complement strand
TATTTTGAGAGTTAAAATGAATTTTAGGCTCTGCAACCCAAACTAAAGAAGGGTTAGATTGAAGAACTACATATCTTAATTTGTCTTTGGCCTTTTGCCTCCTAAGGCCTCTTATATTCCAGAATATCAATCTCATGTTAAGAAGAAGGATGAGGAGGTGTGGAACTCCTCTCATTTGGCACAAGTTTCAAAAGTTCTCTTCTAGTTTTTCTAGTCACTGGAGCAGGCTTAGTAACCTTAGCTGGAGGTTTCTTCTTTTCAATGACAGTATTTTTAGTAATCAAAACTTGATCAGAAGAAGGATTGTGCTTCAAAATAGTGATAGGTTGTGAAGTAATACTAATATGAAGTAAAGTAGAAGTGTTCACCTCTTTAATTTCTCCATCCTCAGAGCTTGAGTAATCCATGGATTCTTCTACTTCAGCAATAGGATCAAATTTATTAGAAGAAATAATAGCTGAAATAGATGATAAAACCTCAACCTGTCGTATTTCTTTAATAACACCACTATGTTCACCAATTTCATTAGAAGATAAAGATGAATCAAGTGAAACTTGAGGTAATACTTGAGGAATTACAGGTTCAATGACTGAAGAAGTATGAGCTGAATTTGCAGAAATTTCTGAAGCAGTGTCATCTTTTTTTGTAGGTGTTTGACAAATATCAAAGGCAATTGGATTCACCTTCTTTGTTTTGACTCTCCAAACATTTTTTGGTTGCATTGGATAGTTCTCTTCTACTTGAGATTCCTTCTTTTTAGATCTACATTCAACTACCAAGTGTCCCACCACTTTACAATGATTGCAGAATTTAGGAATTCTTGGAATTTGGATCTCCTGTTCAAAACTACCATATTTGGTGTTTATCAAAATATGATTTGGAATGTGCTGTGCTAAGTCTATTTCTACAAGAACACTAGCATAGTATCCTACTTCCTTCTTAAGAGTTACTTCATCAACCTTAATAGCTCTACCAATTCTTTCTCCTAGATCCATAAGAATTTTTTCTTTCCAATATTCCATACCCAGACCAGGAAATCGAGCCCAGACAAAAGCAGTAGTTGATTTTTGATTAGATGGATTAAAATTTGGTTCCCATTCTCTCAACTTAAGAACTTGAGATTCAACAAGCCAACAACCCTTCCAAATATAATTCATATCAATCTCATTATTCAATTTTATGATAAAAAAACCTTTTCCAATAGGAATCAATTGAGATGTACCTGTAAGTTTCCATTGACTCTTTAAAGAAATAGCAGCAGCTTCAAATTTTAGTTTGACGAAGTCTAATCTGCCAATCAGGCTAAATTTCCATTCATGTAAACTCTCATCAATATCTTCATCAGAGATGAATAGAGTTGGTGTAAGAGGTACACTGTTAGAATCATCAGATTTCGATTCAGAAGCAGGAGGAACCCTAGAATTGGTTTCTTCCATATTTGATCTAAACTGATTTAACTAATGAGAAAAAATAGATTCAGACATCAATAATGTCAATATTTAGATACCATTAATGTTCAGAATCAGTAGATGATTAACACCAATCATTGAAAGAAGTAAAGGAAGTCGAAATTTTTCTGGAAATCGAGAGAGAAAAAAAGACTGAGTCAGTCGCCGATCCTCAGAGATTCTCTTTCCTCCAAATGAAATGTTGTCATTTCTAAACTTGTTTTCTTTAATTCTCATCGTACTTGCATTCTCGACAAAATTTATTTTGGACTACCATGCCCCCAACTTTTACTTGATTAATTCCAATGTGTTACTGGCTATTTTCGTGAATTTCTTGTGTTTCAATTGGTTAATCGCTTTACTGGCATTGTGGAAAAATGTATCTGTTGCACATCCTTGTGTTTTCTAGTTACTTTGAATTCTTTCTATTATTAACTAGATGCATGAATTTTATTTCGGACTTTCGGATCGTTATAATGGTCTTGCTCTTGGAATAACGAGATCTGATTTCAGATTCAAGCTTTTGGGTTTTCATAGTTGTCTTTCTACCCCGGAATGTATTTGTGAATGTTATATTTCATCGTTTGCGCACGATTGAAAGCTAGATGACTCTACTATAGGACCGTCAGGCCTTAATTGGCACCCCACCTATGGGTGGCAACCCGGAAGACCGTTTGTTTGATAACGGTGGCTGGTATCGGACTAACTTGACGACGGCGTTCGCCAAAGGAATAGTAGAGTAACTTATCCTCATTTTACAGAATAAAATCTTGGTTACCAGATGTTTTGTTTGAAGCTTTACATTTCGTAAATTATTATAGCTGCTGCTCTTGTCTACGCTTTAATATTTTACGCTGACTTACGTACTTTGCTATCCCCTACTGGGCATTCGCTCACCCGTTTTGTTTTGTTTTCACCCACAGATTTTGAAGAGAGGTTAAGGCAGTAAGCTTTGGAAGAACTTATGCCTAAGGGTTTAAGCAAAAGTTGGTAATTTTACTTGTCGAATGTTTATATCACGGGATTATCTGGGTGGTTAAATTTTCTTGCTGTTCAGTGCTTTTGATTATATTTTGTTTGTGTACAAGACTGTCAGCAAACTCATTTTGTCGTGATGTATTTCGAATTTTGGACGTGTGGAATGTATACGAGACTTCTTCATTGTCATCTTGAGTGCAATACAAGTATATGTATATTTTTCTCTACTGTATGAGCTTATCTTCTTATGTACATTTATGAATCGCTATAGGTTTAACCTTCATATGTATACAAAAGCATTATATATGTTGACGAGTTTTTAAATGTGCTGGTGATGTCTTGGATTTTGACAAGTACTTGAAAATCTTGTTTAGCCATTATTGGACTAAATGGTTTCAAGACCCTGTTCTTGTTTAGTTACTTCTTTATAAAGTGTTGCTTTAAGAAAATGTATATTCACCTCTTTAATTATTCTTAGTCAGATCCATGACAAGAGATTTTCATTTTCATTTATTTTTCTTTGTTTTTGAGTGACATACCGGGGTTTCTTTGTTTTGTGTTCCGTTACACAATATGTCCATGAGCCGTCCAATCATTTCGATACTATATAGAGGTGTTGATGAAATATGCGAAGTGTCAAAAAGCTCAGTCGGGGGCTTTACGAATAACAAATTCATACAGAGCTCTGAGAAGGTGCACACTCAGTCAGAGATTGTGAAGTGAATTTTCACGAATCCTAAAACATGAGTTTCAAATACATTTCTGAAACCGTGTCAGAAACATGAAAGATCATGATTTTACGATTTTAGCCTTTGTTGAAAATCCACAATCAACAGTCATTAACCTAATAATGGTTTTGGAAAACCCTAGGTTAATGGAGAATTGACTCTAGTTTCCAACTAGGACACACGGAAGTGTTGGGATTAGGTTTTCCAGATGCTAGAGTTCTCCCTTATATAGTGAAAAGACGAGGGTACCCAAATATACCTCAATCTAAAAAAAATCCACCTATAAGTCCTTTATCCGAAAGTGATTGTCTATGGACTGAGTCGAGTCAATACAACTAATCGGTTCACACTTCGTGTGATCGTCTATGGATACGAGATCGAGACAATACGACAACAAGATAACTTGTGTGATTGACTATCTATGCAAGATCGAGACAATACAACAACGAAGTATGATTACTTGATAAAAGGTTCGTACTTAACCAAACACAATAGGATTGCTATCAAGTAATTAGGAATTAACGTTTGTGTATTTTACTTCTAATTATAATAAAACAATTATAATTGCGGAAATAGAAAAGTAAAAGACACAGCAAGATTTTTTTAACGAGGAAACCGCAAATGCAGAAAACCCCCGGGACCTTGTCCAGAATTGAATACTCTCAGAATTAAGCCGCTATACAAAATCTAAACCAACTTCGTATAGTTGAGACCAAGCAACTAAACCTATAGTTCACCTAGTTCCCTCAGTATCCCTGCGCCTCCAACTTGTAACAAGTCATGCACTTGGAACAATTCCTTTGGTTCGTATTCCAAACAGTAAAGGAACAACAAATCTGTTCGGTAACAACTCTTTTCAAACAAAGTGATATGAGTTTGACAAAAGGCTCTTCCGTTTATCCCAATAAACTCCTTTGTCGGGTTCTTAGATCATTCTCTTCAACAACTACCAAAGTAATTGTTTAGCCTATGCAATCAATACTATGAATCACAAAGAAATGTATTGATGCCGATCTACTTAACTAATCAATCAAGGTTATCACAAAGATAAACCGATTATAGTTGGATCCCTCCAGCCGATCAAGTTTTGTGCACACCAAAGATTATGAACATAAATAAGAAATCTTCTTTGTCTTCAAATCTTCTTAGATCTTCAATAAACACCTTCACATAAATAACTTGAATCTCTTGTGATCAATCACACACAGAATGGAGTCTGTTAACAATGGATTATCATAAGACGTCTTTAGATCTACAAGCAGTTCTAAAGATCCCCGTCGATACTTCGATCTAGTTTGAGTGAATCTTATATCAGAAGAGAAGATCCTCAAGCATAAACAAACTAGGTGCAATCAAAGTTCAATAACCGTTAGTCAATCAAATCAATCGAAAACTAATAATAAACTGCAATTATCTAGTTCCCCACCAACGGTACTCGTAGAGATTCTCAATCCCAAAGAAGTCTTTAAAACGAGCGGTCGTAAGAGATTTCGCCCAATTAGGGTACTTTCCTCTCTGAATAGACGGTTCCACCAGTAACAACACAACTAGGTAGTTTTACTGGATCTGAGGATTAGTTTTCTCGAAATGCAAACTTCAATATTTATAGACCAAGGAAGTGTGGACACCAAGGAATTTCCAAAACCGAATATTCTCAAAGATATGCAATAAAGTCCAAATACGGTTTTCATAATTCCTGGAAATGCTCTGTCCAAATATTGACCGAAATCTCAGTACAAAATCTCCAATTAGTAAATGCACATTACCAATTTTTATTTTCTAAAGATATACATTTAATTGCTGGAAATTAAAAGCATATAAAACTAAAAACCTTAATTAAAATATTCTCAATTTATTTCGATCCGGGATTCTCCTTTAGTTATTAATGAATATCTTTAGAAAATATAAGAATTACTGCACATGTTCAAAGTATGTCGACATCTTTACTTTGTAAATCTTTTTTCATATTTACAATCTTGGAACCGATTTGCCACACTTCCAAACAAGTTTAGAATTGGTTCATCTGACTTCCAAGAACTATGTGATTGATTATCCTATCAAATCACCAATCATGGGTTTAACGGTTCTACCAAAACAAGTTTTGGTTCTACCTCCATGTGGGTACTAGGATCAGTCACACTAGTTACCAGAAGTTTGTTGACTAGGTACTAGGATCGGTTACCACATATTTATGGTATTTAACTTGTAATCGGTTGCACAAGTCATAGGATCGGTTACCAATTACTAAGACTTGTTGCACCTCTTACAAGGATCCCCTCATACTTGTGATCGGTTGCACCTCTTACTAGGATCGATTCCCCAATGTCTAGAGTTGGTCATACCAATTACAATATATCGATCATACCATCTCAGGTGATTACTTAAGATCGGTTTCACTAATAAAAGTCATACCAATACAAAAGTCAGGTATTGTGAATAGTTTTACCAAGATACATAAACAAGTTATGAACGGTTATACTAAACACACATATTGGTAATCCAAAGATTTGCAATGAATGACAATACCAATAAGCCTAGCGATTTCCCTTTCGATTCACAAAACAAGTTTATGAATTGTACTTCTTTTAAACGAATGTAAAACATTGTTTCCTAGGACGAAATATTCACCCATACCCATACATAATCACAAAGCATTCATACGATTATGCCGATGTCTTATATACGAAGTTCAAAAGATATACGTTATACTTCATATTGCAATTCCTTAATACTATGTCTAACTAGAGTATAATCATTCACATCTTCGCAGTTATGTTTTCAATATGAACGACTTGAAAGATACTTTAGGAATGAAACAGTTCAAGTCAAATATTACTAACCTCAAGAGGAAGGATGATATCGTCATTGTAGTTCTTTACTTCTTCACGTTCTTTAAAGTCTTCACTTAATACTTGTAAGTCTCATATCCTGGTAACTTTCTAGCTAACCTATACGAAGTTGACTCTAGTAAATAATCAAGCGACTCTTTAAATGAGTTTTGATTCACTAAAATATGACAACCAAACTTGACATACCAACGCTTGGTGGGTTCAACCGAGAAATGCTCTAACATATAGTCTTTCAAATCAGGTTTGCTTACAATCAAAACTAAGATAGCTTATTAACAAAGCAATTGATATTCACCGTTAGATGAACTCCTGATTTAAGATTCAAGCTAAGTCTGCTTAGAAAGCAATCAATCTCCACCGTTAGATAGTATTAGCTTGATACATACAATTGAAATATACCTATGTTTAGATATGGATGGACTGTACCTAAACGTGCATACCTTGGTTGCTCAATAATAGTTAACCGAAGTTAGCCACATGAACACTTATAGTTTAGCCACATTCTTCTAACACTTCTAGATCAAATATGATGACCAATCAATCATGATAGATAATTAAATGAATCTAAATGTGTTTCAAGAGAGTTGTTCAAATTTTCATCAACTCATAGAAATATATATGAACCATTTGAAACAAAATCGGTTTGGTTAGTAATTGTACAAAGTAAGAATACAAGAACTAATTCATGAACATAATGCTACGGTTTGAAAAACAAGTTCGCATTCCTTATTTCATTATAGTTCCAGGGACTTTAGTTCGCAAACTGAGTTCGCAAACGAACCTGATTTCATTAGTATGAAAATCCATACTTACCGATTTTAGAACCTAACCACTGTGTTCGTAAACTGAGTACGCGAACAACAGTTCCGTACTTTGGCTTTATCCAGCCATTCACAAACAGCATACGCAAACAGCAGCTCCAGACTTGGCTTTATCTAGCCGTTCACAAACAGGGTACGCGTAAAACAACTCTGGACCTTTTCACAGGTAAACCAGTTCGCAAAAATAGTTCGTAAACAATAGTTCCGGACCTGAACTAGACTTGCACAGTCAGCATACAAATTATACAACTGTATTATATCCAGACATGGTATTAGTTCTAAAACTCTTATTTAATCATTGAAACATCCTTTGAAGACAACAATGGTAGTCTTACACATACCACTAGCTTCAAGTAATTTTCAAGTGATTAATCGATCAATACGAAACTTCCCAAGTTGACATCAAATGATTGTCTCACACAAATCATGTAAGATGTTCAAGGTACTTTTCACATGATCACCTTTGACTTAATATTTAGTTTCCAACAAATATATTGTCTCCAACTAAACTCGTCAAAAATACGATGAACTTATCTAAAGCTAAAAGCTTCCAACACATATTTCGATAAATATATATATATGAGTTAAACTCAGCTCAAAATATCAAATGTATATAATGTAAAAGTCTATATAGATATATGACTTAGTCTCTTTAGAAGATAGAATAGAATAGACTTATGGGTGACATATAAGTTTTAGTCTCCACATACCTTTTGTTGATGAAGTTCCTCCAAGCTCTTTAGTATATCTTCTTCTTCAATTGGTGAACGACGTTAAGTCTAAAGCTCAACTACACACTTCTATCCTAATCCCAGACTAAGGTATAAGTAGACTAGAAATCAAGTATATAGTTTTGATCAACTAAACTTGACAAACAAGCTTGAGATAGCAACGCTTGCGAGTTCGACCGAGCAGTGCTCTAACATTAAGTTTGTCCATGCATATTTCCTAAGAAAAAGTTGGTGATGTATTTTGGTACCCTCGCGTTTTCACAAGAAATCAGAGAAGCGCTAAAGATAGCTTTGATAAGGAAGGATGAGAAGGTTATCGTAGAAAGTGATGCATATGGACTTATTGATCAGATTAACAAGAAGAACTTTCAAGGGAATCACCGTATTCATCCCTTCTTTGAAGATATCAGAACCCTGAGTCTGAAATTTCAGTTTCTCTCGTTTGTTTATGTAAATCGTTTGGAAAACAATGTAGGCCAATGAACTTTCCCAGTGGGTTAAGAAAACGATGACCATATGGTGTGGACTGTCCCACCTGTATGGATAGTACCATCCATAAGTGTCAACCATATGGAGATTTAGTGTTTCATGTTATTTGCGTGTTAAAAGAAAGTTTCTCTGCTAATTCTTATAGTGAGAACACACAAGTGACCCTCAAAATATTTAGGAAAGACAATAATAGTAAATAAGAGTTTAAACCCAAAATAATGTTAAAAAAATAAGTAAATATGACGCACTTTAGGAAGACAGCTTGCAAGTTCTCAGAGTACCCAGTTTGCATTAGCAACTAAGTGAGGTACACATGGAAACATCGAATATATTGGCATCATCCGAGTACAGAGAAGATAAGTTGTGCAACAAGGACTCAGATCTTATGAACTGCACAAATAAATCTTTTTTTCAGTTACAAAACCTTAACGAAACCAAACTATCAGTATCAGATAACTTACATATTGAACACATCCATAATCCATCATAATGCAATAATGACTATATGAATCTCAATGAAACATCAATAAACTTGAGAGAGGAAGAAAATAGAAGAGAAGAGAATGCACACTACTTATCCGTACTTGTCATATATGGAAAAGAACCAGATGAAATTGAGAATCTTGACAAGAAGGGTAGCACTATAAATTCTCATTGAAACTAGCTTGTTCTTTTCCCTTAATTTTGTCACATTTCTTTCTTTTTTGGGGGGGATGAGTTGGTTGTTGGAGGTCCCTGTAGGTACCGAGAGTCAATCTCACACTACTGTTTACATGCCAGATAAAGAAATTTTGAAATTGGATTGTGCTTGTCACAAAACTATGTTAAGATTAACTTCATTGATTCGTATTATATTAGTTACATGACGCATAGGTTTACAAAGATAAGGATCATCAAAAGGGCCAAAAGAATAAGAAGACTAGAAACACAATAGCTAACTATCTACAAAGAAGGAAGACTAAGACTTGTTACAACAACTCATCTGTTGAGTAGTTAATCTGTTGACCTGAGAAAATTAATACCCCCCTCAAGTTGGAGAGGTAAAGCCACAACAAACGCCCAACTTTATAACTAGACGACCCAATTGTGGTGCTCCCATAGGCTTAGTAAAAACATCGACAAGTTGATCAGAGGACTAAAAAATATTAGGTAATGTTAATCCATTCATTAATTTTTCAAGAACAAAGTAGCAATCAATCTGTATATGTTTAGTAAGCTCGTGAAGACAGGATTTTGAGCTATGTGAATTTTTTCTTGAATATCACAGGAAACAATGATAGGGAGAGGATATGAAATGCGCATGACTTTGAAGAGGTAACGAAACCATTGAAGTTCAGCTGTTATATTTTCCAAGGCACCATATTCAGCTTCAGCTAATAAACGATCTATTGTAGGTTGTTTCTTTGATTTCCATGAAATAAGATTACTACCTATTGTAACAAAATAGCTTATAGTAGATCGCTAAGTAAGAGGGAAACCTGCCCGATCTGAGTCTGTGTAGCCATGTAGATATGGAGAACTGGATGAGGATAGAGATCTATTATGTTCAATGGTCCTCTTGAGATAACGCAGTACACGATGGGCAGCATCCATATGAGCTATTCAAGGATGTTGCATAAACTGACTCAAATAATTGACTGAGTATGTGATATACGGAAGAGTTACAAAGGGATATAACAAACGTTCAACGAGACGACGAAAAGAGATTGGATCAGTTAATTCCTTGTCGTCTGTAGGAAGTAACTTGAGATGTGTATCCATGGGAAAAGATGAAACACATGCTCCTGTAAGTCCACAGTCCTGAAGGATACCGATGATATATATTTTTTTTGAAAAAAAAATGTACCTTTAGAAGATAGAAAAACTCCAATGCCTAAAAAATAATATAAACGACCAAGATCATTGATCGAAAAATGAGATGCAAGACGTAGCTTAAGGGAGTTAACAAAGTTATCGTATGTGCTGGTGATAATGATATCGTCAATATAAACGAGAAGAAAAATTTGAGTTGTACCTTGATGATATGTGAAAAGAGAGTTATCACATAAAGATTTTTGAAAACCTTCAGATATCAAAACTGAAGAGATGTTCGCAAACCACTGACGAGAGGCTTGCTTAACGCCATAAATAGATTTCTTAAGTTTGAAAACCTGAGACTCACCTTTATATGCCAAACCAGGGGGTTTCTTCATATAAATTTCTTGATCGGGTTCCCTTTGGATAAACGCATTGTTGATATCCAGTTGATGTAAAGACCACCTTTTGCAATAGAAAATAATATGCATACAGTGACCAATTTACACACGGATGCAAAGTCATAGTAATCAATTCCTTACCGTTGAGTATAATTTTTGTCTACAAGACGAGCCTTGTATCGTTTAATATTACCATCATCCAATGACTGTCTTACCAGGTGATAAATCTACCATGATGCAAGTATTGTTAGCTTATAAGTAAATTATTTCTTTGTCCATAGCTTCTCTCAATTTAGATTATTTGCTTGCATGTGAGAATGTCTTGGTGAAAAGACGAGGGTAACCAAATACACCACAATCTTTTATTTTTCCACCTATAAGTCCTCTTACCGAAAGTGATCGTCTATGGACAAAGTCAAGACAATACAACAAATCGGTATTCACACTTTGTGTGATTGTCTATGGATACGAGATCGAGACAATACGATTAGTGATACTTGATAATAGATTCGAACTTAACCAAATTCTATAGGATCACTATCAAGCATATCGTAGTTAACGTTTGTTTATTTTACTTTTAATTATAATAAAACAATTATAATTACGGAAATAGAAAAGTAAAAGACACAGCAAGATTTTGGTAACGAGGAAACTGCAAATGCAGAAAAACCCCGGGACCAAGTCCATAATTGAATACTCTCAGAATTAAGCCACTATACAAAATCTAAACCAACTTCGTATAGTTGAGACCAAACAACTACCCCTAGTTCACTTAGTTCCCTCAGTATCCCTGCGCTTCCGACTTCGATGAGTGCACGCACTGAAACAATTACTTTGGATTGTATTCCAAATAGTAAAGGAACAACAAATCTGTTTGGTAACAACTCTTTCGATTCTTTCAAGATAAAGATATCTCAATTCATATGCAAAGGCTCTTCCGTTTAATCTAATAAACTCCTTTGTCTGGTTAGATCAATCTATCCAATAACTACCAAAGTAGTCAAGTTTAGATTCGCAATCAATCGATATAGATTCCAACAAGAAACTATAAAGTGATGCCGATATCACGCAACTAATCAATCGAACAAATCCGATTCTAGTTGGATCCCAGCCGATCAAGGTTTGTGCACACCCAAAGATAAGAGAACCAAATAAGAAATCTTTTTTGTTTTCAAATCTTCTTTAATCTTCAATAAACACCTCCTCAACACCACTTGAATCTTTTGTGATTTCACACACAGAATGGAGTCTGTTAACAATGGATTATCACAATATGTCTTTAGATCTATAAACAGTTCTAAATATCCCGTCGATACTTTGATCTAGTTTCAGTGAATCTTATATCAGAAGAGAAGATTCTCAAGAATAAACAAACTAGGTGCAATCAAAGTTTCAACAACCATTAGTCAATCGAAAACTAATAACACTGCAATTATCTAGTTTCCCACCAACGGTACTCGTAGAGCTTCTTGATCCCACAGAAGTCTTTAAACGAGCGGTCGTAAGAGATTTCACCTAATTAGGATACTTTCCTCTCCGATTAGACGGTTCCACCAGAAACAACAAAAAGATTAAGTTTTCCAGGCTCTTGGGATGGTTTGCTAGAAATGCAAACTTAGATATTTATAGACCAAGGATGTTTGGACACCAAGGAATTTCCAAAACCGAAAATATTCTCAAGATATGCAATGAATAGCAAAATTCGGTTTTCCTAATTCCAATAAATGCTTGTCCAAAATTTCCGAAATCTGTCAATAGAAAATCTCCAATTAGTAAATGCACATTAGTAATTTTTATTCTCTAGAGATATGCATTTAATAGATGGTAATTAAAGCATATAAAACCAAAAACCTTAATTAAAAGATTCTCAATTTATTTCGGCACAGGATCTCCTTGAGTACTAAGGAATATCTTTGAACAATAAATGATAAGAGTTATTATACGTGTTCAAAGTATGTTGACATATTTTCACTGTAAATCCTTATTCATATTTACATGGATTTACATTCTTGGAATTGGTTCACCTGTATTCCTGTGATCGGTCACACCAATTACAAATATCGATCATACCATCTCATGGTGATTACTTAGGATCAGTTACACTAATTAATAAAAACTAGTCATATTAAATCATAAGTCAGGCATTGTGATTAGTTATACCAAGATACATAACAAAGTTACGATCGGTTCTACCATCTCACACATATTGGTCATCCAAAGATTTGCAATGAATAACCGTACCAATAAGCCTAATTATTTCCCTTTCGATTCATAAAACAAGTTCACGAATGTACTTCCTTTAAACAAATGTAAAAAATTGTTTCCTAGGATAAAATATTCACCATAACCCATTCACATAATCATAACAATATATACAAGATTATGTCGATGTCATATCTACGAAGTTCAAAAGATAAGCATTATAGTTCGTAGTTTAATTCCATAATACTATGATCATATAATTATGATCATGTCACGTCACTAGAGTATTATACGATATGTACAATATATACAGCTTCGCGGTTATGTTTTCAATATAGTACGACTTGAAAGATACGTTAGGAATGGAACAGTTCAAGTCAATATTACTAACCTCAAGTGGAAGGATGATGTCGTCGTTGTAGTTCGCTACTTCTTCACATTCTTCATGTCTTCAGAGTAATACTTGTATGTCTCAACATTCCTATACTTTCTAGTCTAACCTAAATGAAGTTGACTCTAGTATACAATCAAGCGACTTTAGAAGAGTTTTTAGTCACTAAAATATGACAACCAAACTTGACATACCAACGCTTGGTGGGTTCAACCGAGCTATGCTCTAACACTTAGGTTCTTCGCTGAGAATGACTGATGAAAAAAATACTCTATGAGATGGACAGAATTTGTCAAAAGATAAATAATTGGTCATTGGGTAAAATGAAGTTGATTTACATTCAGCATCGGAAAAATGATAATCCTTTGAATAAGGAGGTGGATTTCTAACACGAGATGGTCGAGAGTCTATTAGGGTGATGGTAGATCCGGATAATGGAACTGCCGAAGATGTCTGTTGCAGTTCATATGAGTGAATGAAATTGTCATGTATTTGTGGGTACATTAAAGAAGCGGTACCTGATGAAGTAACGGCTTTATTGGTGATGGCTGGAGAGTTAGAAGGAGATATAAGACTTGAAAATGCGGAGGTACCAAAATACACCACCAACTTTTTCTTAGGAAATCTGTATGGACAAACTCAACACAACTCCGAAATTTTAACTTAATCAAGGAATAATATCTACAGTTATATCACACACTCTCTCTCTCTCTCTCTTGCAATTAGAACGTTTACAGAATCAAATCCATGAACCTAATTACAATGAGATTACTTGGAAGGTGCCAAAGACCAATGTCCAAGAATCAATCTAGTCGTATCCAACAAACTAAGTCAGATGTATTTATTATGATTTATTAACGCATAACCTGTGATATTTCAATTATAAAGATAAACAATATAATGCGGAAAAAGAAATAACACAGACACCATGAGTTTGGTTAACGAGGAAACCCCAAATGCATAAAAACCCTGGGACCTAGTCCAGATTGAACACCAAACTGTATTAAGCCGCTACAGACACTAGCATACTACCAATTAACTTCGGACTGGAACGTAGTTGAGCCCTAATCGAGTATCCCAATGATTAAGGTACAATCGCGCTCCTTACGCCTCTTGAATCCCAGCAGGACTCCGAGCAATTGATTCCCTTAGATGATGTCACACCAACTAAAGGTTGCTTCAACTCAATTGAAGACTTCAAACCAATATGCCTCCCACATATTAAGCCTATATGTGATTTCCTTTACAATCAAAAAGTTTGATCAACGGTGATGAAAATCGATAGAAACAGACAAAGTCTAGATAACCTCAAAATCCGGACTTATGCAACCCGAAGTGAAGCCTAGATTATTATTCACCTCACAAGTATAAAACTTGTGGAATCAACAAAGTTTGGGACGAAGAGAACTTTGATGATTTCTATCTATCTTGATCAAGTGAGAAGCTCAACAATCGATCAAGATCAGGATACCCGAGTTATCAAGAAATATATCTGGACCTGTATTCATGAATCCCTATGAAGTATTTGTAGTCGCTAAACCCTAAATAGGTTAGGAAGAGGAAGAATATAGTTACAACTAGGACACACCAAAAGTAGTTTCATGATTTATAGATCCCCGTTGCTTGAAGTTCCCATTTTATAGAAATTCAAAGCATAGGTTGCTTTAGGTTTAAGCTAAGATAGCTTTGGAACCAAGCAATCAATATCCACCATTAGATGAATCTTTGAATCTGATTTACATAAACAAGATATATACTCTGGTTAGGTGAAACTGCAACCGAACCATATATAAAGACTATGTTCGAGGTGGTTAGCCGAAACTAGCCGATTTGAACTAATAAGCTTAATACTTACTTTCATAAACACTTAAGACATTAAGCTTGGGTCACAATCATGTGATCCAATAAGTCTAGTGTTTTTAGAGAATTGATCAAATGCTAATTATCTCGTAGAAATAATTTTGTCGCACTTGAAAATAATCGACAAGGTTAGTAAATGCAAAAATTACAAATACCATAGTCGTTCGTGACTCAAGTCAGTCAGATCACGTGTACCGGTTTGTAAACTATTAAGCCAAACCAAGTTCCGGAGTTCACAGACCTATTTAGGTATATATGCGTACTGGTGTGTGTACCTTAAGACCATAACCGATTCCAGAGTCCACAAAACTATTTTGGTTTGCGTACTGGTATGGAAACACAACCGAGTTCCGGAACACATAACTATTTTGGTACCTGTACCGGTATAGATACTAAACCGGTTTAGTGACCACAATTCCTTTACGGTGTGCATATGGGTATGCGTACCGATCCGGTTCACGAGTTAAACAATTTTTTTTTACAAGATGTACATAATAACATGCTTACCAAAAATCTGCAAGTCGACATATAGCTACTCTGCTACTTGTACGAGTACATGTAATATGGCTTCAGACTTATAACAGTTTTCTCAGTTTGTAAGACTGATAACACCATCTTGTATCCGAATCTATAGTAGTTCTATATTTTTCTCTAAATCGATTCGAAACATTCCCGAATAACATCAATGACAATTACCACTGTACCAGGCTATTTTCGAATGATAAAACTTGAATCATGATTTTGATTCCGAACAATAAATTATCCTTAACCGAAATTCATTAAGTATGAACAAATGTTCATTAAGCTTAGTCATAATATTTTGAGAACTAATTATCAAGATAAATGTTATAGCATAGCTCAGTTGAACTCACCAAGCATTGGTATGTCAAGTTTGGTTGTCATATTTTAGTGTATCAAAACTCATCTAAAGTCGTTTGATTATATACTAGAGTCAACTTCGTTTAGGTTAGATTAGAAAGTATAGGAATGTTGAGACATACAAGTATTACTCTGAAGACCTGAAGAATGTGAATAAGTAGCGAACTACAACGACGACATCATCCTTCCACTTGAGGTTAGTAATATTGACTTGAACTGTTCTATTCCTAACGTATCTTTCAAGTCGTCCTATATTGAAAACATAACTGCGAAGCTGTATATACTGTACATATTGTATAATACTCTAGTGATGTGACATGATCATAGTATTATGGAATTAGACTACGAACTATAATGCTTATCTTTTGAACTTCGTAGATACGACATCGACATAATCTTGTATATATTATTATGATTATGTGAATGGGTTATGGTGAAGATTTCATCCTAAGAAACAATGTTTTACATTCGTTTAAAATAATTACATTCATGAAATTCTTTCGTGAATCGAAATGGAAATCATTAGGATTATCGGTCCGGCTATTCATTGTAAATCTTGGGATGACCAATATGTGTTAGATGGTAGAACCGATCTTAACTATGTTATGTATCTTGGTATAACTAATCACAATGACTGACTTATGATTTGGTATGTCTGTTTTTTATTAATTGGTGTAACCGATCCTAAGTAATCATCAAGTGTTGGTATGATCGATCCTTGTGATTGGTGTGACTGATCCTAGTAATTGGTGTGACGGATCACGAGTGTTGTGTAATCGATCCTTGTAATTGGTAACCGGTCCTGGTAACTGGTGTAACCGGTCCTGGTAACTGGTGTGACCGATCACAAGCAATACCATGTGTAGATGGAACCGATCCTTAAACTGGTATAACCGATCCTAGTGACTGGTGTGACCGATCACAAGTATTTCCATATTAAGGTATAACCGATCCTAGTGATTGGTTGAACCGATTGAACCCATGTATGTGATTTGGCATTTGATCAATCACATAGTTGTCTTGGAATACAGGGAAACCAATTCTAAACTTGTTTGGAAGTGTGGTATGACCGATTCCAAGAATGTAAATCCATGTAAATATGAAATAAGGATTTACAGTGAAAAGATGTCAATATACTTTGAACACGATCATTAACTCTTGTCATTTATTGTCCAGAGATATTCCTTAGTACTCAAGGAGATCCTGTGCCGAAATAAACTGAGAAACTTTTAATTAAGGTTTTTGGTTTTATATGATCAATTAAATGCATATCTCTAGAGAATAAAAATTAGTAATGTGCATTTACTAATTGGAGATTTTCTATTGAGAGATTTTGGAAATATTGGACAAGCAATTATTGGAATTAGGAAAACCGAATTTTTCCATTCATTGCAAATCTTGAGAATATTTTCGGTTTTTAAAATTCCTTAATGTCCAAACATCCTTGGTCTATAAATACCTAAATTTGCATTTCTAGCAAACTATCCTAAGAGCTAGGCAAACTTCATTTCTTGTTTTTTCAGGTGGAGCCGTCTATTCGGAGAGGAAAGTATCCTAACTAGGTAAAATCTCTTACGACCGCTCGTTTAAATACTTAGGTGGGATCAAGAAGCTCTACGAGTACCATTGGTGGGAAACTAGATAATTTCAGTGTTATCAGTTTTCGATTGATTTGATTGATTAACGGTTGTTGAAACTTTGATTGGACCTAGTTTGTTCATTCTTGAGAATCTTCTCTTCTGATATAAGATTCACTCAAACTAGATCGAAGTATCGACGGGATCTTTAGAAATATTGATAGATCTAACGAAATTTTGTGATAATCTATTATTAACATACTTCGTTCTGTGCGTGATTGATCATAAGAGATTCAAGTGGTGTTGTGCAGGTTATTGAAGATTAAAGAAGATTTGAAGATTTGAAGACGAAGAAGATTTCTTATTGGTTTTCGTATCTTGTGAATTGTGTGCACAAACCTTGATCGGCTGGGATCCAACTAGAATCGGTTTATTCGATTGATTAGTTGCGTGAGATCGGCATCGCTTTATAGTTTCTCTTTGAGATCAATATTGATTGATTGCGAATCTAGACTTGACTATTTCGATAATTAAAGTTAGATTGATCTAACTAGGCAAAGGATTTTATTATATTAAACGAAAGAGCCTTTGCGTATGACTTAAGATATCTTTATCTTGAAAAGAATCTAAGAAGTTGTTACCAAACAGATTCGTTGTTCCTTTCTTGTTTGGAATATGATCCAAAGGAATTGTATCAGTGCGTGACTCTTGAACTCGGAAGCGCAGGGATACTGAGGAAACTAAGTAGCTAAGGGTAGTCTGCTTGGTTTCTACTATATGAAGTTGGTTTAGATTTCGTATAACGGCTTAATTCAATTCTGGACTAGGTCCGGAGGTTTTTATGCATTTGCAGTTTCCTCGTTAACAAAATCTTGTTGTGCCATTTACTTTACTTTTCCGCATTATAATTGTTTTATTATAATTAAAGTAAATTGCACTTTATGTTAACTCTGCATTACTTGATTGTGATCCTATAGAGTTTGGTTAAGTCCGAACCTATTGTAAAGTAACATACTTCGTTGTCGTATTGTCTCGATCTTGTATCCATAGTCAATCACATAAGTTATCTTGTTGTTGTATTGTTTCAATCTCGTATCCATAGACAATCACTTGAAGTGTGAACTGAATTGTTGTATTGTCTCGACTCTATCCATTGACGATCACTTTCGGTAGAGGACTTATAGGTTGAAACAAAAAGATTATGGTGTATTTGAGTACCCTCGTCTTTTCAATAAACTTGACTCGAAATTATTGTATATGCAAGATAGTCTAATTAATGCGACATCGTCTCAATGATAGAAAAGTGAATATAACTTGAGAAATAGGTTGTTCAGTCTTCACCTACCTTTTGTTGATGAAGTTCTCCAAAAGCTTCGGTTGATCTTCGCCTTCAAACGGTAGAACGCAATGATGATTGCCGTGATCCACTGTTTGTCAACTACATTTCTATCCTAGTCCGAGACTTAACTAATTGTAAACTAGAAATCAAGATATAGTTTTGAAAACTAAATTTGACAACCAGCTTGAGATAGCAGCATTTGTGAGTTTGCCCGAACAATGCTCTAGCAAGACCTGATGAACCACGTTGAGTATGTGGTAATGACGTAGCTTAAGGAGCTGAATTAAGAGTAGAATCTTAGAGTTCACATTGGGGTTGTGAACTAGAAACGGGAGACTGAACAGATTTATCAGTTGAGGGTGAAAATGCAGTATGCACTGAAGGTGAATAAATGAGACAATCATAGGAAGTATACTCAGACTGCTAGCCTGGTATAAGAACTAATGTAGTTGGAGTAGTAGTTAAATCATGAAAAGAAAAAAAGCATTCATGAAATACCACATCTCATGAAGTGTATGTAGTATTCAACTCAAGGTCATAAAATATGTATCCTTTTTTTCCATAAGGATATCCAATGAATATGCCTGGCTTGGCACGTTAGTCGAATTTGTGAGAAATATTTGTGTTTCCACCAAAACAAAGGCAACTAAATACTTATAGAGAGAGTAATATGGTGATTGATGTAGTAACATCTCATGGGGTGATTTATGAGACAACACTAGAGTTGGAAGTTTATTGATTAAGTATGTAGTAGCAAGAATGCATTCTCCCAAAAAATGAATAGGGAGATTGGATTGAAAGCGTAATGATCTTGCTACATTAAGCAAATGTCGATGTTTTCTTTCAACAATGCCAATCTGTTGCAGAGTATAAACGCAACTGGTTTGGTGGAGAATACCATGTTGGTGACACCATGACTGAAGTTCTTTATATTTGAACTCAGACCCATTATCAGACCTGAATTTTTGTAGATGTGGGATGAGTAATGTATGACCAGGGGAGATGCTGGAGAGTTTGTGACCAAACTGATTGAGAACAAAGTTAAAAAAAAAATACTTAAGAAACTTGAGAGTTTATGATATTACCTTCATCAAATATACCCAAGTACATCTAGAGTAAATCATCTACAATAATAAAGAAGTATTTTGCACTGGTAAGAGATGAAGTTGAGAAAAGACCCCATATATCAGCATGTATAAATTGAAAAGGATGTGAAGATGGAAAAGTACTTTTATTAAACTTAAAGCGAGATTGTTTTTCCCTTGGGAATACATAACATAAGTGACTGAAATGAGACGAATATAAGAAAATTTACTAGATAGAAATTTAAAACAATCCATATTTGGATGGCCGAGATGGCATTGCCATGTATAAACTGGATTATGTGCAATGAAAGATAAAGCAAATGGTTGAAAGCCAAAATATTAGAGGCCAGCAATGCACATACTCCATCCAATCTCCTTGTTCGTTTGACGGTCCTGAAAGATGCAAGCCACTTGTGAGAATGAGACACAACAATTGGCTGTGGTGATCATTTGACTGACAGAGATCAAGTTAAACTTGAAGCTTGGAATATGAAAAATATTGAGTAATTTGATATTGGGCGATAAAGAAACACACCCAATATGCATCACATATGTATGGTAGTTGAAATGCGATTGGTTTAGTAAGAAAAAAAAAAGTAACGGTTTATACACGGCTGCTATTCGTACCTTGACTTCCAATGGTGTGGCTCCGCCTAACTCATGTACTTTGAAAGAACTGCAGGCCAAGCACCCTCATGCAGCTCCTCCTTTGATACCAACAGATCTTATAGAGCAGCCAACTTTTATTGCATCTAAATATTTGGTCCTGAACAAGCTGAAAAAACTTTCCCAAGGGGACCTCATATGGGAGATGACATTCGTGCTCAACATCTTGTCGATGCTTTGAGTGGTTCTGCTGCTGCTGTGTCTGATGAGCTTATTAATTCCATTACCGAGCTAGTTAACATATGGCTTGCAGGTGGTCTTCCATCAGCTTTAGAGGAGTTTGTCCCTTGAACTCCCCTAACTCCCTTGCTCAAGTCTGGAGATGGTATACGTCCTAGTGTTGTAGGTACGATTTGGAGACGTTTAGTTTCTAAAGTTGCTGCTTCTCATGTTGGTACGAAAATGGAGAGCTACCTTAATGACTTTGAGTTCGGGGTGGGGGTACCTTGTGGTGGTGAGTCCATTCTTCATGTGGTTAATAGACTTCTTGAGGTGAAGAGTGACTCGACATCGATGTCAATGCTCCTGGTTGATTTCTCTAATACCTTCAATCTTGTAAGCAGGTTTGTAATGATTAGAGAGGTACGAAACATTGTTCTTCCATTTCTAAGTGGGTAGAGTTCTGTTATGTAACTCCTGGTAAGTTATATTATATGGACAAAACTCTCTCATCATCTCAGGGAGTACAACAGGGGGATCCTCTCGGTCCCATGTTATTGGCTTTAACTCTACACCCCTTGATACATGGGATTGCAGATGCGTGCTCTTTAGACTTGCAAGCATGGTATTTTGATGACGGGACCTTGGTTGGGGACACGTTGATGGTGGCTAAGGCTTTGGACATTATTCGGAAGGAAAGTGTTTCTTTGGGGTTACATCTGAACGTCTCGATGACTGAACTCTTTTGGCCTACAATAGATAGCAGAGGTTTGGTTAAGGGTGTTTTCCCGTCTCACATATGCCGTCCTGCGGAGGGTGTGAAGTTGTTGGGGGGACTTGTTAGCTTGAGCCCCCATATTTGTAAAAACATGGTAGTTAACAGAGTTCATAAAACCGCGGCTTTGATTGATGCCATACAAAATCTCAAAGACGCCCAGGGTGAGCTTTTATTGCTGAGGAACTGTTCTGGTGTCTCTACGTTATACTTTGCTATGCGTACAACTAAGCATGAATATTTGGAGGAGGCACATGTGGTTTTTGATAATTATCTCAAGCAGTTTCTTAGACATCTTATTATCGGGGATGGGCCGGGCTTTGGTCCCCTACAACAGAGGCTTGCTACACTTCCCATCAAATATGGTGGGATTGGTGTATATATCATGGAGGATACCATGCAATATTGCTATTTGGCATCTTGTTTTCAGACAAAAGCTCAGCGGGAGAATATTTTGAGACAATCTGGAGTTTCTAGTTTGAGTCCCAGTTTTGAGCATGCACTTTCCCTATACATACATGTATGTGGTATTGAAATTTCTTCATTGTGCATTGACGTTATTGCTCCCCATACTATGAACTCTTCGGCAATCAAGTACTTCGATGCAGTGAAGAAAGTTTTACCTGATCAATTTGTTATGACAGAGCGTGATTCAACTTTGTGGCAGAGTAACAGGATCAAACATGCATAAGATTATTTGTTGGACATTCCGATTGATGGGATTACTCAAAAACTTGGACCTCAACATTTTAGAGCTATCATGTGTTATAGGCTTGGAATCCCTCTTTTCGAAAAAGGGGACACTTGCTCCAGTTGCGGTCGGGAGATGGATATTTTTGGGGATCATGCCTTGCATTGCTTGCATGGAGTGGGTCTCAAGTATAGACATGATCTTGTTCGGGATACCTTTGCAGATATTTCTATTATGCAGGGGTCCCAGCCAAGATGGAAGTGGATTTAGGGTTTCTCTTAGACACCGGACTGGCTTTGAGACCTGCAGATATATTGGTATACAATTGGGATAATGGATGTGATGTGTGTATGAATGCCACAGGTGTTTCTCCTTTCACAGGCGTTGGAGTGTGTGCTTTTGTTCCTGGCCAGGCAATTAGTCAAGCTGTTTATTGAAAAAGAACCAAATATTTAAAGAAGTATACATCTCAGGGATTTGGTTTTGGGGTGCTTGCGTTTACCACCTTACGTGAGTTAGGGAGTGATACTATAGAGTTTCTGAAAAGACTGCGCAATTATATGGCTAGTCATGATGCAAATGTCATAGTGAAGGATTTTCTTTTCCATAGGATTGGGGTTATCATTCAAAAAGGGATTGGGGCCCAACTTGTTGCCAGGCTCCTCTCTAATTCTTGTAATATTTCCTCGTCTAATTAATAATTAAGCTTTTGTTAAAAAAAAATGACGATCAAATGTGGTGAGTTGCACCACTGTCAACTATCCATTTATTATTAGAACATTATAAAACAGTACCTGCAAACTTTGCATATGGGGCTACGTTGGTACTGCCTTCATTTTCTGGTTCAAGCAAGGAGAGGAGACGAGTATATTTAGTAGTGATGGTACTAGGTGCAATGGATGCAGGAGCAGCAACAACAGAAAGAGTGTGTGACTATGAATATCTCGGTTTTGGCAAGTCTTTGGGGTAGCCGTTCAGCTTCTAGCAGGTAGGTTTAGTGTGTCCATGCTTATTGCAGTGCTCACAGAATGGCCTTGGACGTTTGTTGTTGCCATTGTTGTTTTCATTGGGTGCAAAGGACCTCTGATGTATGGGTTCACTTCGAGATACACTCGATGTTGCTGATTTAACTAAAGTAATAGAAAAAGAGTTGATACCTTGTTGTTATTCCCCTTGTCTAAAATTATTATATATTTTTGCAGGAGATGGCATAGGCTCCATCAACAAGATCTGGCTTCGCAGTTGAGAAAACCGATCGTGCATTCCCCGAAGAAACTCCATGGACCTGACTTGACTGTGATTCTCCATAAAGTGCTTTCCTGCTCCAAAGATACATAGTATAAGTGGTCCGAATAAATCCAATTGATCCCACAAATATTTGAGACAAGTATAATACATTGCGACACTTAAGTTGTGTTGTTTTAGTGTAACATTGAATTGATTTAAAGAAAACATCTTATGGGAATTTGTATGGGAGAAATGTGCTTTGAGTTCCACCCACATATCACAAGCTAATGGGAAGTACATGATGCTTGGTTGAATTTCAGGATCTACATATAGTAGTTGGAGATCCAACTTCCAACCAAATCATCACATCGTGTCCAAACAGGAATATCTAATTCATCTATTGGTTTCTTGATTGTGCCATTGATGTAGCCTAGCTTACCTTTTGCACTTAGGGATTTAGTTATGCCTCTTCCCTAGGTACAATAGTTCTCACTGGTGAGCAAAGGAGTGAAGATCACAGTGTTAGGATTATCAGCAGGATGTACATAGTAAGTACGGGTTATGGGGATACCTGAATCATTTGTGCAGTTGCTAGGAGATGTAACTGAAGAGTTGTGCTTGCCTTCGATAGTCATGGAGATGCGAGGAAAAAAAAAACCTAACCTAGCTCTAGTATACTATCAAGAGATCTTGAGATTGGAATTTGTTTCCTACGCAACTGTTTTGAGATTAACTTCATTGGTTCTGTTTATATTAGTTACATGACACAGAGGTTTACAAAGATAAGGATGCATAGGATTTTGGGTTAAAAAGTTTCAAACCATTTTTTCCCCCACCCTCTCTCTCCTCTCTTCTTTTCCCCTTTCTTATCTTTTCAACCCTAGCCGCTTCCACCCTCTTATGGACCAAATTCGAGCTCGGATTTCTTTTCTGCCTTGCTTCTATTTCACTCTGAAAAGACGAGGGTACCCAAATATACCTCAATCTAAAACTTTTCCACCTATAAGTCCTTTCTACGAAAGTGATTGTCTATGGACTGAGTCGAGACAATACAACTAATCGGTTCACACTTCGTGTGATCGTCTATGGATACGAGATCGAGACAATACGACAACAAGATAACTTGTGTGATTGACTATGGATGCAAGATCGAGACAATACAACAACGAAGTATGTTTACTTGATAATAGGTTCGGACTTAACCAAACACAATAAGATTGCTATCAAGTAAATAGGAATTAACGTTTGTGTATTTTACTTCTAATTATAATAAAACAATTATAATTGCGGAAATAGAAAAGTAAAAGACACAACAAGATTTTGTTAACGAGGAAACCGCAAATGCAGAAAAACCCCGGGACCTTGTCCAGAATTGAATACTCTCAGGATTAAACCTCTATACAAAATCTAAACCAACTTCGTATAGTTAAGACCAAGCAACTAAACCTATAGTTCACCTAGTTCCGTCTGTATCCCTGCGCCTCCAACTTGCAATAAGTCACGCACTTAGAACAATTCCTTTGGTTCGTATTCCAAACAGTAAAGGAACAACAAATCTGTTCGGTAACAACTCTTTTCAAACAAAGTGATATGAGTTTGACGAAAGGATCTTCCGTTTATCCCAATAAACTCCTTTGTCGGGTTCTTAGATCTATCCAATAACAACTACCAAAGTAATTGTCAAGATTTTGCAATCAATATTTAAATCACAAAGAAACGTATTGATGCCGATCTACTCAACTAATCAATCTAGATTATCATAAAGATAAACCGATTATAGTTGGATCCCCAGCCGATCAAATTTTGTGTACATCAAAGATTATGAACCCAAATCAGAAATCTTCTTCGTCTTCAAATCTTCTTAGATCTTCAATAAACACCTGCACACAATCAACTTGAATCTCTTGTGATCAATCACACACAGAACGAAGTCTGTTAACAATGGATTATCAAAAGACGTCTTTAGATCTACAAACAATCTAAAGATCCCCATCGAAACTTCGATCTAGTTTGAGTGAATCTTATATCAGAAGATAAGATTCTCAAGCATAAACAAACTAGGTGCAATCAAAGTTCAACAACCGTTAGTCAATCAATTAATTCGAAAACTAATAATAAACTGCAATTATCTAGTTTCCCACCAACGGTACTCGTAGAGATTCCCAATCCCAAAGAAGTATTTAAAACGAGCAGTCGTAAGAGATTTCGCCTAATTAGGGTACTTTCCTCTCCGAATAGATGGCTCCACCAGTAACAACACAACTTGGTAGTTTTGCTGGCTCTGAGGATTAGTTTGAACGAAATGCAAACTTCAATATTTATAGACCAAGAAAGTTTGGACACCAAGGAATTTCCAAAATCGAATATTCTCAAAGATATGCAATAAGGGAAAAAACGGTTTTCACAATTCCTGGAAATGCTCTGTCCAAATATTGACCGAAATCTCAGTAGAAAATCTCCAATTAGTAAATGCACATTACTAATTTTTATTTTCTAAATATATGCATTTAAATTGCTGGAAATTAAAAGCATATAAACTAAAAACCTTAATTAAAAGATTCTCAATTTATTTCGATCTTGGATTCTCCTTTAGCTATTAAGGAATATCTTTGAACAATAAAAGATAAGAGTTACTTCACATGTTCAAAGTATGTCGACATCTTTACTTTGTAAATCCTTTTTTCATATTTACAATCTTGGAACCGATTTGACACACTTCCAAACAAGTTTAGAATTGGTTCATCTGACTTCCAAGAACTATGTGATTGATTATCCTATCAAATCACCAATCATGGGTTTAAACGGTTCTACAAAAACAAGTTTCGGTTCTACCTCAATGTGGGTACTAAGATTAGTCACACTAGCTTTCCAAAAATTGGTTGACTAGGTACTAGGATCGGTTACCACATATATATGGTATCTAACTTGTATTCGGCTGCACAAGTCATAGGATCGGTTACCAATCACTAAGATTTTGTTGCACCTCTTACAAGGATCGATTCCCCTACTTGTGATCGGTTGCACCTCTTACTAGGATCGGTTCCCCAATGTCTAGAGTTGGTCATACCAATAACAGTAAATCGATCATACCATCTCAGGTGATTACTTAAGATCAGTTTCACTAATAAAAGTCATACCAATACAAAAGTCAGGCCTTGTGAATAGTTTTACCAAGATACATAAACAAGTTATGAGCGGTTATACTAAACACACATATTGGTAATCCAAAGATTTGTAATGAATAACAATACCAATAAGCCTAGCGATTTCCCTTTCGATTCATAACACAAGTTTATGAATTCTACTTCCTTTAAACGAATGTAAAAACATTGTTTACTAGGACGAAATCTTCACCCATACCCATACATAATCACAATAGCATTCATACGATTATGTCGATGTCTTATATACGAAGTTCAAAAGATAGACGTTATACTTCGTATTGTAATTCCTTAATACTATGTTTAACTAGAGTATAATCATTCACAGCTTCGCAATTATGTTTTCAATATGCACGACTTGAAAGATACACTAGGAATGAAACAGTTCAAGTCAAATATTACTAACCTCAAGTGGAAGGATGATGTCGTCATTGTAGCTATTTACTTCTTCACATTTTTCAAGTCTTCACGTAATACTTGTAAGTCTCATATCCTAGTAACTTTTTAGCTAACCTGTACGAAGTTGACTCTACTAAATAATCAAGCAACTCTTTAAATGAGTTTTGATTCACTAAAATATGACAACCAAACTTGACATACCAACGCTTGGTGGGTTCAACCGAGCTATGCTCTAACAATCTCCCCCTTTGTCAATTTTAGTGAAAAAACTCTTACATCATATGGATAAACAAATTACAAGAATTCATTACACATACGCTTGATTCCAAGTTTCAACAGCACAATAACATGTATACATTCAATGCATAAATGCCGCTGTTGACATTATAATAACAAAGCTAATACTCCCCCTAAAGGTAAGATAGGTAGATTTTTAATCCGCACGTCTTTGTTATTCCTTTTGTAGTTCATGTAACTACAAGTATCAATATGATATTCTACTCCCCCTTAGTCTATGCTTTACTCTTTCGTTAGATATAACGTTTAAGCATCATTGTCCTTTCCTTAGTGATACCAAATCACTTGTTTACTCCATATATTTCTCCCCCTTTTTGTCACAAAATGACAAAGGCACGAGCAAATAAAGGACAAACCGAAAGGATCTTACAAATCTCAAAAGACTTGCAAAACTTATAAGAGTTAAGCACGAGGTTCCACACACCATTTTTTATAACCAATATCAAAACCGAAACTACAAAGTAATTTTGTTTTGATATGTTACCAGAGAACCAATTGCCCGAAGCAATTTTCCCTAATAGTTTATCAAACCAAAATAGACTAAACATCTTAGTTCCTTTGCTAAACCAATTGTACAAATACAATCGCTTGTTCGATAAGACCAAAATAAAGATAAGAATTAACTCTATTTTTCTCATCAGGTTCTAATTATTCAAATAATAACTTAGATCTTTCACTTTTTAAACAAGATACTAGGTTAGTTAACTAGCATTTCTTGTTAAGGCATTCGATTAGATTTGAATAACCGAAACCTCCACTTTGATAAGTCTAACTAAGATTCAGAATTAACTTAGTTTCTCTTATCCGGAATCCAATTGGACTAAACAATTGATCCCGAAAAACTCTTTTGTTAAGCCATAAAAAATTCATACAAACCAACATAAATCAACTTGCATAATTATTTACCTCAACCGGAAGCAATTGAAACAAACATGGACATTATAGTACCGCAATTGCACCGAAATTTTGTAAGCCTAAACAATTGATACCAAACAATAAAGCAAGATAACAATAGTTTTTCTTAACCGGAAACAATTGAATCACACACACATCCATACACAAATAATGGAATAAACATCAATTGTACCGAAATTTTGTTAAGCAAAAGCAATAAATGTATGAATAAAATCAGGCTTTTCTTAAACAGAAAAATGATTAACTAACAATTGATGTTGACTCTAGTAATTCTCAAGCGATTAACTAACAGGAAAATGATTAATTAACTAACAATTGATGTTGAATCACACATACATCCATACACATAGATATCACTTGTAAGTCTCATATCCTATTAACTTTCTAGCTAACCTATACGAAGTTGACTCTAGTAAATAATCAAGCGACTCTTTAAATAAGTTTTGATTCACTAAAATATGACAACCAAACTTGACATACCAACGCTTGGTGGGTTCAACCGAGCTATGCTCTAACACATTCTTTCTTGTTTCTGGGTTCTAAATCTTAGGTTTTTAAAGTTGCAGCGTTAGATCTAGGTTCATTCGGTTTCCATTATGGGTTTTTTTCCATTCAAATCTTTGTGGTGTTGTGCTGTTTCTTCTTCCTTATTTTCCTTCATTTCCTATTTCATAATCAGTCAAAACCTTGTTTAAAACTTTCCTAACTCTTCTAAAGCGGTTTCAATGGTGGTTGAGGTTTGAAGATGGTGGTGCAAGTGATGGTGGAGACGTTTCAAAGTTGCAGCTTCATTCAAGTAAAGAGTATGGTGTCTTTGGTCGCATGCAGTCTGAACTACTCACCCCATCTGTTGCTTTTCTTGTCAATCCGTTCTACTCAGAGATGATTTGATCTTTGGGGTTTGATTTAGGTGTTTATTGTTGATGTGTTGCTGTTTTTGCTCGTGTGATTTGCTGATTCATCTCAGTCTTTTTATTTTTCTTTTCTTTCTTCAATCAACATTAAATCGAAATTACTGTTTTCATCAACCAAAGGTACATGTTTATATTGATGAAGAAAGTGTCGACCGGTTTCGTTATAATTGTTTGGTTTTGGAAGAAGAGGATCTCTTGGTGATGGATCTTAAGCAGATGGGGATCCGGTTAAAAGTGACGACGGCGCGCCGGAGTTGGAACACAGGTGGCCGGAAAAATCGTTTAGCTCTTTTAGAGCTAGGGTTTCTCTCTTCTATTTGACTAATGTCTTTTTAGTCAGGAATAGGGTTTTCTTATTGGGTACTTGTTTGTATGTGGGGGAACTCACAACTTTACGTAAGTTTGCATTTCTTGGGCCTTTAGGTTAGGGTCTTTTCTTTGGGCTTCTTATTATCTATGTATTATGTATTGGGGGTTAGTACTTTGTACGAACTGTTCTATCTATAAAAATCTTTATTTACCGATTAAAAAAAAAAGATAAGGATGCATCAACAAAAGGATCAAAAATAAATAAATAGGAAGACCAGATCGGAAACATAATTGCTAACTATCCATTAAAAAAAGAAATCATCTATTAATTTAACCTTAATCAACGATTAATTACACTAACTAATCATTACACAAAAGTAATCAGGAGGGTGGTTTTGATATTAAAATTAATATATGGATAAGGAGTGTCCTTATATTACTTCAAATAACTTGCCAAAAATAAAATGATGGTCCCCTCCACAAAAAAAAGAAAAAAAGAATGGTGCCCAAAAAAATCGTTTTTTATAAACGTGGTTTCCAACCCAACTTACAATAGGCAGTGATGATGAAGAGTTATTGGGCTTTCAGGTATGGCTTAGCCTAGGAAAAAGTAGGTTATAGTTCCACCTCTGCCTCCATCTGAGCCGTGTTGTTGGACTGGCTACTTTTCCTTCAATAGCTGTACGGACTGCTCTTACCCCAACCTTGGTCACTTGGTCTCTTATGCCCCGTCATTAAGATGTAGGGAAATTACTTTGGTCTATTTAAAACAAAGTTGTCCAATTTTGTTAGTAACCAGAACAAGAGTTGCACATACTTACCATGGCTGATGCCTTTGACTCCCCAAGTACTCGAAACCATGATATAAATCAAACCTAGTATTTGAAAGAGGGTAAAATATTTGTTGCATTGGGGATATAGATTGCATTGTCTGCCTTGGACTGTTATAGGAACTTGTCGTCTTGTACTGTACATGATCAGAATGTTCGAAACTTCGAATAACGGATTTCAGCCTGTACCGAATGCGAGCACGTCAAGAAACTGACTATAAGTGGGGTCCACTGGCAACAGTATGCTCTAAAATGGGGAATGAATGTGAGAGGATGTGATTATAAGTGGGGCCAAGAGGGAATAAACATCTGAAACTGTACCCGTCAGTATACAGAAAACCAAAAGCGAGTGGGGTCAGCACCTACACAGTCTACTTCCTACAATGTGGTCTCAATAATAACAAACAAGGTCTCAATAGTAACCGAGACCATTAGCCTCATATTTATAGGAGGGGTAAAAAGTAAGGACGGTTATTGGATGAATTATTAACCGCTGCATCCCAAGAGCTGTGACTGTAACCGCCTGATTAATACAACTCAAACAAAAAAAAGCGTTTTATGTGAAAAACTGTTTTGTTTTATTTGAAACCTGGTACACCCTCAGAATTCAGTCACCCCATTATGAAAGAACCGGTGTACGAGAAGTGGAAGAGGCGATCCCGATATGAACCGCCAGTAGATTCTATTACTAAGCTTCCATCCCAAGAAGGCCAATAGAAAGAGACCCTGCTCCTAAGCTGCCATTCAGGGGTACAGAATCTTGTCGATCCTACCAATCCGTTCTTCTAATGTCCCAGTTCTGACTCATGCCAGGGCTCCTAAATCTTCTTCCACAACAAGAAAGACCAGGGTCGTTAACGACTCTATTGCGAATGGGTGCACTCCTACCCTTGGAATCTGACTTAGCTCTTCTTCTGTGCCCACCCATCCATAGAAGACAACTCCTGCAAATCGCCAATGAAGATGCCAGTAGGAGCTACTTTAGTCCTTCGGGGTTTACAGTTTATTGGTTTCTCCATAGGCTTCCGATATTTCAGTTCGCTAAGTTTGAAAGTCCAAAGAGCGCAGACTCGCTACGGAACTTGGATACGGTTTCTCGATCGGAGATCCGCCACTTTTTGGTGACTTTCACTTTCAACCCGATGAACGGCCTACGTGCCCTTTACGCCCAGTCATTATGAAGAACCTTTTTTTCGTCGCTGGAACCTATAGTTGTTGCTGTCGATAAAAGCATATATTCCATCTTAATCAAATAGGGGGAAGCGTTAGCCCAAAGGCTGGAACATATCGCGCCTATGGGCCGCTATAACTATCCAAGAAGACACTCGAAACTGGAACGAAACCATTTACATGGACCCACTTTTCGTGGAATTTGTGGTAATTTTATGATCTATAAACCGTCCCTAACGAAGGATCGGCTCATCTTTGAGCATGATTCATCACTTCGTACCGCCCTGACAAGCTTGCCAATAGCCTCATATGAGAATGGCAAACTGGAGCAATTTTTGCATCGGTGGATGAAAAATAGCGAACAGAAGAATTTCTGGTTGACCATGTTCCCAGAAAAAAAGATACTTCTTTTCTATTCGAGAAACGACGAGCACGACTGAAGTGGCTATACATACAAATCTATTACGGATCTATATGCTTCGATTGGAACATGAAGTTCCAGAACAGGCGGCTGGTATACGACCCTAATGAAACTGCCTTTTATCTTTTGTATTCGGATAGGATTTCTGTTGGCTTCGTCGGGAGGCTCGAATTTAAGGCGAGGCTCTTTAGAGACTCGACTAAGGAGGGCCTGTGACCAACCAGGGACTTTAGTGACTCGACCAGCGGGAGAGGCTTTTTAGAGACTCGACTGTGGGTCCTTGGCTCCACCTCTTATCTCCTTCTAAGACATGTTGTTGTCGTCGCCATATCTAATATGTCACTTAGTCATTTCTGCCTCGCTGCGGGTCAGCACCTCCGAAATAAACGGAAGACTTCATTCAGTGACTCCGCGATCGCCCCCGTTAGCAGCCTTGAAAAAAAAGAAATTACTACGCGTTTATTGATACCTGTTTCATTGCAAAAGTGTTGCATGCCAACAACTCTTCATTTAAGAGTTAAAAATATGATGGAATACAAACTAGAGGCAAACTAGCTAGGTTTAAATAGCTATTAATACCTCAAATGGAAAATACCAAGTTAATACGTAATGTTAAGTCTAGACTCTAGAACTTCGGGTCCATGTCAAATAATAGTAGGAAATTGATGGGCACCGTAGAAAATCAGTGTTCCTTTATTTTATTTTTTAAACAAGTTGTTTTGATATCAGAGAACAATTACCACATACGATTACATGTGATCATTATCAAAGCATGTTCTATACAATGTTGAACCCTAGTTTGCATTGTTTTTGAAATGAAGACATGAGATGCATGAAGGCTAGTATTTACCTACTCACTGACTCAGTAATTCACCCACTTAGTTTTTAGACTATAAACAAACATGTGCTGACCAAAGAGATGTGGTTAGAATAGAATTTTTCGAGTATTAAAATTCAAACTGAGCTGCCATTGTTTTCAGCCACAATTCGTCTATCTGAAATGGCTTCGCCCGTTGAGAATTCGAGGGAAGTTCCTTCACTCTATCCTTTGCAAGCCCAAAACAACCTAATCTGTAAGCTTATTCATTATCAATTACCAAATACCAGAATGACACACACAACACACAGGTCATACAAATAACAAATAACGCTATGCTGCTTCCCATTTGGAATTATCATTTTGCCATCATTTTACTAATCTACTCATGGTTTACTAATTTACTGATTTGCTCATGGTTTAACAGAACAAAAATAAGAAGATTTACTCATGGTTTATATAGTGCATCAACAAAAGGATCAAAAATAAATAAATAGGAAGACTAGATCGAAAACATAATTGCTAACTATCCATAAAGAAGGAAAACTAAGACTTGTTACAACAACTCATCTGATGAGTGGTTTTATCTGTCAACCGGATTCATTCTCATACAACTGTTTACATGACTGAGTTCCACGATTCATGTATATGGTAAAAAAGATTGAGCAATGCATTAGAAATGACGCAAGAGTTGAAAACCATACACACTAGAAAATATCTTGTTAAACCATCAGACTTTACACTTTTGCAGCACAAACAAATTAGACTAGTTTTGGCACGGACCCACCATAAATATATCTATTATGAAGATGAAATAAGATCAATGGATGAATTACCACCAGACATAATAGTAGACTCTAGCACTCCTCTCATAAACTTCCGCAAGTAATTTAATCTTTTTTTCCTTCTTAATTACTTTTTTAACTTCCTTTAACTTCTCCTCAGCAACAGGATTCCCAACCTAATCATCCGAGTTAAAAAGACCCTCAATGTATTGCTCTACACATTTTGGACACATGCAAGTCTCTTCATTAGCCAAGGATGTTGACGATGTAGGAAGAGGTGGTGGTGGTGGTGGAGCAGGGTGATGATTTTGAACGGAGGAAAACTGAAAGGCAGCGTGAACGGGTGGGAGAGACATTTCTTTTTCTCTGCAGGCTATCTCTATATTCCCTCTCTCTGTGTGAAGTTGAAAAATGAGGAGATAGAAAGGAGAGAATGGAATGAACAATCAAGATACAAATATGCAATGAACTAGTTTAAATAGCTAACCAATAACGCGTGAATCAATGATGTTACTATCTACTGTATGTTAAGTCTAGAGGTTACTCTCCTTTGTATGATGTTGACACCCATTACTAACAAACTCTTTTACATTGTATTTAACGTTGTAAATATTGATACTAAATATTGATGTTTTTACAATTCCATCATTGTAAGAAAACTTTAGTATCCGAAAAGAGTTAGAAAACAAAGGATATTAAACAGAAAGTCCGCGTACTAGCCATTTTTGGCCATAACGTTGATGGGGAACAGTTTGGGATTGGTGCTGTGGGTAAGTGGGTTGTGATAGTTATGGGAAATTTCTAGGTCGTTTCGTGAATATTGATGAGGTTGAACTCTTGGCTCTTGTGATAGTTTTTCGAGCATTTTTTGGCCATAAAAATAAATAATTATGCATTTTGTTCTTGAAAAACAAAAGAAAAAGGCCTTCTTCTTTCAATGGAAGTTAGGAAAATTCTCTTGTAAAAAAATGAAAATTGTAAAATTCATAGACGTATTGATTCTTGTTTGTTTATGCATCAAAGGTGTACATATAAGCGTATAATGAAAAGAGTGAAAGCGGACTTGCAGATTGGTGTAACAAGTCCTTGTTGGACATCACATTAGCATAACTGCGCGCATGCATTGAAAATAACTAAAGCAGTATGTGCCAACTCAAACGAAGAGACGCAAACGCTAATTCATGCTCATAGAAACTTAGTTGAATGTTTCCCCTTAATGTATTATAATTGCATTATGTACAACACACAAAGACAATGGAGCTAAATAAGATCGCCAAAGACAATGGAGCTAATTTCTAACGTATCTCTGCAAAAGCCATGAATTCTTCCAGTGTAATGCGGAATTGCGGATCTCACTGAGATATGGTTCATTGTCTAGTTTATCGACCCGGTCAAGGAATTGATTTATATTGCTCAAACCTAGTGTTTGAAAGAGGGTAAAATATTTGTTGCATTGGGGGATAGATATACATTGTTTGCCTTGGACTGTTATAGGAACTTGTAGTCTTGTACTATACATGATCAGTTTGCATTGCCATCTTGTGGTCCAAACTCAGAAGAGGAGCCATCATGAAAACAAACAAAAATCTGACAAGTGTCTTATATTTTTGATCTAACATTCTCTTAATAATGTGTGGTCGGTGTTTATATTTTGAGGTGCTAAGAAGTTCATTTGTATATTACTAATCTTACTTATGTTTCATTATTTTAAATTTCTAATTGCTCATTTCTCTTGCTGCTGAGTTGTTGGTGATCTTAGTGCTTATTCCGTCATCATAGATAACGGTTGAAAGTTACATGAAAAACATTTGATGATCTTAGTGCTTATTTCAACAGTAGTGCGTGCGCATGTCAAGATCTGTAGTTGACGGCTACGATAGAAGGAGGTTAAAGTAAAACAACAATAGAGGGATGAATGTTAAGATCTACAGTTGTGCGTTTGCTGACATTAGTCTGTGTTACGTAGGAAAAGCGTAAAAGTCGTGAACACCACACCATTTAGTCGGTTACTTCTAAATCAATAATGAAATTAAATTTTTGTTTGTAGTTTTGTGAAAGTTTTCATTTCAAAAATCATGAAAGTGAGTTTGATTTTGGGAGAAAAAGACAACGGTTAAACCTATGCATGTTAATGGATAACCAAATATCCGACATCCGTCCGCATCCGTACCGAAAATTTATTATCTGAAATTTCCGATTTCGGATACCAGATACAGATATTAGATATTTTTTCTTATCGGATGCGGATACAAAATTGTCAATATCCTATAGGATAATTATTTGATATCCGATAAAATAGATACATACTTCCTCCGTCCCAAATTAGATGAGCTAGTTGGTTTTAAATTTTGTCCCATAAATAGATGAGCCGTCTCTCTAATCAAGGGGATATTTCTAAAACTACCCTTTTAATTGATTATTGTTACTATAAGAAATATGTATAATTTGATAACCATGTTTATATTCGTTACGTAGGTGTTTTAAAATGCTTTTCAACGGTATAAAGTTCACAAAAAATCGTGGTATAGTTTAAGAGATAAATTATTTCTAAGTTTTACTAATTATTATCCATAAGGGTTAATTGTAAAAAATAATGAAAGATACTTTCCTGCTTGCCTTACTAACTACAACTAGCTCATCTAACTAGGGACGGAGGGAGTATATAAAAAACTATTATTATGAGTTAAGGTATATTTTATATTTAACACGTGATGATGATGATTTTGATTGAAATGAAACGAAGGATTAACAAATTCATCAAAATCAATTTTGTTCTATTATTATAAAATCACGAAAACATGAAACGATTAAAGACAAACTAAAAGATTAAGTGTTTTTATGTAAATTATGTTGGAAAAACAGTGATGTGGCCCATATGCCACATCCTCATATGAAACAGTTTCATCTAAACGACATGTCTCTACACCTAAGGTTGTGTCTCTTCCCTCTAAAATATGTGTCTTTTGGAATTGGTTCTTACGTCTGGTGACTCTTGATGGAAGAGTTATTTAAGGAGATTAACCTGCAGATCCCTACACTCACTGAAAAACAATCTCTACATTCTGTAACCATCAAACGGAGAGATATAAGGAAAAGTAAGAGAGTAGACAGATCCTGTAGTAATTATTCTTAATTACTTTGTTTTTGTGTGTTCTACTGATCATGGAAGCGACTGGAATTCTGCATCTTCAATTGGTCTTCTTTATTGGTTCTTTCATTCATTAAAATCAAACCAACAATGACCAGAGGTATGTGATACATCTTATTTCCGTATAAAGAATTTCTAACAAACTATAATATTTCAAATTATTATCGAATACTACCGGATATCCGTTAACTTTAGCTGAAGGAATGCAGATGTCAATTAATGGTCGGATACAGATACGGAATTGGCAATCTCCGTTCCGATAGATACCATTGACACCCCTAATTAAACCTGCCACCCAACTAATCTGACCTGGTTAAATGGCGGGTCGGCTAATACCCTACCCACCTTACCCATTCCATAGGTAAGGTTATAGAGAAATTTGTTGGTTGGTCCACAAAACCCGACCCAGCTTATCCTATAATCCAGCAGCAAAAAACAATTAAGCGGAGGTCCAAAAAGGTTTTGAAAAGCTACAATTACTTGACTACCCTCACCAATCACGTGTCAACCGTCAAATATCGAAATTTCTTTCATCTTCTTTATTTTTTTCCAGACGAAAACCTCATTGTTTTCCTCTCCTTTTTTCAGATCGTTATCCTCATCTCTTTTTCCAATTTCGGATTTTCACTTTCTTCTTCTTCTTTCATCATCAAATCATGTTACTTCACTAAAATATGGGAACCTAGGGCACAAATTCCACTTTCATCTTCTTTATTTCACCCAATTTTAATCTGAAAAAAATTAAAATCATCATATCTGTTTTCATTACATTCAATTGAAGAAAAAATTGGTTCCGCATAGAAGAATCAAAAGAAAAATTACAAAGTTATTGTAGAACAAAGTCCTTCACCTGAAAGGAAAAAAAGGTACCCCTGAAAAAAGGTACACTTCTAAGCAATTATACTCGGTGTTTTCATGTTTTCTTCTATGTGAAACCTATTTTTATGCTTAAAAAAGCATCAATACATATCAATATGATTTTGATTTTTATTGTTTTTGTGAATGTATGATGCAATACATATCATTATGTACTGTATATCCCTATGCTTGAATACACGCAGAACCCTTCAACAATACATATCAATATGCACTATGGAATACTTGGATTACATATATATTAGGTAGATATCATTATTTACTACCTTGTAAAAGGAAGATAATATGTACTGATGGAAAAACTGACTTCTGGCACAGTACATATCCATTAATACGTATTGATATGTACTAATAGATAGTTCGATAACATATGTATTAGGTACATAATAATATGTATTATATTGCAAAAGGAAAAAATAAAAATATTCTTGTGCTTTGTTACTTTGGTCCAAATATATTCTTGTGCTTCCTTTCTCCGCCTGTATCACTTGATCACTAAACTCTCCTGAATAGTTGCCGCTAATTCGAGATCTTATACTTCTGACAGCATATTACTTGTCATAAACATCTTATCTTCCACTTGGTTGCTCCAATTTCTGAAATTTACTTGATTCCCTTGATTAGAATTTTGAATTTTGTTAGTGCATTTTTTGTATACTGTTAATTTTACAATTGACTTAGGTAATACTTCTCGCAGTTCGTTCTTAACCGTAGTCTATGCTTGAGTATGCCTCGGAAACCTGATCTTATATTACATATTGGTATGTACTTAGGGAAAAAGTGATAGGTTGATACAGTACGTATCAATATGTACTATATAAAACTTTATTCGTAGTATATGCTTGAATATGCCTTGGAAGTTTGATGGTGGTTGTAGTGGTGGCGGTAGTGGAGGGAATTTGGGTTTGGCAAAGCCTGTAAAGAGAATGAGGATAAATGTTGGTAAAAGAAGGCCGAGCCATTTGCAGACTTGAAATCTTTAAAGAGTGTAGATGTATTGGGAAAAAAATGGAAATTGCTGGTGATTGATTTTTAGATGTAAGTTTTTGGGGCCTTTTTAACGGGGTCTTATGTAAAATCGTCTTCATTACTTCAATATATTTGTACCGCCTAAGATTCTTATGTAAATTCAGTCTTCGTTTTTCTGAACCTAATTTGTTAGATGTGTTTATCTGTTGATCTAGTCCTTGAATCTCATCGAATACTTTAATAAATGTGCTCATCGAAGTTCTTTGACATTGCAGTTGTGCTCATCTGTAAAGCAGCAGAAATCTCTTACATAGCTCCCACCATAGCATCTCGCAGTCCCCGGCCCTTACGATTTCTCTTAGGAGGGCAAGGACTTGAAGAATCTGCAGATTCGCGCTTGTTCAGACTAGTTGATATGTCCATATCATCTCCTGGAGGCTGAAACTAGAGGAGATGTCGCCTTGAGCAAGCATCGATGACACATTGGGGTCAACAGGAACTGTCTCCTTAAGCAAGTATTGATAACGCATTGGGATCAATGAGCATCAAGCAGTTTCAGCATATCCCACCCAATGTATTGGAATCCTTGAAACGAAACAGTCAAATGTAGAATTCTCAGCAGGCCTGGCGTGACGAAACAAAACAGCAAAGTGTGACAGCGCAACAGGCCTGACACGACGCGACTAATGTGACCATCAATAACAATGTTAACAATATATGAAAATTTGTTATTTTTTAAAATTGAACATCGTAGTACCTAAAGAAGTTCTTATTTTCCTTTTGAAACAATAGTTGTAGTACTTTCTTTGGTTGTTTGATATCAACAATTCTTTTACTTTAGTAGAAGGTATACTAATATGGATTATGGATTTATGTTGGTTTCCTTCACTGCTTTAAATAACATGAGTATTCATATATATATATATATATATATATATATATATATATATATAGATAGATAGATAGATAGATTAGTGGGATATAACATATACATTAATTGGCAGAGGATAAGTAATGTGTAAACTCAATTTTATAGATTCGACTCCTCTACAGGATGAAGGAGTACACTAATACTATAGTAGGAGGTGTATAATCCCTAGGTTCAGAACTGTAAAACTTCACCCATACAAGAAAAATAATCAAGTTGAAAACTAAAGAGGGAAATTTAGACATGCAACTGTATATTTTGTATAATCAAATACTACATGTCGATATGTACTGGGTGAAACAGTACTACATATCGGTATGTATTCTCAAGTTTCTCTCACAGACTTGATGCCCGCCAGTCTACTAACTTTAATAACTTCTCTGTTGCATCTCCAAGGGCCATAAGCTGCAAACTTCTGTTTTTTATTTGAATTTGGGATTTCTTAGACTCCACCGTAGCTTGTTTCAATTCATCCATCCCCTACCGTAGAACTGTCGACTGCCAAAGACGCTATCAAAACTATAACTATCAAGAGTAAAGACTTAACTATTTATGACTTAAACAACCTATACCAGTAGTTAAGTAACCAGTAGAATCTTGAAAAGATACCATTAAAATTCTTGATTAGTTTTCACTACTTTGCCTCAGCAGCATCTGCATAAAAAATAGCACACAGTAAATGAATAATGAACATCTCAGAATCATTACTATGAAATTAATTTTCATGTCCAAGAGGTTATCAGTTTAATAACCTCAAAACTTATTGTTTTCGAGTTTAGTCCCTAGTTTAAAAAAAAAAGAACAGTACACATACACATGTACTGACTGAACTTACTACATATATTGATATATACTGAGCTAACTCTAGTACATACAAATATGTACTAAGTAAAAACACAATACACATCGATATATACTGAGCTAAACCCATTAGTAGTCTAATCTAGTGCACATGCTAGGTTACGTCAATGACGGACCAAGTCGGGAATGATGAGTCATAAAGATACATTATTTTGTTTCTCTGATGTAATGGTGTTCTTTTCAGTATAGCCACTAGTGTTTGTGCTATTTTTTTAATCAATATAGCTCATTTTTGTTCTAAAAAAATTCATCTAGGTGATAAAGAAGGCAGTGAGTAAGTAACCAGGAATCAAGATTTAATGTCTTGGCTCTTCACTCAACTTACAGAGGCTACAGGAATTTATAGTTATATTAAAAACATTTAAAGATTGATAAAGATCTTACCAAGTCTGCTAGAGGGACCAGAACAAGATCTTGACTGCGAAGGCGTGAAAATGCTCTTGATCTGAGTATACCAAACGCCCAAAAGAAGTCATCTGATGTAATTGAAGGAAAAAGGCGCTTGTTGGGAAGTATGACTTCTTGTTCGACCTTGAGAAATTTTATGTGCACATATTCTCTAACACCCAAGGTTGTTCTCAATAGTTGAGTTCCTGCAAGATAATCAAACCAAATACACTTTCAGATTAGAAAGTACAATTTGACATCAAATGCCTAGATTAGACGAAGACAATGTCTAGTTTACAAACTACGGGAGCACCAAATTGTTTCGAGCTCTGAAATATTAGTATTGAGTTTGATTTAAGGCATATTTGGCCAACGTCAGAGGCCGTTTTGTGGTGTCTAAAAGTGACTCGTGTCGCTCATAAAAAAAGGTCACGTAAGCAAGGAACTATAATGTCACTACAATTTAGTCCAATTTAACTATAATTTCTTCCAATTCACTGCATCCTCGCTTGGAATAATGTCAAAACTGACATCGGCACCGACCATGTCAGCGGTTACTAGTAAAAGAAATAGGGATTCAGGTAGCTCAGTATATCACACAAACAGATTAGCCGCATTCTATTGGTGTAGATGGTTGGAGAAAGTGTCTTTAAGAAGAATCGGTTAATGGGGTGCCACTGAAATAGCTCATATAGTGTAAACAAATTACCATATGGAAGCCAGTAAAATAGTTAAGATGATAATGGAGTTTGAAACACATAATCACAGAAATGCACTGACCTTGAAGTTCAGAAAGCTCCTCTTCTGACCTGTACTGGAGACATCAAACTCAATTTATTAACAATAGAACTCTTCAAGACACTTCAAACAAAAAAATTACAAGAAACTGGATAACCCAAACTCACCAAAATATGGTAGAATCAATTTTCTCCGGAAGAATTCACTACACCATTTTTAAGGATTAGCAACGGACTCCGGCTGCTGCTGACTGGGGTCGCAACGGCACTTCTCTGTTGCAAAACACCATGTTGCAATTTTTCGCAACGGCATAAGCTCCGTTGCGAATCTCGGTCAGCAACAGGGGTTCGCAACGGAGGCTGCCGTTGCTAAATTGTTTATTCGGTTTATTCGCAGCCGAAGACGTCCGTTGCTAATTACAGGAATACCCCTATCCGGAACTATATACTGTTGATTCTGGTTCTAATTTATTGGTTCTGGTTGTATTTTAGCAACTGCTTAACGATGTTGCTAATTTTTTGCAACATAAAAAAGAAGGTCAAGTCTTCATTGACCTGGTCAAAATCCATTTCCCCCCTGCAATTACCCAGTTCCCCATATTCAACATTCCCACAGATATAGAAACTACAATGTCATTCAATGGACATACAAAACTATAATATTGTTGAAAATCACAATAGAAGATACAAAACTGTATTATATTAAGATAAAAGGATTCTTCAATTGAAGTTAACAAAAAGTATGAGTATTCGATACAAATGTATACAGGTATCACAACAAACTTACTAAGATGATCATGAGATCCAAATTTTTGTGACTTAACATACAATGTTCTATGTTGTCGTTCATAAATGGATGGGTGACCTAGTTTGTGTCAACTGAAACAAAATGTTCCTAAAGATGAGATTACCCTGTTGGTGGATCTCCCTTTTCTGATGTTGCCTGTAGAAAGTTATCATCATCGGCATCATCTGCACATTTCCATAATAGTTCAATTCCATCCATGTGACCAAGTCTGACTACTGCCACTAAAAAAATTTCTTCCTTGTAAACATATGTATGTCTTTGTCTTCAGTCACCACCTTATGCTGTCAAATTCAAAGAAATTTGCATTTGTAGAGTCAAAATTTGTTGTAAAAGAAACTACCAACTCAAGTGGTGCACACTATTACATATATATGCTGAAACGATATTTGACTACTGACGCTTGGCGGCTATAAATTTTCAGTGTAGATATTTGACTACCGAACAGCTGCATTGATTTGCATAACAGAACCCATCTAGTAAAGCAAGAGAAAGAGAAATCAAAACCATTTATTTGCACAAGAGAACCCATTTCCATTCAAAATAACTTATATGGCTCTAATGTTCTAGGGTGAGAGAGGAAGATGGTTATAGCTAATTTACCTCTGACCACTTAAGAATTCGGAGTGGAGTTGCGTCTCTCTCGGCCTGCACAGAATAATCAAGAGATTAGTTACTGCACAGGTAACTCAAGCACGCAGTTCTAGTTTCAGAAACACAACTAATGAAAAAGACACAGTAAAACACCTCACACACCTGCCCAGCTTCAATGAGAGCCAACATAGCCCATCCTTTACCATGTGAGATTGGTTGCCCTCAAGGTTCGTGTAGACCTAATGAAAACTAAAAAAAGTATTAGTAAGTCCATTAAGACATACATAAGGTAACACAATCAACTATCCAACACCTACTGCACACGCAAGGCATCGAAGTCTATCCTTAAACGTCAACACCCCTAACGATTTTTTATCATCTTACACAAGAAAATATCAATCTGATATACTAAACTGACATGTGATTATTTACAGCAGACACCACAAATTAATGATCCAGACTAACCGGATTCATACCACAAATTAATGAGCCATTTCTGAAAAGAAAACCATTATACATTCTATATCCTTGTATCAAAAATGCATACTAAGGAAGGATACGTAACTTACTTAACAAAGTTACTAAATGGTTTGCTTTTGTCCTGGTTCATATGAGAGTTGGAGATCACATTTCCATAAATCCCAACAGTTCATAAAAATGTACCCCCACCCAAAATCCTTTAGTTCTCATCTAGTAGCTCAAAATCTTACTCAAATGTTTCATTACCTATAAACTGATTCAGGCGCAGCAGTATCATCATCCGATCCATCCAATTTATAGAATCAGATAGATATCCATATATGAGTACTTAACTATGCAGTACCATTATTAGACTTCTCATACAAGGGCAAGAATGAAAATTACAACAAAATGTAACTCAGCAAATCCACGCCATACATGAAAATCAAGGTATGAGACTTACATGAAATCAATACATTGGAATTATGCACCAATTTCCAAGCTGCATTTTGCACAAAAACGAACACATATCCTCCCATATATTCAATGACCGCAGGCTGGTTGTCTGCGAAAGCACGCACATACAAATTATATGACGTAGAAAGAAACATGTGCACAAGTACATAATTTGTTTCTTTGGAATTTTTAAGAATTCAAGGTTCAGGGAATTACACCTGTTTTGAGTGCTAGCCAGCTCTACCTCCAGCTCCCCTCTCTAGCGGTGATTCTCTTGTTGAGTTTTCTTCATCCCCTCTACAGCCGTAAGACAATGTTTATTTAAATACAAAATATATGTGGATCCATCATTAAATGCGTCATGAACATAAAATAGAACCATAATGGGGCATTTGCAAAACACATAGATGAATGAAAACAAATAATAAAATAGCGAATTACTCCTTTGTGTCTCTACGAAAGGATTCCCAACAACTTGAGCAATAGGAACAACCACTGGAGTTTCTGTAGCCATCTCTGCATTAAATCCAAGTACCAACAAGCCACAGTTAGATACAGTGAACCAAATCTTAGAAATTTTGTTGTTAAAACCTAAAACTGGTGTAGTGAACCAAGTTGTATACTTTCAAAAAAAAAAAAGTTGTAGGAAACAGCCCTGTAACCTAGAGAACTCAAGGTGGATGATCAAAGAACAAAGATTTAACTTAAAAAACTCATGCAATCTATAGTTATTTTGCAGATGAATGAAGATGAAAATCAGGACAAAACTGGAATCGATTTTTATTTTTATTTTTGAAATTTTGAGATGGGTATGGAGATTAGGATCCTTTAATAACAGATCTAAAACCAAATTAAACATCGGATGAAAGATTAAACAGTTACAGGCAAGGTTGAGAATGAACCCTATTCTGCTTTGGAAAGACTTTTAAAACATGAAATCTTTGAAAATGATTCTGATGATGAGTAAATCATGACTTAAACTCTCAATTGGAAAAAAAGAATCGAAGAAAAGCATAGACTTTAGGTTTTTGAAACCTAAAATTATCTTTTCAGAAACTATTAAAAACACCAAATATAGATGATTAATAGAAAAATCAGTGAGAATGAGAGAAGAAACTTATCTCGTTGATCGATTTTGTCCATGATTCTCTTCAGTTTACTTCGATTTCCTGTTTTTGTTGATTCGGATTGCAGTAGAACCGAAGTTCCTCAGAGCAGATCGAGAATGAAAGAAAGAGAGAAGAAAAAATTTTGTGGCTGAGAAAAGAGATAAAAAAGATAAGCTCGATTCATTGAAGGGTGGAAAGAAAAACTAGAAGACTTGACCGAAGTTTGACTTGGGCGTAAAAACTAGTCCTAGTGTTCCCGACCACACGCACACTTCGCACGCTTGAACACAGAGCAGCTGCTAATCGCAACCGACATTCAGCCGTTGTGAAATTAGCAACAGCCACCTGCCGTTGCTAAAAATTAGCAACAGAAATTTAGCAACGGCACTAGTGTTGTTGTTAATCTGAGTTGCAAAATCCCTTAAAATGGTGTAGTGATTTCAAGTTAACTAGACCATTTAGAATCCTTATTCGTTTCTCTCTTAGAAGAAACAAAGCAACAGAAACCCAAGGTTTTAATCCACCAAAATGAAACTCAACTAACTTTAGTACATTATTACATACCAATATGTACTAAGTAAAAACACAGTACATATTGGCATGTACTAAGTGAAACCCTAGTAAATGTAACTCATTTAACTCTAGTACATACAAATATGTACCAAGTACAAATACAATATATATTGATATGTACTGTACATGCTAGGTTACGTCAATGATGGACCAAGTCGGGAAGGAAAACAAAATATGTTCATATCAATATGTATTGATTATGCAAAACCAATTTTCCAAAGGCCCTAGTCATTTTAAGCACAAAACATTATCAGATTCAAATCCCCTGCTATCTCGACACACCCATACTGAACATTATCACTCTGTTATGCAATGGGAAAAAGAAAAAAGAAATTGTAATTTCTCAATGCCCATTTGGCTACATGAGTTTGGCAGCAATTATAACAAAAAAATCATTTGCTGCCTAATAAGCCTTCGTAATTCGCTTTGGTTTCAAATCAATCACCACTTAGTTACAGATATCCTGAAAAAAATTAGCATGTAGCCTGCAACCAATAACATTCATACAAAAACCAAAAATCCAACATCAATACTTGGATCCAAATCGCTGTTAAATCTTAATCTGCTGGATATGTTAATACTCAGATCTTTTATGATAACTCCAGCGGGCTAATTTGATAAAGGACATAATCTAGGATTTCAAAATGGATATAAAAAATCTAAGGTTTCATTCAATTTGATCAAAAAAATATCACAAATTCAAAATCATTCAAATCAAATAACACTGGAGAGGGAAAGAATTAAAGAACAAACCTCCAATACAAGATTAACAGTTACGAGAATATGCCAAACAAACTTATGTCGTCTAGCAAATGATTCCTTACGATGCGGAAAATTAAAAATGGAAAAATGCAAAACTTGAAATAAGAAAACGACGATTCACCATTATCTCCTGCTCTGGTTTTAGTTTGTAGAGAGTTGGATTCTCTGGTTTTTGTCAGTCCATCGCCAGAGCTCTCCAGTAGTGAAGAACAAACTGATAAAACGAAATCAAATCCGTCTTAGAAGGGTTTTTTAGGCATTTAAAAAATACACTTTATATCTTTCAAACTGTTTAGACCAGCGAGTAAACATTCTGGACCAACGAGTAAAGCAAGTTGATGGGTGGACTACATACTAAACTGTGTCCTCCCAACTGGATTAACCAGTAATTCCTAGAATGCTATATCCTACCTGCCCTACCCAATGTGCGACACAGCCCACTAGCCCAACGATGGATCTGGCAGGCTTCTCGATCACCTTTTATGTTCCTTTCCCGCCCAAAGAAAATAAAAAATTATACACATTTAACCTTTTCTCTTTCGAATGGCAACCGAAGAACATCAAGTGGAAGATTATGACTCAAAGGTAAGATTTTTGGGTTCTTCTTTCCTCCTGAACTGATTTTTGAAAACCCCTCATGTATTTTCTTTTAATTTATTCCTTCTTTTAAATCAAAAATCTAGGGTTTTGAAAGTTGAAACCCTCACTGTTTGCAGTAATTTTATTAATTAGTACGTATCTTGCTGGATTGTAGGTTGTTCATTTCAGGCGTCTGGAGAACCCTAATGAAGATATTTTCTCTTTAGAGCTGTAAGTACTTCTAATTGACTTAAGACCATCCACAACTGAAAATGGTAAGAGCTACCAAATTTATATGGTATAAAAGGATTTAGAATTGGTTTTGCAATGATGGGTTTGTTGTGGAAGCAAAAACAACCAGGCTGAATCTAAAATGAAGCCCCAAATTATACTCATCATGAGATTAAGCCTAGTTTGTGGGCACAATATCAGATCGTGTCTAACATGAGATTGAGTATCATGTGGGGTTCAACCTGAGATTGGGTTCGGAGTTGGGACACCAAGACTTTGGTTTTAGCCAGATACTACTACATGTGAATTTGTGGATGGTAATGTCATTAGTATTTTTTTTTTACCATGTACCATGCTCGACTATTCTGACTTTGGGAAGATCATGTCCATATTAACAGGCCGTTCTTGATGGCCTCTGGTGCAAACAAATTCTGTTATGAAGATATCACGCGGAGAGTTGCCTCTCGTCTTGAAATGGGTGATCATACTAAAATTAGGCTTACATCTAGCAATCTTACCCATCGATTACCTCAATGCAAACCAATTAGTTACGAGGGTTGCATGTACGAGAATTGTAGCCAGGTAATTTGTCATCCTGAGCTGAGTTTTTGCAGTTTGTAATTTAGTACATATACTTATTTTTGTTGTGGTAAAATCGATCGCTGGGAATTTCTGAATGTATTTCCTGGCAACAGACATTTGATATTATGTACTACGAAGTCTTGGACACACCTTTACCAGAACAGCAGACTCCTAGTTGGTATACACGTTGCGGAATGGGATTAATCACTCTGAATGTCGCATTTCACCATGCATCAGGAAAGAATGTGAGTAAGAACTTCACATAGATAATTGTTGTCAGAGATCATGCAAAGACTATTATGTTTCATGTAATTTTGTAGTCAGTATTTGATTTTCCAGGTGTTGTTTCGTAGTATTACACTTGAACAACATGATACAGTAGGGGATCTGATTAGTAACCTTAAGACAAAGGTATCTATTTATTCACTTAACATTCCTAGCTAGTGCATTACATTAATTTTACCGAGCCTTCAAAAAGCCCATTTTTAACATTCTGAAACAGGTGGGGCTGTCTTCTCCAAAAGCAAAACTTAGATTGCTACTAACTGCCAATGGGAGAATCTGTAAGGTACAGTGTTCTTTTTCTTCATTGTTACTAAGGTGATTTTAAACCAACTTCAGGTGAAAAACATTCACCATATTCGCTTTGTTCTGTTTATTTTACTCCGTTGGATTTCTTTGGAAAATTTATGTTGGCTAATTGCAACTCTTGAAGTTTCATATAGTTGTAGTCAATTACCCATCATCACTGTCAGTCAACTTTCTGATTTTCGTGCTTTGTTGCACATAATTTGTGATTTCAATCTTGCAGATTTATCCCCTTTGTAGAAGAATTGAGGATATTAAAGTAGGTGATTACTTTGATACAAGTACATTACGTGCAGAGGAGGCAAGTTAATATCGGTTTTCTGTTTGGTCTTTTATTCAGACAAGTTGATAATCTTCAATTTTATTTAACTTCATTGTTTCTATGCTTGATTTTTTTTAATTTTTTTATATCAGAATGTGAATTCTTAGATTTCTGAAAAGGTTTCGGCTCTTGTATTTTGACAGATTCCAGAAGAAGAGAAAAACCTGGATCCATTAGATACAACAGATAGTCTAGATTACTTCATTGAAGTTCGTCGCGACCGAGAAAATGCATCATTGACCTTAACTGATGAAGTGTCACGTTATTTATCATGGCAACCCTTTCTTTTGAGAATCAAAGAAGGAGGGACCTTCGCTGAAGTCAAAGTGCGCATACAGAAAAAATTGTCTATTTCAAACGCTGAGTTCTCAAAGGTGCCATCTCTTTTACGTTCTTTTTTTCATTTGATCTGCTCATCTGTAGAAAATCATTCATGCATGTGAATTACATTTACTAACTATTATCCCATGATTAGTAATGTACTTTAAATGTTGTTCTTTTAATTTGCTGCCAGTATAAGATTAGACTTTTGCCATTTGGGTCTGACCCATACACATCAAGAAAGATGGAATCATCTGTGGGTTACCTTCTTCAGGACTCTGACATAGTATCTAGTCGTTTACGCAAGGTGGGCATCATTGAACTTATGTATCATCTATCTCCTTGTTGAGATATATGTATTGAGCAAGTGACTTGATTTTTTTTTTCTTCAGACAGAAGCAATGAGAGAAGTTGCTGATATGTCACATTTTCTTTTTGTGGAATTCTCTGACCATGATAGTTCCCCAGAAAGAGCTGATGTATTCAATAAGGTAAACTACGTTTATGATATCGATGCCGTTTGAATTATATCGTATACAGAATTAAGTCGGATGTCAAAGTTATTCCGCCCTGGTTAAATTCTTGAAATGATGCGATTTCAATACTTACGATCAGCTGGCCTAGGTGTTTGATACATATGCTCATTTCACATGATGGACTTGTAATGGATTGTAGGTCCAAAGTGACAAACGGCTTTTCACCATGTAATTTTCTTCTTCTTCTAATATTCATCAAATAGGCTCTCGTTTTACAGAAAAGGTTGAAGACAGTACAAATAGAAGCTACCAAGGGAGCACCAAATTTGGTTAATTTTTCTCCTTCGCCTTATTATTCAAACACTGGTAAACTGCATAAAGAAGGGCATGGATCTGTTCATGATTCTAAGAAATTTGAAGATTTTGGTGGCTTCAGTATTCTGGAAAAACAAGCACAGTCATATGAGAGAATATGGTGGACGCTTGGTCGTATGAGTTCAAGTCGAGTTACAGCCCCGTTGAATTATCTTGGCGCTGGTCAACTGTATAAAGAAGGGCATGGGTCCATTCTTGATCCTGAGAAATTCAACGATATTGGTGGCTTTAGTATTCTGAAACCACAAGCAGCGTTATATAATAGAATATGGTTGAAGTATTGTCATATAGCTTCCAGTCGAGTTCTGACAGCCCAGTTGTTTTCTGCTGAAGTCGCGGCGGTCACAAATATAATGAATTCTGTCATGGATATGTATCAACGTTGTGTTGACGTGTCTCCATTATTAATTGAGTTGTGGGAAGAAAAAATAAGGGATGCAGAGCGATTTGGACTTAGCATAAGATGGCTCCGAGGGCATATTGAGCCTGTTAAAAATTACTTCCGCGAGGAATTCAAGTTTATGACTTTCATATCGGAGAAGAAGAAGTTCACGTATGCTGCAGAATGGCATGTTGATTCAGCAAGTTATGGATTGAAGAATTTGAAGAATGAATTGAGGAAGACAAGGGTTGAGGTGAATTTGGAGGATGGATTGCAGAATCCACACGTTGAGGTAAATTCGGAGGATGGATTGCAGAAGGCAAGTGCTAAGGTAAAGAATGCAGAAAACAAGCTTGCTTCCATAAAGGCTGAGATTAGCCGCATGTCAAAGATGTTGGAAATTCTTAATAGAGAGAAAGGTAATTGTACAGTGTTGAATGGTTTGTTGTAGGGTGAAGGTTATCATTAGTATTTTGGTCTTCTATTATTTACTGTAGGACAAAAGTGTTGGCATTGTAATTATAATCTGATAACTGAGCCTACTCTATATGCAATATCTGGTATTTATCTGATGTGAACTTTCTAAGTTCTAACCGTTTATATGATTCAATCTGCCAGCCTTTCTAAAAGGTGGGCAATCAGAATAGTGTGAATATGTATTAGAGAATGCAAGAACATAATTCGAAAGAGGCGTGGCACTGATAAGGGTTAGAGCAAGGAAAGGTGCAGTAAAGAGGCTCATATCAAACACCAATAATTTATGCAAGTAAGAAAAACTGTAACTCGAATGTCAATCAAATTCTAAGATAATTGCATGACAAGAATAGCGGAATCTGAACTCAAAAATAAAATAAACTGTTTGGATTTTGAATGTGGTAGACACCTAGCTAATTGACTTTAATCATCTCCAGTAGACCTGCTAGTGTTTTTGGGTTGTCTTGCTGCATTTTTCTTTAAGCCATTGAAACCCGAAAGTTGCACCATCTTTAACTTTCTTACCACCTTTTATCGCCACTTTTTTAGTTTTCTCCGAACCATCTCCAACTTTCTTAGCACCACTTTTCGCAACTCCTTTAGTTTTCTTCAAAGCATCTCCACCTTTCTTCCCAGATTTCTTAGTTCCTTCACCACCACCACCAACACCAACACGTTTTTGGGTTTTCTTATTAAATTTTTGTTTAACCAATTGAAACCCGAAAGTTACACCTTCTGTAACTTTCTTAGCACCTGTTTTTGCTACTTGTTTAGTTTTTTCCAAACCATCTCCAGCTTTCTTCACATATTTGTTAGTTCCTTCACCACCAGCACTACCAGTTTTTTCCAAACCATCTCCAGCTTTCTTCACAGATTTGTTAGTTCCTTCACCACCACCACCACCACCAAGGGTCAGAGATTTCTCGTTCTTCTTGTTTTCAGATACAGGATGATCCGGGTTGTTGTAATCCCCTTGATCAGACCCTGATGATGATGCGCTATCTGAATTAGACCTTTCCATGCCTTTTTAGACACAGAATTCTCTTGTCGATGATCACTTTTAGCTAGAGAAGAGAAAAAATATAAAGCTGTGATTGTGTTTGTTGAATAACCGAGGTTATTTATACTAGTCAGGTGCTGGCTTGATTTTTTTCCGTGTCCAGACTAAACTCTTGTTTTAAGGAAATACAAACTAAAACTTCTAGAACACGGTTTAACCAAAGTACTCAAGAAAAGGAATTCAATCAAGAAAAGGATTCTACTTACGGGTAGATTTCCCTAATTTGTTGTAATACTGACCATGAAAGTGTAGAATTTGATAAAATAACAAATTGTTAGAACATTCTAGCATCTTGGTACTGTACAAACTCATTTTCATAAACAAGAACAAAGTTTCGCCAGAAAAAAAAGAAGAGAGGGACCTTTGCTTAACCATGAACACTAAATTTATATATCAAAGTGAATGCACTGAATCTGCAGATTGTGTGTTGAAGCACCGGGTGGCAAGGCCTCTTCTTGCAGCCACAACCTTCCAGAAAGCAGCAATATATGGGCATCCTCAACCTTCAGCGGTTCATGTCTTTCTTCCACAGCCACTTCACGGAAATAATACAAAATCCTCCTCGATATCATCAAATGAGCTGCAGAAAACAATTTAACATAACCCTGTAAGTACCAAGTACTGAACTTACTGTGGCAAGAGCTTTGATAATGTAGTTAGTTCAGAGAGCCAAGTGGCAAAACGAGAGAATGTTGCGACAAAACAAACCAAACGAAAAATCAATAATCACACATTTACTCAAAGGTAAAAGCTGATGCCGGCATTAATCTGACAAGTTTAACTAGTAAAGCAAGAGTATTCTAATACACCAATATACTCCTACAATCCAACTTCAATTCCATACGATTGCACAAGCAAATAAAAATGAAGGTCAATATGGTCATGGAAATTATTGTTTTGCAAAGACATTTTGTTCAGCCCATCAAGAAGCATTTGGGATCAAGCATAGAAATACAACTTACAAGACCAGAAAAACAGAAAAAATCATGACTCAACATGACTAACAATAACCATAATTTTTGAAAGCCTAGATGACCTCCAAAGATTTATAGTTTCCTAAGTCATACCAGTTCTGATTTACAGCTCACACTAAATTTCAAGTTAACAAACACCGTAAATTGTGATAATACAGTAACCACTAAGCTAAGCCCAAAGGCTTATTTCAAACTGTTCACCAGTAATAAGTCCTGCAATCTCTACTGATATAACCTGAAGGTTATAACAATTTTAACTTACAACATGGCCACCAAAAATACGGAATCCCCAATCAAGTGGAGGAGTTTCCTCGTCCCAGTCAGTGAGAAGATATCTAAAGCAACTTATGCAAAAGATTCATGTCTACGGAGGTCGCACTAAAATCCCTAACACATTCTATATAATCTAGTAACCATCTCTGTACATGACAGTACTTTCCCTGTCAAAGTGTTTCATAGTGATAAAAGAAGCCTCTGAATAAGCTGTATGTATAATACGCAATCAACTGAAGTTCATCCTGCACGAGCTGCTAACAGATATAACAAAAACAACAATAACGAGTAGGACATCAACAAAGCAATGGAACTTAACTAAGAAAAAATGAACTGCCATAAATTTGAGATTGATAACATAAAATCAGATCAACAGTAAGATTTACAAAATACTCATTTAATATTGAAATGTTTATGCATCCTCAAGTTGAAATCCATATAAATATACATGATATTATTTCTGAAGCGCAGCAAAGATTACCAGTTAAAAAATGTGTCCAAGAATCTCACCTTTTACTGCATGGTTGGCAAATCCTGGCTTCTGTCTCCTCAGTTTTAGATGACTCCATTACTTTTATATCTTCTTCTCCTAATTCTTTTAACGAAACTAAGGTGTTCTTGTGAGAGAATATTTGATTAATTTTATGATAATACACAAGATATTTGAAGTTTGAAGTTATTGTGTTATAAATTTGGAGATGGAAATAGTTGTAACCTAAAACACCATCACTCTTGGTAAAGGCTAATGGTTCTGGTCCAGGAAGTGTAAATTCTTTACTCCAACCCAATGGCTCGTGTTCCACCTGCTCTTTCATGCCAGGAATATCATTCTTCTTTTTAAGTAGCCATACGTCAAAACGTTCCCATAAGTCGATTTGACTGAAATATTTGTTGCCGTAATATAACACCCCACCCAAAACCCCTAAAGTATAAGGATGCCACTCGTTATATGTTAGCAGATGAGGTGGTGCAAGATATTCATACTTCTCCTCAGTTAAATCCAAGGTGAATACCCTTCCTCCAGTTTTATCCACCCAGTACAGCACTCCATTCAGAAAGACGCCATGTTGACCATACTTTTCCCCAGACTTAGTATCAAACCTCCCAACATTTCTCCACCCATCCTCACTGCCAAGAGTACATACTGCAACCTCCATGAAATGAGGTTTTTTCCTAATCTTATACAATTCAACAACTTTATATTGATTAGTTAAAGGGAGGTAACCAAATCCACCCGACCAAGTAACATACTGATCAACACAATCTCTATTAAATTTAGGAAGAACAACATAGTCTTTGGTCATTGGATTACAAATACAATAAACAGAATCTTTCCATCCATGAAGACATACTAAACCATTAAACGAACCAAGAACATTATAGCGGTGAGATGTAAAAGGAGGGGTTAAATTGATCATTCTAGTGTTAGTCTTATCAATAGGTGTCTTCTCATCATGTTTTTCATCATCATACTCAAAATAATGAAGCTGTTGATCCTGACATCTAACAAGAAAACTGAACTTACCAGAATCAAGATCATGAAGATGAGTCAGATGCATCTGAGAGAAGGATGGATGATGACAAACCAGATTCCTCCATTGTTTGCATACCAATTTGCAGTCTAGGATTGATTTAGTTGGTAAACGAGTTATAATCTCCAGTAAAATCTCAGCTGGGAGTTTCTTGAAACTCGCCATTAACGGGTTTGAAAGAATTTGGGAATTTTAGTTGTGGAGACTGGAGAGGCTTGAGAGAGTAAAGTGAACTGGATGTATTAATCTGAGTTCTTGGGATAGATAGGGCGTATTAATCCTGGTCAACAAATAATAACATTTGTTTATGCTTTTTAAGGGCGCCCCTGTATCTTGTTTTGTGATGGATGAAGATTTTAGTAGGGTCCTGCCAAAAATGTTGGTAAAAATCATTTAAAAGTGAACAATAACAAAATTTGCTTAATTTGGTCCATGCGAACACAAAACTCATCCGGTCATTTTACAGATCTTTTTAGTCTCATTTTTTTGGGACCTGAACTTTTTTTGCACACGCATTGCTGGATTAAGAATGCTCGAGCAAAAAAATTTCCTTTAGTGGCTGCACGTACCCTAGTAACTACTAATAGGAGGAAGATTTTGGTGAACAGCTAGAGGAAAATAGAAAGAAAGATCACAATGTGAGAGGTGTAACATTAGTAAGGGTTAGATTCTTTTTCTTTTTTTGAAACCTACAGAGAGGCTCCTATCATTCTCCAAAAATTTATACAAGTAAAACTAGAACACCAACATCAATCAATTCTATGATTATCATATATCAAAAATAATCTGAACATGAATTGGAACTCTGATAATGTAAAGGTTTTCAATATGGTACACATATTTAGCTTGACTTCTATCATCTCCAGCAGAACACTTACGAATATCCTTCCAACATGATATATACAAATCCTTGTTGAGTTGAGGTTCTCCTGCAAGAATCGAAAAATAAATAAATACAGAAAATGCTGTCAACACAGAAAGCTTAATCGAAAAATTTCCTAGATTAACCCAAAATCAGATAGCCAGAGAACATGTTGATCACCCACCCAGTATGAGACAAGTCCATTGAATTGTGTTAGCTGAGTGCTTATGCTCAAGAACCATAATTCATTCGTGGTGAACGTATGTGCGCATTCAATGTGTACAATAGCAAGCACATGGCATTTTCTCCAAAACAGCCAACTTTTGAAATACATTTACTTATTAGAGCATATCAACCTTACTACCTCAAGGCTTGGGTTTCTACCGCGAAATATTTAATTTAAAATAAACCTTGGTCCTATTAGCTTACGTAAGCTTCAGTCCCTGACCCATCTTTTTGAATTTATTCAAAAGATGGGTCTCAATAACGCCAAGGGTTGTGCTGGCGTTCAGGGTGTGCAGCACATTATGGGGCTGTCAGGGAGTAATGGCCCAGGAAAAGCGACCTTCCCTTTTCCTACCCAGCATTTGGAATCATAGTTTCTCACTGGACAATGCTTCCTAAGTGATATCTCAGTCGATATCACCTCAACATCAATTACACAGGTATGTGACGGCAAGTGCAAGGGGTCATAGCCAGAGTTGGAAAACAAAAACCTACATGAATGCATGGCTGCGTATAAGTAGGCAAACAGACATTAGACTAGCATGCCCTGTATGCTATGTTGTTTATTTTCTGGTTATTATGAATTTTTAGCTACACTCCGAAATTTCACAACGGTGCATCATATACATGACATTAACCTAAAATAATATTCATGAGCTCTAACTTGATCATGTAAAAAACACACGCTCGAAACATAGACTAAAAGTAATGATGTAGTGTAAGTAATTTCATATGATACTTATGAAGTGGCCTGATTTCATAAGCTCTAAACAAAAACTTGACTAGCTGATGATATAGGTAGTACCTCTTGTATAAAGTGTAACCCGCAAATCCAAGACCACCGATAGCTGAAATGCTGATTAAAATAAGCAGCATAACCAACCAAGCAGACATCCCACTACGTTTGCTGCTTTCTAAAGAATCACTTTCAGCCATATCTTCACAGCTTTTCAAGTTGCAGGCCTCCTGCTCAGGTGGCTGCAATCAGTGAATTCAGAAATATTAGTAACTATCTCTTTAAGGAATGTAGTTATCAACTAACAAAATACAATTTTACATATACTAAATGTTGAACTAGATTTTTCAAAAAAAAAACGATAGTGTTTTCCTACTCACCATTTCTTCCCTCGAGCATTTACTTTCATCAACTGGATAATGTGGAACGGACATATCCTCCAATTGCCCATAACATTCCATATCTCGATACCGAACCCCTCCATCACAAGGAGATGAACATGGCATCCATGGGCCAGTAACCCACTTAAATGTTTCTGTAAACCCAGGAATGCAGTGTATCAGAAAGCTTGATGAGTTTTTTTTATCTTTTAAAAGAGTTACGAATTAAAATTCCCACACGACATACGAAAAACATGTCAAGGTATATTTGACCAGTACCTCGTGGTTTTTCCTGAACAGCTAACTCCGCTCCTGTCTTACAATAACCAACTTTGGTAGTTTTGTCAGTAATAGAAGGATCTGAGCAGTCCATACAACATATGTACTCATCACCAAAGTCTACCTTACTTTTACATTTTGCACACTTATCAGTCACCTTTGGGGCTTCTGCATGGATCGGAAGAGAAAGAATGAGTAATAAAACAGATCGAGAAAAACCTGAACCTGTAAAAGATCATATCCTGTGTCTTTAGGTCCTTACAAATATTAAATATAAATATGGCATTCTCCAACCTATATAAATTTCAGCCGATGTCTTTTTATACATTTAATGGCTTATAATATCCTTTGAGATAGCAATCCAACAGACAAATATTAATGCACATACACCATAAATCCTTTGATTTATCCTTAGCCTCTTCAATGGGATGGAAGATAGAATAGCTCTGAGCTTTGAGATAATTTCCACACATACAATTGCTACGTGTACAGCGGAAAACCAAAATAATTTGGTGGTGGAATCCTCAGATAGCTGCAGTTCACTTGTTTACCGAACCCAGACTCTCTAAGCAACTAAAATAGCACAGAACAAGGTTGTTTAAGTAATCACTGAAATGGACATTGTCTATTTCAAGATTCGAAGTCAAGACAAATAGGCAGAAATCAGTTAAACAGCCAACAAGGAGTCAAAAGAATTAGTACTCCTAAATAAACAGTAGGATTACGTGGTCTTTTCATTTTGCACAAGATCTACTTGTTAGAAGCGTCCAAGACTCCAAAATACAGATTCATTTGATGCAAATAATTCGCCTTAAAAGAGACTCATTGTGCAAATTTTCAGATATTTGAAAGACGAGGGAAGTTACTTAGATCATTGCAAATCACATAAATTCCTAGATATGCAAATAGCTATTAGTTTATTGTTTAATCTTTAGCGTTTATAGACTCGCAAATTAGTCAACTTGGAAAAGTTTAATTACCTATTTTCAGTATTTTGTCCTTCTCAAAGAAGGTAGATTATAGTCTTTTAGAACTTACTCACCAGATCGATATGAATTACTAACCTGATTTGCAACAGTGAAAATGAGTGTAAAATGGATGGCATGGATCATATCCAGGCTGCGGGCAAAGTCCATTACAGTCATCAGAGTAGTCTATTATTAACACATGACCAGCACCACATCCTCCAAACCATTTGTTCTGACAAGAATCCGTCCAAAAGCATCCTGTATGTACTTAGCCACCAAATAGTTAGAAGCTACAACTAATAAGACTTCCTTAGTTCCTTAAAAACAAAAGAGCATAGCAATGTTTGTTAATGACTAGTCTTAAAAATCTTACATTGGTGAAAAACGTATGGCAACAATTCGACCAGATGAGATGAAGTAAAGAGTAACAAATTGTCCTAAAAAACTTCTATTTAATTCTTCACAGGGGGCTGCAACGACAAATTTGCTTGGTGCTCGTACAAAGCTTCACTGGGTGTACTCCGACAAGTTCTTTCTTAAGGTTTCAATTCCTTCTAGTCAGAACTGCATTAAAATTATCTCTCACTACTCTGTGGTGCACAAATATCTCCCAAGTTTAACCAAGTCAACTCGGTACGTTCCAAACTCCAAATTATCTCCTGCTAAATTCGATGCTTACCAGGCCAGGATGAGACCTAAGCGAGGATGAAATTCCTAACAGTCAATTTGAGACCCACGGGACTTAATGATCACAGAGAAGACCCCAAACACTCAAACAATAGTGTAACAAGAAATGAATGAAAACCCTGAATTGTCTAAAGATAGCATATGCAAACAAAAATGCGTCCAAAATAACTCTCTCAGGCTAGAAGTAGCTTTAGGGATTCTAAGAAATCAGCTTATGACATTGCTCGACCACATGACTCCTGATGGTTGATTTTTATACTAAAAACTGAACCAATTTCTTGTAATTGTAATTGCAATTTGATCAGAACAAACTTATAAAAAGGAAAACAAGAATCAACAGAATAAATAGTAGTAATAAAGTAGTGGAAACTAGGGATTACCATGAGAAGAAGGTGGGAGATCAAGTGAGAATGTGGAAGAAAGATATGATGAAGTGATGAGAAGAAAGAGCAGTAATTGCAGCTTCAATTTGAAGCTCCTTCTTTTCTCCATTAATTTCTTTCAATTTCTTCTTCTTTGAGTAAAATCAACAAGGAACGTTAAAAACGATGATATTTGTCTAGAATACGCCATGACGTTGGGTGTAATGTAATTTGACTTTAATTTTTGTTTAATCAACAACGAAGGGTTCAACACCTACTACTACTTGTTCATCACAATCACGACTCACAACTTCGATTTGGCACCCCATCGTATTCCATTGGTTTGTTGTTTGGTTGGTGAGTGTGTGTTTCTTTCTTTTCTTCCTTTCATAACAGGGTGGGGTCACTGGGCCACTAGGGTACAGTTTAGATAGGGGTTAAAAAGTAATTTCAATGAATATGGGGAGTTAATAACAAAAAATCAGTTCGGTAGAAAAAACGACGTCGAAAAGTTAACTTTTTCTGCTTCTCACTTCTGCTTATGATTTCTGCTTCTGGTATCCAAACGTGCATCAGAAGTAGAAGTGCTTCTCCAGAAGCAGAAGTCAAAAGCAAAATTATTTTGCTTCACAAAAAGCTGACTTTTCTGCTTTTAGAAGTCGTTCTGAAAAATTATTGTCAAACTGACTTATGTCTTTTTGACTAGAAGTCGAAAAACAACTTCTGAGGATACATCCAAACACCCCACTCCAGAAGTTATTTTTTGACTTCTGGAAGCAAAAAATGTCTAAAATTAGTTTGGGTACACAATTTCAAAATGACTTCAGTAAGTAAAAATTTGTGAAGCAAAAACATTTTGCTTACGACTTCTGCACTTCTGCTTCTGGTATCCAAAAAGGCTATAAGCACTTAAGCTATACTTTTCTACTTGGCTTATGGCTGAACTACACATTGGCTTATCTTTGGTAAAGGACATTCGTTCCCTGATCAAAATCTAAGCAAATTTCTTTGTTTTTTTCTTATTGCAACGCAACTGAATTTTTTTTTACCATCAGATTTATGAAAGACAACATGATCCTAAACTGATGATATCTCCTAAAAAAATCATATTTCAATGTTAAGTGATTTTAGGAATGAAGCAGATTTCCAATCTGCAGAAATAAAATCGAGGTCCTTACAAAGGAATTTGAAGATAGAGTATAAGTTGTTGAAAAGACGAGGGTACCCAAATACACCACAATCTTTAATTTATCCACCTATAAGTCCTCTACCGAAAGTGATTGTCTATAGACTGAGTCGAGACAATACAACAAATCGGTTCACACTTCGTGTGATTGTCTATGGATACAAGATCGAAACAATACGACAACAAGATAACTTGTGTGATTGACTATGGATACAAGATCGAGACAATACAACAACGAAGTATGATACTTGATAATAGGTTCGTACTTAACCAAACTCTATAGGATAACTATCAACTATGTACGGAGTTAAAGTTTATGTAATTTACTTTAAATTATAATAACAACAATTATAATTACGGAAAGGTAGAGTAAATGACACAACAAGATTTTGTTAACGAGGAAACCGTAAATACAGAAAAACCCCGGGACCTAGTCCAGAATTGAATACTCCCAGAATTAAGCCGCTATACAAAATCTAAACCAAATTCGTATAGTTGAGACCAAGCAACTACCCCTAGTTCACTTAGTTTCCTCAGTATCCCTGGGCTTCCGACTTCGATGAGTGCACGCACTGGAACAATTCCTTTGGATCGTATTCCAAACAGTAAAGGAACAACAAATCTGTTTGGTAACAACTCTATTGATTCTTTAAGATAAGATATCTCAAGTCATATGCAAAGGCTCTTCCGTTTAAGCTAATAAACTCCTTTGCCTGGTTAGATCAATCCAATCTCTATTACCGAAGTAATAAGATTCGGATTTGTAACAATCAAAATAGATCTCAAGAGAACTATTAGGCGTTACAGATCTCACGCGACTGATCAATCGAATAAATCTGATTCTAGTTAGATCCCAGCCGATCAAGTTTTGTGCAACACAACGATATGAGAAACCAATAAGAAATCTTTTTCGTCTTCAAATCTTCTTTAATCTTCAATTAAACCTGCACAACACCACTTGAATCTCTTGTAATCAATCACGCACATAATGGAGTCTGTTAACAATGGATTATCACAAGATGTCTTTAGTTCTACAAACAGTTCTAAAGATCCAGTCGATACTTCGATCTAGTTTGAGTGAATCTTATATCAGAAGAAAAGATTCTCAAGAATAAACAAACTAGGTGCAATCAAAGTTTCAACAAACTTTACTCAATCAAATCAATCGAAAACTAATAACACTGCAATTATCTAGTTTCCCACCAATGGTACTCGTGGAGCTTCTAGATCCCACAGAAGTCTTTAAACGAGCGGTCGTAAGAGATTTCGCCTAATTAGGGTACTTTCCTCTCCGATTAGACGGCTCCACCATAAACAACAAAAATATGAAGTTTGCCTGACTCTTAAGATAGTTTGCTATAAATGCAAACTTAGGTATTTATAGACCAAGGATGTTTGTACACCAAGGAATTTCCAAAACCGAAGTATTCTCAAGATATGCAATAAATGCCCATTCGGTTATCATAATTCCAGTAAATGCTTTGTCCAATATTTCCCGAAATCTCTCAATAGAAAATCTCCAATTAGTAAATGCACATTACTAATTTTTATTCTCTAGAGATATGCATTTCACTGCTGGTAATTAAAGCAAATAAAACTAATAACCTTAATTAAAAGATTCTTAATTTATTTCGGAACAGGATCTCCTTGAGTACTAAGGAATATATTTGAACAATAAAAGATAAGAGTTACTGTACGTGTTCAAAGAATGTTGACATCTCTTCTTTGTAAATACTCTTTCATATTTACAATCTTGGAATCGATTATACCACACTTCCAAACAAGTTTAGAATTGGTTCATCTATATTCCAAGAAAACTATGTGATTGATCAAATATCAAATCACATCTATGGGTTGAATCGGTTCTACCAATCACTGGGATCGGTTATACCCTAATATGGAAGCACTTGTGATCAGTCACACAAGTTACCAGGACCAGTTACATCAGTTACCAGGATCGGTTATATCATTTACCTGGACCGGTTACCATATACACATGGTATTGCTTGTAATCGGTCATACCAGTCACTAAGATCGGTTACACCAATTACCAGGATCGGTTACACCAATTACTAGGACTGGTTACACAAATTACAAGGATCGATTACACATCTCTCTGTGATCGGTCACACCAAATACTAGGATCAGTCATGAAAAAATGGGGGTCTAACAACCTCACCCAATATTTCGTTTAGCAATTTGTATGGACAAACTCCAATATAATTCCAAGAGAATAAACTAGACAGTCAGACTCAATCAATGGAAATATATCCAAGAGTTGTATCTCTGTTTTACAATGTAATCAACAAATCAAACAGATAGAAATCCGCGAGACTGATTATTATGTGAAACAACTTGAATAGTACCAAAGACCAATATTCAAGTGTCAATCAATTTATATCAACAACCAAAGGTTGGATTATCAAATTGATTGAACTACACACAACCTGTGATATTTCAATTATATAAACAAATATAATGCATAAAATAAATAACACAGACACCAGAAATTTTGTTAACGAGGAAACCGCAAATGCAGAAAAACCTCGGGACCTAGTCCAAATTTGAACACCACACTGTATTAAACCGCTACAGACACTAGCCTACTCCAAGTTAACTTCAGACTAGAATGTAGTTGAGCCCTAACCAATCTCACACTGATCAAGGTACAGTCACGTTCCTTACGCCTCATAATCCCAACAGGACTCTACGCACTTGATTCCCTTAGCTGATCTCACCCACAACTAAGAGTTGATACGACCCAAAGTCGAAGACTTGATAAACCAATCTGTCTCACACAGAAAAGTCTATTGAATAGATAAATCTGTCTCCCACAGAAATACATAAGAGTTTTATTCCGTATTTTGATAAATCAAGGTGAACATGAACCAATTGATACACCGGACTTATATTCCCGAAGAACAGCCTAGTAATATCAATCACCTCATAATAATCTTAATTGTATGGTAGCGAAACAAGATATTGTGGAATCACAAACGATGAGACGAAGATCTTTGTAACTATTTTTTATCCTGCCTATCGGAGATTAAATCTCGAGCAAATCATAGAGAAGATAGTAATCAATCACAATAGAAAACAACAAGATAAGAACACGCAACTACAAAGAAATAGTTGGGTCTGGCTTCACAATCCCAATGAAGTCTTTAAGTCGTTAACCTACAGGGTTTTAGAAAAACCTAAGGTTAAAGGAGAATCGACTCTAGTCGCAACTAGTATCACACAAGATGTGGGGATTAGGTTTCCCAGTTGCTAGAGTTCTCCCTTATATAATCTTCAAATCAGGGTTTGCAATCAATGTTACCGTGGTAACAAAGCATTCAATATTCACCGTTATATGAAAACCTGATTAGACTCAAGCTAATATCTTTCAACCGTTAGATCGAACTTAGCTTGTTACACACAAATGAAAAGTGACTTCATTTAGATATGAGTAATCGTACCTAAACGTGTACACCTTGTTGGCTCAACAATAGTTAACCGAAATTAGCCATATGAACACTTTCATATCAACCTTATTCATCTTAACCATAACTAGTTCAAATGACTCAAATGAAACTAGTTCTAGAGTTGTTCAATTGTTTATATTCTCGTAGAAGTATACAAGACACAATTGAAGCAAAATCGATTTTGATTCACTCGAATCGATTCATGAACATTATAGCCACGGTTTGCAAAAGATTGCATTCCTTAATATATAAATATATTAGTTCATGAACAAACTGATTTTAGAACATAACCTACTCAAGTATGACAACAAGTACGCATACCTAAGTGGCCGGACTAAGTTTGGGTTCGCCAGTATGCGAACGGGTACGCATACCTTCCAAACTCAGTTGAATTTCCGGAACTTTAAGCTCACGGCATACTGGTATGCATACTAAGTTCCCTGACTTCCATAAACCAATCAGTGCGCATACGGGTATGCATACCATGGTTCCCGGACTTGGAATAACTTGCAACGGTTCGCATACAAGTACGCATACTGTTTTATATCCAATCATGGTTATTTGTGTTAAACTCCAGTTTCAATCATTGAAACATTCTCGAAAGACTACAATAGCTATCTCACACAAACAATTAGCTTCAAAGCAATTTTCAAGTGATCAAATGATCAATACAAAACATTCCGAGTCTACATCAAATGACTGTCTCATACAAATCATGTAAGATGTTACCAGGCGATTTTCACATGATCATCTTTTGACTTTCGTCAAGAATAAAAGATGTACTTGGTTAAAGCGAAAGCTTACCAACACATATTTCGAGAAATATGTCAGCGAGTTAAACTTAACTCGAAATATCAAATGTGTATAATCGAAGTCTATATAGCTATGCAAATTTTGTCTCATATAGGAGATAGAGCAGATAGACTTTTGAGTGATAAATGAGTTCAAGTCTCCACGTACCTTTTGTTGATAAAGTTCCACTGCTCGGTCGAACTCGCAAGTGTTGCTATCTCAAGCTTGTTCAAAAGTTTAGAACTACTAAGGGGAGCTTGTGGAACTTAATCAACAAAAGGTATGTGGAGACTTGAACTCATCTATCACTCAAAAGTCTATCTGCTCTATCTCCTATATGAGACAAAATTTGCATAGCTATATGGACTTCGATTATACACAATTGATATTTCGAGTTGAGTTTAACTCGCTTACATATTTCTCGAAATATGTGTTGGTAAGCTTTCGCTTTAACCAAGTTCATCTTATATTCTTGACGAAAGTCAAAAGATGATTATGTGAAAATCGCCAAGTAACATCTTACATGATTTGTGTGAGACAGTTATTTGATGTAGACTCGGAATGTTTCGTATTGATCATTCGATCACTTGAAAATTGCTTTGAAGCTAATAGTTTGTGTGAGACAGCTATTATCGTCTTCCGAGAATGTTTCAATGATTGAAATAAGAGTTTAAAATAATTGGATATAAGCATAGTATGCGTACTTGCATATATGTAATCCAAGTCCGGGAACCATGGTATGCATATCCGTATGCGTACTGTTTGGTTTGGTGAAGTCCGGGAACCCTGTATGCATACCGGTACGCGTACTTGCGTGAGGTTCAGGTCTGGGATTTTCTGCTGAGTTTGGAAGGTATGCGTACCAGTTCGCGTACTGGCGAACTTAAACTTAGTTCGACCATTTATGTATGCGTACCCATTTGCATACCTGAATGGATAATGTTATAAAATTCATTTGTTTATGAACGAATACATTTATATATTAAGGAATGCAATATTTTGCAAACCGTGGCTATAATGTTCATGAATTGATTCGAGTGAATCAAAATTGATTTTGCTTCAATTGCGTCTTATATAGTTCTATAAGAATATAAACAATTGAACAACTCTAGAACTAGTTTCATTTGAGTAAGTTGCACTAATTATAGTTAAGATGAATAAGATTGATATGAAAGTGTTTATATGGCTAACCTCGGTTAACTATTGTTGAGCCAACAAAGGTGCACACGTTTAGGTACGGTTTCATATCTAAATAAAGTCACTTTTCATTTGTGTGTAACAAGCTAAGTTCGATCTAACAGTTGAAAGATATTAGCTTGAATCTAATCAGGTTTTCATCTAATGGTGAATATTGAATGCTTTGTTACCAAGGTAACATTGATTGCAAACCCTGATTTGAAGACTATATAAAGGAGAACTCTAGCAACTAAGAAACCTAATCCCCACACATTTTGTGTGATACGAGTTGCGACTAGAGTCGATTCTCCTTTAACCTTAGGTTTTTCATGAAACCCTGTAGGTTAACGACTTAAAGACTTCCTTAGGATTGTGAAGCCAGACCCAACTATTTTCTCTGTAGTTGTTGTTTTCTATCGTGATTGAGTACTATCTTCTCTAAGATTTGCTCGATATTTAATCTCCGATAGGAAAGATAAAAAGTAGTCACAAACGTCCTCGCCTCATCGTTCGTGATTCCACGATATCATGTTTCGCTACCATTCGATTAAGATTATTATGAGGTGATTGATATTTCTAGGCTATTCTTTGGGAATATAAGTCCGGTATATCAATTGGTTCCTATTCACCTTGATTTATCCAAAGACGGAACAAAAATCATAAGTATATCTTTGGGAGACAGATTTATCTATTCAATAGACTTCTCTGTGTGAGACAGATTGGTTTATCAAGTCTTCGACTTTGGGTCGTATCAACTCTTAGTTGTGGGTGAGATCAGCTAAGGGAATCAAGTGCGTAGAGTCCTTCTGGAATTCAGACACGTAAGGAACGCGGTTGTACCTTGATCAGTGTGAGATTGGTTAGGGCTCAACTACATTTCAGTCTGAAGTTAACTTGGAGTAGGCTAGTGTCTGTAGCGGCTTAATACAGTGTGGTGTTAAAATTTGGACTAGGTCCCGGGGTTTTTCTGCATTTTCGGTTTCCTCGTTAACAAAATTTCTGGTGTCTATGTTATTTCTTTTCCGCATTATATTTGTTTATATAATTGAAATATCTTAGGTTGTGCGTAGTTCAATCAATTAGATAATCCAACCTTTGGTTATTGATATAAATTGATTGACACTTAAACATTGGTCTTTGGTACCGTTCAAGTTGTTTCACATAATAATCAGGCTCACGGATTTCTATCTGTTTGATTTGCTGATTACATTGTGAAACAGAGATACAACTCTTGGATATATTTCCATTGATTGAGTCTGACTGTCTAGTTGATTCTCTTGGAATTATATTGGAGTTGTCCATACATATTGCTAAGCAAAATATTGGGTGTGGTTGTTAGACCCCCGTTTATTCAATTGGTATCAGAGCAGGCAAACACGTTTAGGACCTCACAAGTCTGTGTTTGTAGCGATCTGACTCTATGGACAGTAAAATCTCGATAAACGCTCCACCAGGATTTAACTCTAATCTTAGATAATGTTCTCAAAAGCTTGTTATTCCCCATAAAAAGTTGGATGAACAAATCCGGATCAACTTTGATCTCATTGCAGAAATAGCAAAGTATACGGATTTGAAGTCTGTCAAAGTTCCTTCAATGGATTTGAATAACTCTTTTAATTCTTCTCTGAAGAATTGTCGCAAGTTAGGGGATAAGCGAGGCTTAGGCTTTGTGAAACCTGATGTGACTCAGAACATCTCAGATAAGGTTAAAGATGTTGGTTCATGTATGTTTTGTGACTCTCACAATCACTTTCAACATATGTGTACATCTTTCAGGAAAAGTTTGCAGGTTGCGAGTAATCTTCATAAGAAAGATGAACAACTGTTTACTTCTCTAAAAAGATGTACAAATCTAACAAGAAATCCTAAACGGGATAGTAGTGTTAGTATGAGAGCTTTTGCTCTAAAATCAACATCGCCCTTTCAATGGTTTCTTGACAGTGGATATGGCCGACATATGACTGGTGATCTCTCGTGGTTTGTGAATTCAAGCGACTTTGAAGGAGGTCCTGTAACATTTGGAGATGGGAGTTGTTGCTACATAAGCAAGAAAGGGATGATCAAACTTCCTAGCATTCCTGAAATCCATGATGTAGTATACGTTAAAGGTATGACTGCAAATCTTCTTTTTATTAGTCAAATTTGTGACAAAAGCCATAAAGTTGTCTTCAATGCAAATGGATGTGACATTGTAGACAAAACTGGAAAAGTAATTTTTCAGGGAACTCGTGGTAAAAATAACTGTTATCTTCTTGATACTCAGTTTAGTAATTGTTACAATTTGACTAAGGTGGAATCTACACATCTTTGGTATGAGCGTTTTGGTCACATCAATTATCGTCTTCTAACTAAGATCATTAACAAAGAACTTGTTAGAGGCGTTCCCAAAATCAATGCAAAGATTGATGGTGTCTATGGTGCCTGTCAAAAGGGTAAACAAACGAAAGTTCACCACAAATCATCTCGAGATATTCTCACTAAAGCTCCACTTGATTTAATTCATATGGATCTCTTCGATCATATTCAATAAACTACGGTTGCTGGTAAGAAGTATGCTTTAGTTATGGTAGATGATTACACCAGATTCACTTGGGTGGCATTTCTAGCTCATAAGAATGAAACCCTTGATGAATTCAAGATTATTGTTAATAGGATCCAGAATGAACAAGGTCACAAACTAAATAAAATTAGAAGAGACCGTGGAACTGAATTCAAGGACACTAAGGTGTTTGAATTTTGTGACAAACAGGGGATTATTCAACAATACTCGCCACCTATTACTCCTCAAGCTAATGGAGTTGCAGAAAGGAAGAATAGGAACATTCAGGAAATGGCCAGGGTAATGCTCCATAACAAAAACTTACCGTTAAGGTTTTGGGGAGAAGATGTTTTCACAGAATGTTATTTGATCAACCGTGTCTACCTACGGTCTAAAACCCTAAACACTCCTTATGAGTTGTGGTACGGTAAAAAACCCAACTTACATTATCTCAGAGTGTTCGGAAGTAAGTGATATATTCTGAAAGATCGAGAACAGAGAGGGAAATTTGATACTAAAAGCGATGAAGGTATCTTCCTTGGCTATGCTTATGAAAGTCGTGGTTTTCGAGTATTTAATCTCAGAACCTAAGTTATGATGGAATCTGCTAATGTCATCATTGATGATCTGAGCAATTTTCACCGTGATAATCCTCCTGCTGAATTGCCTCCAACTGAGACAATTGAGAAAGTCAAAGAAATCCCAAAATCAGTTGAAGTTGTTCCAACTGTTACTGATCCTGATATTTCTAGTGACGAGGAAAAGAGCACTAATCAGGCTACTCTTGTTGAACAAGAACGTGTTCCTCCAAGAAACCTCTGGGTTCAAAGGAATCATGATACTAACAGTATTATTGGAGGAAGAGATTATACAGCTAAGGCAAGAGGATAACTTAAAAATATTTGCAATTTTTGTTGTTATCTTTCACAAGTAGAACCAAGAAATATTAATGAAGCTCTTATTGATCCCTTTTGGGTGAATGCAATGCATGAAGAGTTAAATCAATTTCAAAGAAAAGATGTATGGGAGCTCGTACCTTGTCCCTCCAATATCAATATTGTTGGTACCCAATGGATATTCAAGAACAAGTCTGATGAATTTGGCACCATTGTCAGAAAAAAAAGCTAGACTTGGCACTCAGGGATATTCACAGATTGAAGGTATTGACTTTGACGAAACCTTTGCTCCTGTGGCACGCCTTGAGTCCATTCGGTTATTATTAACTCATGTTTGTTTTCTCAAGGTTAAGCTATTTCAAATGGACATAAAATCCGCGTTCCTAAATGGAACTTTAAAGGAAGAGGTCTATGTCGCTCAACCTAAGGGTTTTGAAAATCCTGAATTCCCATATCATGTCCTTAAGATCAAGAAGGCATCATATGGGTTAAAACAAGCATCTCGTGCCTGGTTCGAAAAACTAACTACTTCTCTTATTAGGAAAGGTTTTTCGAGAGGTGGAGCTGATAAAACTTTGTTTACCAAATGGAGTGGGAAAGATGTAGTCATTGCTCAAGTCTATGTAGATGACATCATCAATGGTTCAACTTCTGAGAAACTTGCAAAAGATTTTCAAGTCTCTCTTGGCAAAGAATTTGAAATGAGCAATGTTGGTGAATTAAAGTTCTTTTTAGTATTACAAATTCAACAACATAAGGATGGAATTTACTTATCTCAAGAAAAATATGCTAAGGATCTTGTTTCAAGGTTCGGTCTTGATAAGTCAACTCCAAAACTGACACCTATGCCCACTACTGGTAAACTACATCGAGACGAGAAAGGAGTAAATGTGTATCAAAAGATTTATCGATCTATCATTGGAAGCCTTTTATATCTTATAGCTACTAGACCTGATATTGCTTTTAGTGTTGGTTGTTGTGCTAGATTTCAGGCTAATCCAAAGGAATCTCATCTTGCAGCTGCAAAGAGGATCATGCGATATATTCAACACACTATCGGGTATGGTCTATCTTATACTTTTGATACTAAAACTGATCTCACTGCCTATTCAGATGCAGATTGGGCAGGTTGTGTGGAAGACATGAAAAAGTACTTCAGGGGGTTTTTATTATGTTGGGTTGAATCTTGTGGCATGGCATAGCAAGAAGCGAAAATCACAATCCCTGTCTACATGCGAAGAAGAATACATTGCTGCAGATTCATGTTGTAATCAACTTCTATGGATGAAACAAATGCTTGCTGATTATGGAATTGACACTGGCATAATGAAGATCTTTTGTGATAACTCAAGTGCGATTCGCATCACTGAGAATCCTGTTGAGCACTCAAGAACTAAGAACATTGACATAAGGTATCATTTTATTAGAGATCTTTATGAAAATGACATCATCAATATGGAATTTGTTCCTTCCGAACAACAATTGGCTGATATTCTCACCAAACCTTTAGATACTGCTACGTTTCAACACTTACGGCAATCTATTGGTGTTGTTTTGGTTCATTAGTTCTCTAGCCTTTTTTTCCCTGGACACATTTATATCTTTTGGGTAATCAAGGCTTAGAACGTCAGTGTAGTAGTGTTTCAATTCCGCATTTGTTTCTACATAGATAACAATTCTGTTAGGTATCAAAGTATTCGTTTAAATTCCTTCTTTTCTTGTGAAAGTAAGGTCACTCTTGTTGTTCTTTCGGGAATGACATTTTATGGGGGAGAGTTCTTAATTGAACTTGTACTTAATTGCCAAATCTTTGTGGGGAGTGCGGCTGCGGAATATTATAGGGGTTATCTTGTATCTTTATAAACTCCTTGATGAATGCATTTAGTTTCGGTTATATGATTGCATCTAAACAAAGTTCATATGTTGTTCTCTTTTGGTCATGAAGTATCTCTATGGAAATTTCATTAGGATCCCACTAGTTTTCGTTCCTTTGCCAATTTTTATTGAAAAAAAGGAGGAGAATTAATGTGTAGTTCACACTACAAATACATATGGTTTACCGATAATTATGTAAGAGGGAGTGGTTTTCATGTGAGATGAAGTATTGACTAAGGGGGAGTGATACATATCACCATAGTATTGTTGTCAAAGTTATGATACAATTGGACTTTGATGTTGTGTAATAATACTATGACACTGTATAACAATGATTAAGAGCTACTGTTTTCTCATTGTTATAGCTACGGATCTTCAACAACTATGATGCTGAGTTGAACACATTCAGAATCACTGGAGTACTTGGAAGTGATGAAGATTTCAAGTAATGTTAAAATCAAGGAAATCTTCGATTGAGAGCTACAAAGTTTATTTATTTTGTATTCCATGTGTATTGATAGTTTTTCACTAAAATTGACAAGGGGGAGATTGTTAGAGCACTATTCGGTCAAACTCGCAAATGTTTCTATCTCAAGCTTGTTGTCAAGTTTAGTTGTCAAAACTATATGTCTTGATTTCTAGTCTACTTATAGCTAAGTCTCGGATTATGATAGAAAGTGTAGTTGAGCATTAGACTTCACGGCGTTCATCGATTGAAGACGAAGAACTACTAAGGGGAGCTTGTGGAACTTCATCAACAAAAGGTATGTGGAGACTTGAACTCATCTATCACCAAAAGTCTATTTACTCTATCTCCTATTTGAGACAAAAGTCGTATAGCTATATAGACTTCAATTATACACATTTGATATTTCGAGTTGAGTTTAACTCGCTTAAATATTTCTCGAAATATGTGTTGGTAAGATTTCGCTTTAACCAAGTTCATCTTATATTCTTGACGAAAGTCAAAAGATGATCATGTGAAAATTGCCTGGTAACATCTTACATGATTTGTGTGAGACAGTCATTTGATGTAGACTCAGAATATTTCGTATTGATCATTCGATCACTTGAAAATTGTTTTGAAGCTAATAGTTTGTGTGAGACAGCTATTGTCCTCTTCCGAGAATGTTTCAATGATTGAAATACGAGTTTAGAACAATTGTATATAAGCATAGTATGCATACTTGCATATATGTATTCCAAGTCTGGGAACCATGGTATGCATACCCGTATGCATACTGTTGGTTTTGTGAAGTCAGTGAACCTTGTACGCATACCGGTACGCGTACTGGCATGAGGTTCAGGTCCGGGATTTTCTGCTGAGTTAGGAAGGTATGCGTACCAGTTCGCGCACTGGCGAACCCAAACTTAGTCCGTCCATTTAGGTATGCGTACACGTTTGCATACCTGAATGGATAATGTTCTAAAATCGATTTGTTCATGAACTAATACATTTATATATTAAGGAATGCAATCTTTTACAAACTGTGGCTATAATGTTCATGACTTGATTCGAGTCAATCAAAATCGATTTTGCTTCAATTGTGTCTTATATGCTTCTATGAGAATATAAACAATTGAATAACTCTAGAACTAGTTTATTTGAGTCATTTGAACTAGTTATGGTTAAGATGAATAAGGTTGATATGAAAGTGTTCATATGGCTAACCTCGGTTAACTATTGTTGAGCCAACAAAAGAACACACATTTAGGTACGGTTTCAAATCTAAATAAAGTCACTTTTCATTTTTGTGTAACAAGCTAAGTTCGATCTAATGGTTGAAAGATATTAGCTTGAATCTAATCAGGTTTTCATCTAACAGTGAATATTGAATGCTTTGTTACCAAGGTAACATTGATTGCAAACCCTGATTTAAAGACTATATAAAGGAGAACTCTAGCAACTGGGAAACCTAATCCCCACACCTTCTGTGTGATACTAGTTGCGACTAGAGTCGATTCTTTTTTAACCTTAGGTTTTTCACGAAACCCTATAGGTTAACGACTTGAAGACTTCATTGGGATTGTGAAGCCAGACCCAACTAATTTCTCTGTAGTTGCGTGTTATGATCTTGCTGTTTTCTATCGTGATTGAGTACTATCTTCTCTAAGATTTGCTCGAGATTTGATCTCCGATAGGCAAGATAAAAAGTAGTCACAAACATCCTCGTCTCATCGTTCGTGATTACACGATATCGTGTTTCGCTACCATTCGATTAAGATTATTATGAGGTGATTGATATTTCTAGACTGTTCTTCGGGAATATAAGTCCGGTATATCAATTGGTTCCTGTTCACCTTGATTTATCAAAAGACGGAACAAAACTCATAAGTATATCTTTGGGAGACAGAATTATTTATTCAATAGACTTCTCTGTGTGAGACAGATTGGTTTATCAAGTCTTCGACTTTGGGTCGTAGCAACTCTTAGTTGTGGGTGAGATCAGCTAAGGGAATCAAGTGCGTAGAGTCCTGCTGGAATTCAGACACGTAAGGAACGCGATTGTACCTTGATCAGTGTGAGATTGGTTAGGGCTCAACTACATTTCAGTCCGAAGTTAACTTGGAGTAGGCTAGTGTCTATAGCGGCTTAATACAGTGTGGTGTTAAAATCTGGACTAGGTCCCGGGGTTTTTCCTGCATTTGCAGTTTCCTCGTTAACAAAATTTCTGGTGTCTGTGTTATTTCTTTTCCGCATTATATTTGTTTATATAATTGAAATATCATAGGTTGTGCGTAGTTCAATCAATTAGATAATCCAACCTTTGGTTGTTGATATAAATTTATTGACACTTGAACATTGGTCTTTGGTACCATTCAAGTTGTTTCACATAATAATCAGTCTCACGGATTTCTATCTGTTTGATTTGCTGATTACATTGTGAAACAGAGATATAACTCTTGGATATATTTCCATTGATTGAGTCTGACTGTCTAGTTGATTCTCTTGGAATTATATTAGAGTTGTCAATACAGATTGCTAAGCGAAATATTAGGTGTGGTTGTTAGACCTCCGCTTTTTCAACTCCTCCTTAGTCAATACTTCAATTCACATGAAAACCACTCCCCCTTACATAATGATCCGTAAACCATATGTATTTGTAGTGTGAACTACACATTAATTCTCCCCCTTTTTGTCAGTATAAATTGGCAAAGGTACTGAAACTAGTGGGATCCTAATGAAATTTTCATAGAGATACTTCATGACTAAAAGAGAATATATCTACTTTGTTTCGATGATTTCACATAGTCGAAACTAGTGTATTCATCAAGGAGTTTATAAAGGTACAAAAAAACTCCTACAATATTCCACAGCCGCACCCCCTCACAAATATTTGGCAATTAAGCATAAGTTCAATTAAGCACTCTCCCCCATAAAATGTCTTTCCCGAAAGAACAACAAAAGCGACCTTACTTTTACAAAAAAAGAATGATTTCTTTGGATATTAACAAATCACATGAAACATGAATTTGTATCCAAAATACTCAATTAAATTAACCACAAGAGAACCCATGATTAATTTAATCGGAAATGCTCAACATAAGAGAACTTACGGAGCCACACGGTACTTTCACATAGAAGTGGATCAGGGAAAGACCAATACTGCGGAATATTCAAAGATTCATTCTATTTTTCATCAATATTTGCATAAAGACTTATAATAGACTTAATCTTTGCAATCAAAAGTTCATCATATTTTCATCAATATTTGCATAATGACATAATAGGCTTAACTTTTGACATGTATGGGACAATCATAGTTCACGGACGCAAACACACATGTCCCATAACAAGTTGCAATATATGAAACCATAAAGATTAATACTACAAAATTATCTTCCAAATCAACTTTAGAATTTAAATAAATAAATCTAAAAACATTGCAAGATGAAAATCATTGGCAATAGCTGTGTGTACTCACAATAATTGTTATTCCAAACCCTAGTTATCCTTCTTAAAACACAAGAATAAATTCTCATAAAAAGTTTCCTAGACATTAAGGCCTCTAAAAAATTCTTTATCGTCCCCGAACTCCTTGTCATCAACAGCCATAGGAACATAAGGTTCATGAAGAAATGAGTCAATTCCAATAAACCTTCTAGACTGATGCCGAACAAGGGCCTTCTGAATTTCAAGAGTCCTCAAGACAATAGCCTTTATTTGCTGACTCTCCTTTCTTGTTTCCTTTAACTCTTCAAGAACCCCAGAAAACTTATGTAGATTAGAAGGAACAACTCTTGGTTTCCTCACATTCCTCGTTTTTCTTTTCAAAGTTGAAGGGTACAGGAGATTTATCTTTTTTCCTTCATGATTGATGGCTTAACAATCATATTAACATCTTTTCCATCAGAAGACATAATGCTTGGATTCTCCATACCAGTATGAGATTGTGAGAGGAATTCACAAATCAGACTCAACAAGAAATCTTGTGATAAAAAAGAGTTTTTAGGAAAGGAAAAAGGAGTATAGGGTTACGGAACCTTTAGACACTAAAAGGATTCACGTACGCACAATTCACAACCCTAAAGAAGGCAGAATTGCCGATTTTAACCCTCTTTTATTGATCAAACAGAGAAAATCCTTTCAATATCAATTAGATATAAAAAGATGGAAGAATTCCAATCGGTGAAAACAAAACCAAAAAGAAAAACAAAACAGAAATAAATTCTTTTATCTTTTCCTAAAGCATGAAGTGTGCAAACCCTTGTCTCTTTTGAACCAGGCATATGAGACAAGATATACAACCAACACAATTAAGTTGTGCTGGGGTGAACAATAATCTGTCCACCATAACCTTCTTGAAAGGAATTCTTAGACCGTATTCTTTTCTCTATTGGTCTAATTTTTTATTTGGAAATTAACTTCTTCGGAGAAGAGATGAGATTACATACCTCAGATGATTTCTGAACAAGTTTGAGCTTGTTTGCTAATCGATTTTCTATTCGTTGAAGTTTGTTGACATATCTTATCTTATGTTTGTACTTGAAACATTTAGAAAGTTCATGACCCTTGAGAGTACAATAAGAACATGTCAATTTGGAGGATGGTTCAGACGTCATAGCTGTGCAGGCTGCTAGACAAACAGTAAAAACTGAAAATTAGAAATATAATTTCCAGTACCCAAAGAGAGATCCATTCTATCCTCTAAAGTGGTTGAAGTTTCTCCCGGAAGAATATCGAGGTTGATGTACGTATTGCTACAATTATCAAAATTAGAATCATAGTGATCAGACATTTCATCAAGAGTTGCAGCAAGACCTTTGTTTCCAGTGTATTTTCTACGGTTCGGAAACCCAATTGCATAAATGACCAAAACCTTTGCACTTGAAGCATTGTGGCATATACTCATCATCAGTATCGTTAGTATCCCTGTTTTTAGGAGGAACACGATTATGAGGTTTAACTGATGACTTAGGTTTATCTCTAGTGAACCGTTTACTTCTCTTCAAAATAAGATCTCTAAACTGTCTTGTGATCAAAGAGACTGACTTGTCAAGATCTTCATCCGATGAATCAGTCTCAGAAGGATCATCTTCAGAGATACCAACACTTTTACTTTTATCAAGTAATTTAGTGTTCTTTTGGGCTTTGAAAGCAATATCCTTTCAATATTTGGATATCTTCCCAATGAGAGTATTTTTGGAAAGTGTATCAAGGTTATTTCCTTCAACGATGGCATGTTTCTTAGAATCGTATCTAGATGGCAACGATCTGAGAATTTTCATCACAATGTCCTTTTCAGGAATAGTCTTACCCAACGCAAAAGATGCATTAACAATTTCAGACACTTTGTGATTAAACTCATCAAATGAATCTTCATCTGCCATACGAAGGTTTTCCCAATCAGAATTTAGGTTTTGAATCCTAGCTTCTTTTTCACAGGTATTCCCTTCAAATACGGTTTCTAAGATATCCCACACATCTTTAGAACGAGTGCACGTAGTCACATGGTGTTGAAGATCTGGGGTAATGGCATCGATGATTGCATTCAATCCGTCATAATTTTTCTTTGCAGCAAGAATCTCGACAGCATCATAATCACCGATATCCTTTGGAACAGTTACATTGCCTACTGTAACAACCGGAGGAAAGTAGCCATTAACAACATAAACCCATGATTGAAAATCACGTGCTTGAAGAAAGACACGCATAACAATTTTCCACCATAAGTAATTCAAGCCATCGAAGACTGGCGGTACGTATATAAAGATAACACTTCTGTCAATAGAGTCAGATCGCTACAAACACAGACTTGTGAGGTCTTAAACGTGTTTTCCTTCTCTGATACCAATTGAAAAAGTGGGGGTCTAACAAGCACACCCAATATTTTGCTTAGAAATCTATATGGACTAACTCTAATATACTTTTAAGAGAATCAACTAGACAGTTAGACTCAATCTTAAGAAAAGTATATCAAAGAGTTATATCTCTATTTCTTAATGTAATCAACAAATCAAATAGATAGAAATCCGTGAGCCTGATTAATATAAGAAACAACTTGGACGATATCAAAAACCAATATCTAAGTGTCAATCAATTCAATCAACAACCAAAGGTTGGATTCACAATTGATTGAACTTATGCACAACCTGTGATATTTCAATTATATAAACAAATATAATGCGGAAAAGAAATAACACAGACACCAGAAATTTTGTTAACGAGGAAACCGCAAATGCAGAAAACCCCCGGGACCTAGTACAGATTTGAACACCACACTGTATTAAGCAGCTACAGACACTATCCTACTCCAAGTTAACTTCGGACTGGAATGTAGTTGATCCCTAACCAATCTCACACTGATCAAGGTATAGTCGCGTTCCTTACGTATTTGAATCCCAGCAGGATTCTACGCACTTGATTACCTTTGCTGATCTCACCCACAACTAAGAGTTGCTACGACCCAAAGTCGAAGACTTGATAAACCAATCTGTCTCACACAGAAAAGTCTATTGAATAGATAAATCTGTCTCCCACAGATATACCTATGACTTTTGTTCCGTCTTTTGATAAATCAAGGTGAACATGAACCAATTGATATTCCCGAAGAACAACCTAGAAATATCAATCACCTCACAATAATCTTAATCGTATGGTAGTGAAACAAAATATTGTGGAATCACAAACGATGAGACGAAGATGTTTGTGACTACTTTTTATCTTTCCTATCGGAGATTAAATCTCGAGCAAATCTTAGAGAAGATAGTACTCAATCACGATAGAAAACAACAATATCAGAACACGTAACTACAGAGGAAATAGCTAGGTCTGGCTTCATAATCCCAATGAAGTCTTCAAGTCGTTAACCTACAGGGTTTCGTGAAAAACCTAAGGTTAAAGGAGAATCGACTCTAGTCGCAACTAGTATCACACAGGAGGTGTGGGGATTAGGTTTCACAGTTGCTAGAGTTCTCCTTTATATAATCTTCAAATCCGGGTTTGCAATCAATGTTACCTTGGTAATAAAGCATTCAATATTCACCGTTAGATGAAAACCTGATTAGACTCAAGCTAATATCTTTCAACCATAAGATCGAACATAGCTTGTTACACACAAATGAAAAGTGACTTCATTTAGGTATGAGTAACCGTACCTAAACGTGTACACCTTTGTTGGCTCAACAATGGTTAACCGAATTTAGCCATATGAACACTTTCATATCAACCTTATTCATCTTAACAATAACTAGTTCAAATGACTCAAATGAAACTAGTTCTAGAGTTGTTCAATTGTTTATATTCTCATAGAAGTATACAAGACACAATTGAAGCAAAATCGATTTTGATTCTCTCGAATCATAGCCACGGTTTGCAAAAGATTGCGTTCCTTATTATATAAATGTATTAGTTTATGAACAAACCGATTTTAGAACATAACCCACTCAAGTATGCAAACGGGTACGCATACCTAAGTAGTCGGACTTGGAATGTGTTCGTCAGTGTGCAAACGGGTACGCATACTATTGTACACTTCCAAACTTCAGTTGATTCCAGTACGCGTACTGGTACGCATACTATAGTACCCGGACTTCAACTGACTTCGCCAGTACGCGTACAAGTACGTATACTCTAGCTCCCGAAATTTACCTGATCTCGCATGTACGCATACGGGCATTCATACTACATTCCGGTATTGGACAATTCACATATGCAAGTACGCATACTGTGCTTAAATCCAATTATGGTTAAGTGTTCTAAAATTCCATTTCAATCATTGAAACATTCTTAGAAGACGACAATAGCTGTCTCACACAAACTATTAGCTTCGAAGCAATTTTCAAGTGATCGAATGATCAATACGAAACATTCCGAGTCTACATCAAATGACTGTCTCACACAAATCATGTATGATGTTACAAGGTAATTTTCACATGATCATCTTTTGACTTTCGTCAAGAATATAAGATGAACTTGGTTAAAGCGAAATCTTACCAACACATATTTCGAGAAATATGTAAGCGAGTTAAACTCAGCTCGAAATATCAAATGTGTATAATTGAAGTCTATATAGTTATACGACTTTTGTCTCAAATAGGAGATAGAGTAGATAGACTTTTGAGTGATAAATGAGTTCAAGTCTCCACATACCTTTGTTGATGAAGTTCCACAAGCTCCCCTTAGTAGTTATTCGCCTTTGATCGATGATTGCAGTGAAGTCTAAAGCTCAACTACACTTTCTATCCTAATATGAGACTTAGCTATAAGTAGACTAGAAATCAAGACTTATAGTATTGGCAACTAAACTTGACAACAAGCTTGAAATAGCAACGCTTGCGAGTTCCACCGAGCAGTTCTCTAACAAATCATATTAACCTCTTTTCCATCAGAAGTCATAATGCTTGGAGTCTCCATACAAATATGGGTTTGTGAGAGAAATTCATAAAGCAAGCTCTACAAGCAAACTTGTGATAAAAAGAGTTTTTCAAGGAAGGAAAAAGGAATGTAGGGTTACGAAACCTTTATACAAAGTAAGCAGATTCACGTACGCACAACTCACAACCCTAAAGAAGGAAGAATTGTCGACTTTACCCCTCTTTTTAATGAACAAACATGGAAACCTCTTTTCAATACCAGTCTAGGATATGAAAAGATCAACCGAAAAAAAAAACAAAAACATACAAAAAAAAAAAAAATTCCTTTTTTTCTTAAGACCTGTAAGTGCTTAACTCTTGTCTATTTGGGATCAGGCACTTGAGAAAAGATGTACAACCAACATAATTAAATTGTGTTGGGGTGAACAATAATTTGTCCACCATGAACCTCTTGGAAAGAGTCCCTAAAATCCTCTTTCACAGAATGTTTAGACCGTGTTCTTTTCTCAAGTGGTCTAACTTTTTCTTTAGAAATTAACTTCTTCGGAGAAGAGTTGAGTTTACATACCTCAGACGACTTCTGAACAAGTTTAAGCTTGTTTTCTAATCGACTTCTTAACAATAAACACTTCTCATTAAAATTTGTCCGTAACTATTACAATGAGTTCAAGGTTTTAGTACAAACCTGTTTTCCCAAAGTAGATGATCTCAATGTTACTTAGAACGGAAAGATCAACAGGGGCAAGCACTTCCGCGAACACGATCGTATTCAAGACCAACCTCTAAGACTTCTATGTATCTTCTATGATTTTTTTATCCCTAGGATTCGACCAGAATTTTCCCTTTCGACACCAAAAAAGGTTCCCTATTTATACTCTCACTCCCTTAACTATGACCTTAGGATTCAACGATCCAATCCAACGATTCAAACCAATAACCTAAATATCATTTACCATTTTAATAAATATTAATCTCATATTCTTAATATTATTCCAATTCATTTCCTAAACTAAAATATTTTCATTTAAGCCTAAAATCTAAGCTAGGGAGGCAAGTCTTGGGAACAAAGAAAACAAAAGGTGTCGACATTTTACTATTTGGGGAAACGTCCAACTTTGGACTATGGAATCAATGGTGGACGTCCAACTTACTCGGACTTCTGGACTATAGGCATTTTAGCTCATTTTGGAGTACGTCCAAACTTGGACTTCATGACTAGTGGAACTAGTTTATGGACTAACACTTGGTGGACAAACTCTTAGTTTTTGGTAAAAATGTTTATCCCTAGACCCTAGTAGTGGACACGAATGGTGTTTGCCTAAACCGAATTCCGCGAAAGTACAACTTCAAATTATGTAAGAAATTGGGGTGTCTACGGTTGCCCCTCTTTGGCAGAGGTTTGCATGCAACCGAATGGCAAAGCCAAACACCCAATTTCGTACCGCCCCTCAAAACTGTTGAAATTCCCTTGAGTTGTCCGGTGCGACACTATTGAGTTCACCCGGAACATCTCTAAGTATTTAATTTTACGCATACATATACATATTCATGACTAATCAATTAAGTCAAGAAGTTCGTAATTGTTGCGTGGAGAAAACCAAAAAATACTTACGTACCCATTACAATTACTCTCTCTTGCACACACTTTCTTCAACACTCTCCCCTTTTTTGCTACAATAGTTGACTTCCCATTTTGACCACTTTCGTCACCTTCTTCAAAAATCACCAATCGAGCTACTTCTTGACTGGTTCACTGTATTGTCTCTATCATAATTCGTCAATTCTTTACTTCCTTCGAGCGGGAGGCCATTCCTCTTGCAACAATGGATCTCGAAATCAATGAGTTGGAGGCTATGCTTCACACAAGAGAGAGCGATTAGAAGTACATGCTCCTAACAAATACTAAATTATATATTTTTATTTTTATTTTTTATCTAATAATGCTAGGTAAACCCCTTTTTTATTATTATTATTATTTTTTATTAAGAAACAAATCCTAGAAAATAATTTTCAAAAACAAAAGGTGAAAAACAAAATACTAAATATATACAAAGGTTTAGGAATCCTGACCTGCCATGTGTCTGATAGATGCCACCAAAAATATTACCGTCCCCATCCAAATTTTCAAATCTTTCAATCCTCCCAGCTATAATTAATTTCATCAATTGGCTTCAAATTGTAAAATGATTCAGGATTTTGCTGCTTTCCAGGGATGACGTTCGATGTTCAAATCTTTAATTTTCTCCACACGACTCTTCTTTTCCTCTATCTCTTTTAAGTGCTACTCAATTTTCCCAAGTGGCTGTTTAATAACCAATTTTTTTCATTTCATTTTTCATTTTTTTTATAACCTACCCGTTTGGACGTCCGTTGCTCATAGAACTTTAGGAGATGCTGTATAGGACTAATGATGACATACAAATGGACTAACATATTTCTCTCTAAATTATTTATTTCAAAGGACTTCAACACACTAAACACTGTCATAAAAGACTGAAACTTATTCATGGGCCCAATACGATGGTGGTGATGCCCCTAGTTTGTTTTTTTGGACTGACTGACTAAAGGGGCCAAACATGATGACGACTCTGCCCCTAGACTATGACACTATGAGAGAGATTTTGGACTTCTAAAAATTCTCCTTAAGTTTTATGAGCGTTCGCCGCCCTTAGATAGATTTGAGGACTTACCTAGGTATGGTATTTCTTGGGTCGAGTAACACTCGTTGAGCCTGGATCATGTTGGCTGCCCCGATCAAATGGTTGAACAATTCTTCTATTCTGTATGATTCTTGGATCTTCTCGAAATTCTTCTTGCTTCATCTTCTTGAACCCTACGTCTGAAAAATCATTCATTACCTTCTGATTAACTGCATTCTTGAACCTTATGCTGTGAAAATCACCCATTGCCTTCTGATTTTGGTTAAACCTTATGCTGGGAAAATCACTCATTGCCTTCTGATTAATTGCCTTCTTGAACCTTTTGCTGGGAAAATCATTTGTTGTCTTATGATTAATATCTTTCTTGAACTTTGTGCTGGGAAAACTATTCATTACCTCATGATTAATTGTTTCCTTGAACCTTATACTCCGATTATTATTCATTGTCTTTTGATTGTTTTCTTTCTTGAACCTTCTGTTGGGAAAATCATTCACTTCCTTTTGATTAATTGTTTTCTTAAACTTTATGCCGGGAAAATCGTTCTTTTCCTTTTGACCAGTTGTTCCATCATTTTTCAAATTTAATAACACGTCTTTGTAAGAAATTGTTTCCTTAGGTAGAGGATTCATCGTCTTGCCTTTATTTGGAGGAAAAATCTCATATTCATGTGTTTTGAATCTTTCTTCCTTCTTATCATTGGTCTTCCACATCCATTCTGGTCTTAACTGCAATGATTTCTCTTCAATTAAATTCACTACTTGTGTCTTCTGTATTGGCACATTCTTGCACTGTTTCAACATTTTGGTCGTATTCATCTTCTTTCTCTGAGGTGCCCTTAAAGGTTGATTTTCCTTGTTTTGATTGAAAAACTTTACTTCTTTAGCCGGTTCAGGTTTTTCTTTTTGGTGGTTCCACAGTCCCCACGGTTTGCCAGTATTTCCAAACACTTTATTTATACCAAGTATATTGTTCTCCAAAACATTTTTCCTACAAACAAAATCTTTTTGGTTTTTTAGTTTTTTAATTTTCTGTGGATTTTTTGAAATATTTTAAAAATTGGAAATAAAAGACGACTTATTTACAAATTCAGGTGGTGTACCCTTAACCGGTCTGATTGATTCAACAAAATGAGTTAGAGACTTACCTGACCCAGCCTCTATTATTCTTACCACTTGTTGTTCATCCTCTTGTCTTGTAGACTTCAACCTGGGTGATAGTTGTGTATGAGGCATTGTATTTTTATCCCTGAGATGAGGTGGCTTGTAAATGGTTTTGCTTCTTGCTACATTTTGAAACGGATCCACACACTTAGACGAAGATTGGTTCATTGCATGCACTGGATCAGGCAAGATATCTGAGAGGTAGATTGGACTCGCTGGTGGTTGACCGAAATGAGGCAAGATCTCTGAAATATGCACAGGCCTTACAGGCGCGGTCTGCTTTGGTAGAAGGTCGTAGATATGCACAGGTTCTGCTGGGAATCGATTGGAATTTGGCACGTTCCTCGATTGCTTCACTCCATAATAATCTTCCATTAATTCAGACAGAAAAACAGGACGATTAGTTGAATTAAATGAATTCACAGTTTGTACCTGATCCGCGAAGAGCTCACTAATGTGAACAGGTCGATTGACAGCAGATTCTTGCTTGTAGATTGAGTCTGCTAGATTTGTATGGTTTTCCGCCAATACAAAATTGACCATGGGTTCCCTTTGATGATAGGGTAATGGGTACTTTTCCTCTGCAAAATTCCTTTGAGGATGTCCATATCTTCTCTGATTCCAGTTCCGGCTCTGCCCCTGGTATATTCCTATGGGTGATGCAACTACTGATGCAACTGGCACAATATTCACTTGATTTTCATATGTAAATGTGGCCCTTCCACAATTATTCCCATTAGAGTCCCCAGGGTTGGTCAACCTTGTCATTCTTCCCGTGTCCAATGCATTTTCAATCTATGAACCCGCCTTCCATAAAGAGTGTAATGTTGGATGGTAAAATGATATCAGTCGGTTCCAATATTCATGGTTCAAACAATTCATTATAATATCTACCATCTCTGATTCGGTTAATTTCCCATCGAGCTCTAACAACTTAGTCCTCCAATGTGGAAAGAATTTTGTAAATGCCTCGTTGGGTTATTGTCTGACCGCCTCTAAGTGTTTCCGAGTAAACTGAATTTCAGGGACCAACATAAACCGTCTCACAAACATATTGACCATATCCTGCCATGTCGAAACTAGACTTGGGTCTGTCTTCATCAGCCACTTTAAGGCCAGCCCGGTCAAACTTCTTTGAAACAATTGGACTAACAACCCATCCTTAATACCTAATGGTTTCAAGTACCCAACATACATACGAATATGGGTTTTCGGGCACCCAGTTCCATCATATCTGTCCATATCCAGGAATTTGAATCCAGGAGGTAAACGAATATCGGGATAAGGATAAATCCCATGTATATCTAGTGTACCCCCATCCATTTTCTGTATAGTCCTCTCGATTTCTTTAAGCCTCTGTGATAATTGTCTTCCTTGTGTTGTGGTGTCTGCCATTTCATCAAAACTTTCATCTTTAACATCTTCAAAAATGTCCTCTTCAAAATTATTCTTTTTAACCTCTTCATAATTATGATTATTTTTGTTATTTTCCATTTCAGACCCTACATATTTTCCCGTGGACTCAGCAATGGCCTCAAGAGTCCACTTTTTGGTCTCGGTGTTCATCTTGGCTTCTAATTCGGTGAACTTGGTATCCAACATCTTTTGGAATTGTTCGCGCAACCAGGCAAATGCCCCAGTGTTGAACTTAGCTTGTTACACATAAATGAAAAGTGACTTCATTTATATATGAGTAACCGTACCTAAACGTGTACACCTTGTTGTCTCAACAATAGTTAACCGAAGTTAGCCATATGAACACTTTCATATCAACCTTATTCATCTTAACCATAACTAGTTCAAATGACTCAAATGAAACTAGTTCTAGAGTTTTTCAATTGTTTATACTCATAAAAGTATACAAGACACAATTGAAGCAAAATCGATTGTGATTCACTCGAATCGATTCATGAACATTATAGCCACGGTTTGCAAAAGATTTCATTCCTTAATATATAAATGTATTAGTTCATGAACAAATCGATTTTAGAACATAACCTACTCAAGTATGCAAATGGGTACGCATACCTAAGTGGCTGGACTAAGTTTGGGTTCACCAGTATGCGAACGGGTACGCATACCTTCCAAACTCAGTTGAATTTCCAGAAATTGAAGTTCACGCCAGTATGCATACCGGTATGCATACTAAGTTCCCGAACTTCCATAAACCAATCAGTACGCATACGGGTATGCATACCATGGTTCTCGGACTTGGAATAACTTACAACAGTTAGCATACAAGTACGCATACTATGCTATATCCAATCATAGTTATTTGTTCTAAATTCCCATTTCAATCATTGAAACATTCTCGGAAGACGACTATAGCTATCTCACACAAACTATTAGCTTCAAAGCAATTTTCAAGTGATCGAATGATCAACACGAAATATTCCGAGTCTACATCAAATGACTATCTCACACAAATCATGTAATATGTTACCAGGCGATTTTCACATGATCATCTTTTCACTTTCGTCAAGAATATAAGATGAACTTGGTTAAAGCGGAAGCTTACCAACACATATTTCGAGAAATATGTAAGCGAGTTAAACTCAGCTCAAAATATCAAATGTGTATAATCGAAATCTATATAGCTATACGACTTTTGTCTCAAATAGGATATTAAGTAGATAGACTTTTGAGTGATAGATGAGTTCAAGTCTCCACATACCTTTTGTTGATGAAAATCCACAAGCTCCCCCTAGTAGTTCTTCGTCTTCAATCGATGAATGCCGTGAAGTCTAATGCTCAACTACACTTTCTATCCTAATGCGAGACTTAGCTATAAGTAGACTAGAAATCAAAACTTATAGTTTTGGGAACTAAACTTGACAACAAGCTTGAGATAGCTACGCTTCCGAGTTCGACCGAGCAGTGCTCTAACAAGTCACACCAATTACAAATATCGATCATACTATCTCAGGTGATTACTTAGGATCGGTTATACTAATTAATCAAAACTAGTCATACCAAAATCATAAGTCAGGCATTGTGATTAGTTGTACCAAGATACATAACAAAGTTACGATCGGTTACACCATCTCACACATATTGGTAATCCAAAGATTTGCAATGAATAGCCGTACCAACAAGCCTAGCGATTTCCCTTTCGATTCACAAAACAAGTTCATGAATGTAAGTCCTTTAAACAAATGTAAAACATTGTTTCCTAGAATGAAATCTTCACCTTTACCCATTCACATAATCATATCAGCATTCATAAGATTATGTCGATGTCATATCTACGAAGTTCAAAAGATAAGCGTTATACTTCATAGTCTAATTCCCTAATACTATGATCATGTGATCATGTCTCACTACTAGAGTAATATATCCATACACAGCTTCGCAGTTATGTTTTTCCATATAGCACGACTTGAAAGATACGTTAGGAATGAAACAGTTCAAGTCAATATTACTAACCTCAGAGGAAGGATGATGTCGTCGTTGCAGTTCGTTACTTCTTGACGTTCTTCAGGTCTTCGAGTAATACTTGTATGTCTCAACATTCCTGGACTTTCTAGTCTAACCTAAACGAAGTTGTCTCTAGTACATAATCAAGCGACTCTTAGATAAGTTTTGACTCACTAAAATATGACAACCAAACTTGACATAACAAAGCTTGGTGGGTTCAGCCGAGCTATGCTCTAACAATATTAGATATTGAGGAGGATAATGATAATCCGGAAGAATTAGAATTTGAGAGAAACCTAAAATTCATGTCTTGTGAGGACAGAGAATTGAAGAAAAGACAACGAGAACTCCAAAAATTTATTTGGAATGGGAAGAATGCCAACCCAAATAAATAGATTATGGGAAGAGGATAAAGATCGCAAACTAAGAGGCTCCCTTAATCTTTGAGAAAGTTATGTCTTTCTCTTTTCCTCTAGAATTGGTTGCATTATTATTGTTGTTGCTTGTTTTCTTGTGTCTGGAGTTGAATGTTTCCTTTTTCCTTTCTTTCCTTTCCATTTTGGAGTTGGCTTTACCCTATCTTTGGATTTGTACTTTCTTTGTTCCCTGTCTTTGTTGTCTATATGGTTTTGAAGTTGGCTTCTGCCCTTCTTTTGGACTAACTTCGGCGCCTCTCTTCTTGTATTCCTTTTTCAGTTTTTTTTTTCAAGATGAATAAAATTTAACCTCTCTCCTAAAAAAAATCTTTACTCAAAAATGGTGAACATATTAAAAAAATAATTCATCATTGAGTAAGTGATAGAGCTCATCAAAGTAATACAAAAACAAACTCAAAAAGAGCAAATAAAAAGAAAAGGGACGTGATGATCCTTCTATATCTCTTTCAGATGAATTAATTGATGAATGTTTGGTTGCTTGGGATTTCAGTCTCATTGGGAGATTAGATTTCAGAAACAAATCTTTGAAGTTGTGATGAAAATGTTGAAAGATCAGTGGAAGCTGAAGAGGTATTGTCAACCGGTGTCTCTAGGGAAGGATTCTTTGTTATCAAGATGGAAAATGAAGAAGATAAGATGCATATTTGTGGCAACGTTCCATGGAAGGTGGAAAAGCAATTTCCAAATATTAGGGATTGGGAGCCTAATTTCAAACCTGAGAATTAAAGAATTTCTCTACTGCTTTTGTTTGGACTAAGTTTCCTGGTTTATGCTTGGAATTCTGGGATAAGAGGATAGTGATACTACTTTGAAGTGAAAATTTGGTTTCTATGCAAATATGCTAGTGGAGGTGGAGTTTGTAAAGCCTATACCTGAAAAGATTTGTGTTGAATCAAATTAGTTTCAGAAAATTAGAGATACCTAAATCTCCAAAGTTCTGTAATAATTGCAGAATCATTGGGCATTTAGTTGCGGTAAGTATAGAACTAATTAATAAGAAGATGATTCAAGTTGAGCAACAAGCAACTGATGATAATTTGCAGATTTTCAATGTTAAGAGAAGAAGAAGGAAAAATAACAAAGTAAATATTGGAGAGAAAATTCTAGAAGAAAATTATGATGTCTCGGAAAATGGTGAATGTTGAAATGGGTCAGGTGTCTGTTGTGGAAGGAGTGAGCACCTCTTCTACTAATCCATCTGTTCCTCCTGTTTTGAAAACTGTAATATGTTCCAGGCTCTCGAAGAAGAGGAGGAGGTTGCCACTTATCAATTGGTTTTGGAAGATTCAAAAACAAGCATCACAAAGCCGTCCTCGACCGAGCCAATTCTTGAATATAACAAGACATTGCAGGTAATAGCTAAAGTAACAAGTATGTCCCCCCTTGGTACTTTAATTAAGAAAAAAAAAAATCCCAATATCTAGTGTTCCTAATAACGTTTCAACAACTAAACATCTGAAATTTAGTACAGTATGGGGTTTAGACATTCCCCCTTTAAAGAAAGATTGTCAAGACATGTTTACCGATCTTGCTAAAAATCATGATGGTTTAACCATATAGGGGATGTCGAAGAATCTTCTACTTGATAGCTCTTCGTTTTGATTTGCAAGTTGTTTCTTAAATCGTAGGTTCAACAAGATGTATCTTTTAATTTTGATCTTCTTTGTGTCCTTTGAAGTTTTTTTCCTTTAGTTCAAACTTTCGTCTATTAATTACTTTATCTCTGGGTTCCTCGCCCATTTTTAGTTGCAAACACCCGTACATGGCATGTGTGCCTTTTATACAATTCTCTTTGATAAACAAAAAGATAAATAAAAATAAAGTGGTGAACTGTAGTTAAATGAACACCATCAAAAAATGTTGGAGGTAGTATTAAAAGAAGCCTATTATACGAACTCCAAGATTTTGGTTTCGAGGGCTCTTATAGATTCATATGCCCTAAATGTATATTTTATCAATAACAAAAATACAAAAATATCCTTTGATTATATCTATTATTACCTTATTATCCTTAAATAATTAACATAAATCTAATTAAAAGCCAAAAACTAAACCTAAACCTAATCAATATCTCCTCTTCTTCTCTATCGTCTCTTCTTCTTCTTCCTTTTTTTTTTTTCTTTTTTTTCTTTTTTTTCTTCAACGACGATTAATCGTCGATTCTCCGCAAGTAATTATTTCAACTGGGTAAGAATCGAAAACCCACCCTTTTTTGTTGCTTTTGATCGCATAAATATGTTATATTTGATCAAATTAGATATTTTGAAATAGTTTCAGAATTACATACGGTTGGGAAATATTGGTTTTCCCAATCGTAAATCAATTATACAATTGGGAAAATGTGAACTTCCAACCGTATTTGAACCTGAGTTTTTTTACGTTGGGGAATTCCAACAGTATATATGGTAGTTACGGTTGGAAAAATATGAACTCCCAACCGTATCTGAACCTGGGTTTTCCTACGGTTGGTAGTTACGATTGGTTAATCTAAAGACTCCCAACGTATGTTGAAATTTTTTATAAAAAAATTCAAGATTTTGATTTTGATTTTCAAACCCTAACTATATATTAGTCTAACCTAATCACTAATCATATTTAAATTTAGTTAATTTAATCATTAGCACTAATTAATAGAGAATATTATAGTTATTAACAAAATCAATAATTAAGGGGTTTTGTTGACTACTATTTGATAAATCTATTTTGTCATCTTGTGAGTCCCAAAAACCAAAAGTCCGGATTCTATTAAATTGCCTTCACAAACTAAACAATTTCATTCTTGCTTCCATTGCACACTATGATGTAAAAAAATTAAAAAAATGAACCAGAAAAAGAATTCTATTTCGTAAAAATTGTCTCAAGATGTGTATACATCTATGACTAATGAGGTCACAATTCAAAATAAAATTAATTAATATAAAATCTATCATAAAATTAATTCAAAATAAAATTAAGAACCTATTATCATATCATTAATATAAATAAATACACCTATTTCAATCTAATCCTTTTTTTCATTAATTTAGTCTCACCTAACCTAATAAAAACTAAAATCTCTTTAAGTAACTTTGATTTCCTTGGGTTGATCTCCACGAACTTGCCTTCCACTAGTAATAGTAACCAATCCCTGGTATTTCTGAGTTTCGATCTCCTCTCTGTTAGCGTCAAAGGGTACTCGATACCTCGCATGAACTTCCCCAACTCTCGTGCTATCCAACACCAAATATTTCCCATTGGCTTCAATGTTCCTACTACGCTTCCCAGTTATCAAAAGCTCATTATTCTGATCCACCGTTGCTTGAACAGACCTGAAACCTGGCATGTTTACTATGTATTCATACTTATCATTGTGTACTATGATATCTGTTGGGGGATTATCCGTATGCACCATTGTTTTGTTCAGAGTCGGAGGAGTTGCTGCAGCAGTATCAGTCGACGGAAAAGCATCTTTACATTCTTTCCAAGTTGAAAATAGATGACAGTGTTGCCTTCTGTTTGGAATCTAAGTCCCCCATTGCTGCTGCTTCTGGAGATCCATTGGTTGTTGCTGATGTAGATCCATTGGCACCCATGGTTTTTTGGCTAATGATTTATTTGTTTTCTCTATGAGTAGAAAACAATAAAAGCATGCATATATTAGTATGCGTATTATATTTCTTTCTTGATAAACAAGGAAAAAAAGTGCCTTGATAGATAAGAAAATTTAACCATATATTTACTTTTTCAAGGAAAATATAACCATATATTATTACTCTTTTTAGTACTTTGGTAACCAAGGATTTCCCTTACATTTTCGAACAAATCCAGAGAACTTAGTCCACAAGAAACGGAAGTATTTTATGCAACTAAAAATTAAACAAAATTAGCCCCACCGAATATGTTATGATACTTAATTCTTACACATGTACAGTTTTATTCTTGATAATCGTACGTGGAGGTGCAAACAGGGCAGTGCTACTTTTATGGCACATCACGTTACCTAGCACAACACGGCACAGTGTGGGGCCAGATTAATCGGCTCAATAACACATCACAACACCTGGAACGAATAAATCATTATAACATGCATAAAGTACGATACAATACATCATGTTTCATATATATTTCACAAAAAAGTCTAGTACTAACCAATTTTTGTCCAATCATTTTCGTTATATTGACTTGGTTCCATATAATATGTGTTTTGCCACAACACGAAGAGTCTTTGTACCAACCAATTTTTGTCTATTCATTTTCACTATATTGACTTGGTTACATATGATATGTGTGTTGCCACAACACGACACGGCAATCGCATAGAACGATTTTATTTTTCAGCCAACACAGTATGTAGCATGTGACATTATGGGCTCGGTTGTATTAGGCCGGCACATTTTAGAAGCTACTTGTATGTATAGTTTCTTCTCGGGATTAAGACCGGTTATCGTCTTGGCAACGTTAGCATTTTGGTGTTTCTGTTTTGTTGAACATCTACTACGCGTTCATGAGTGCTTGCTCAATTAATTATTGCTTCTACACGTGAATTTGCAACTCACGGGGGAATTTGTTTAGTAATCTCATTAAGACAAAATGTTATAATAGACCAAATGTGATGATAGACCATAGAGCCGTCGTTCCTTAATTATTTCAATCAGCAATCTCAAAAACTAAAAGATACTGATAAAAAATAAATAAAGTACCCTATGCACTAGGGACATAGGGTTATAGAAGAAAGAAAAATGCATAATAGTAATTAACATTAATGATTTTGATGAAGAGACAAACCCTAAAATCTAATTAAATGCCTAGAACCCTAATCAACTTCCTGATCGTCGTGACCATCTATAACAGTCCCCCCTAGCAAATAATTAAACATTAAATGTCTTAGGTTTGTTTGCTTCACTACTAGGAGGGAACTTCTTAACAGTAACAACAAATTCACCATAATAATCATGATCAGCTTTGATTGCATTAGGATTCGCATTTAAAGGGAGTTTAAGTCTTGTCTCAAACAACATAAGCTTATCTATATCTTTCCTCAAATACGTCGCATCTTCATAATGACTCAAATACGTCGCATCTTCAGTAAACCTTCCCGACCAATATTTGTCGAGTTTTCTACCAATTACAAGCTCCGTCTGATTATTCTCCAACTAAACTTTGATTTTATCATAGCGTCTGTTGATTGCTTTGGGGGCGTCGAGTCTAACTTCGTACTTATCGGGATACTCTATAATATCCATTGGAAGCTTTGAATCCTTCTCGGTAGTTTTAGCATTATCAACTGCTTTTGAAGATGATTCAGATGAAGATTTGAAAACATCACGGCATTCTTTCCAACTTCCAATAAGTTTACAGAACGTCTTCATATCACTGTCGCCTTCCATGTTGGTTTTTGATATGAAACTAGTAAAGGTATGATCGAGTGAATCGAAGTTATATAGAATATATATTAGATGTGATTCGTGATAAACAAGAAATATATATAAGTCATTGACTTGATAAACAAGTTTATCTAAATTCTTTTTACTCTTTTTTCGAGTGTTTACATTTTACCCTTGGTGTAGGGAAAAAAGCAAGCTAGTTAGGTCCCGTAAGTACAGAGGATGGGTATATTCATGGGCCTGGAGTGGCTAGGGCTAATACCCTCTGATTTGGGAACAGATTTCGGATTTAGTATATAACTAAATGTAAACACTCCGTACGCGGTCACGAATATTCCCCTCCCATGATCAGGGGAATATCACTACCGCGTACCACAAAGACATCATCCAGTATAACAAGCGGCCTTTTTAAATCCGGCTGTGACAGCTAACATACATGCCTCCATTGATCTCTCGGTATTTCCCACTTCATCTGGTTTCAAATGGAATCTTGTCTGAGAAGTGAAGTAATACCCAATACCATAATCCAAAAAATCATGAACATCCACCTACCCCAAATAGCGCACAAGACAAAATTATCTGACCACACTTAAAATCTGGAAACTACACTACCTCATCGGGATACAAATGTCTAACCCATGATCAACCAACTCAAACTCCTCTACCACCCACCCAATTCCTATGGACTTTACCATGTCCACCAAAAATTCGGTTTTTCTTGTTGAAAGCCATCAATGAAGGATTACCAACCTTCTCACTCTTACATCACATCCATTTGACCAACTCAGACATATGCCCCAGATGCAACGCAGATCCAGAATTAGCAAGCCACCTTTTAATTCACTTTCCAACGACAACTACCTCCTGGAACACCTTACTCACTTAACTATCAATTTCACCAAACTCCAATCCCCCCTCCACTTTCACCATTACGCCTCAAACAACCATTTCACAAATCCTTCAACAACCTGCGTCAACTTCTGTAATCTCCTCTTTCAGTTTTCTATTATGGACCTTATGTCTAGCTAGGAATAATCTAATATACCAACAAAAACAAACAACTTCGAAAAAAATCCTAGCGTGGGCACAAAAACTGCAACAAGTATTCTACGGGGCACTACACTCTTCACCACCAATCATACCAGAAGATGCACCGTTATTTAACCACCCAACAAGAGACAAAAGGATATCAAAAATATCGGTAGGATGGTCCATTCGGCACATCAACTGGATTAAGATTAACACAGATGGAGCAGCCAGAGGTCACCCAGGATTTGCGAGGGAAGGATTCATATGCAAAGATTCTGATGCACGAACTTTAATGGCTCTAGCTCAGCCACTAGGAATCACGACTGCCTTAACTGCAGAAACTTGGGCTCTGCAATTGGCATCAAGAACATCAATAGAAAGGCAATGGCCAAGAGTTCTCTTTGAAACCGATTCAGAGAACCTTTTGCGATTCATCATTTCATCTATCCCTCCACATTGGCACATATCAGGAATGATTGAGGAAATAAAAATCAGATTTCGACAGATCCCGCAGGCTGCTATTCAGCACAACTACAGGGAAAGAAATCAAGCGGCAGACAGGTTAGCCAATCATGCAGCAAATGAAAGTCAAACGGGGAATTTATCAACTAAAATATGGGACCAGGCAATCCTATATTTTATTAGTCAAATTCTATTTCATGACTCCGTGGGTACCACATACCCATGACAAATTGTAACCTAATTTCCTTTTAATTAATAGCATGCTTCAAAAAAAGAGGGGACCAAGCCATGCCAATGTCCAGTCTTGTCATTTGAGGTTGGGGTTAAGCATCAATGAGCGGGTTCTGTTAGGGGTGCATTAGTTTACTTTTGGGGAATCCATATCCAGTTTCAAATCAGAGATATTGATCCAAATCTCTTCATCTTTCCTTTTATTCTTAAGACGATTGTCTCTGTGTTATTTATAATGGTCATTGGTATCCTTTTGGAAATGTTTTAGCATTGGCATGAGTATTTCCACTAATTTTGTAAAAAAAAAAAATCACTACTTGGGCTAATATCTTAAATACTAAGCATGAGTGCCGCAGTCACGCTATGTTGGTACTGATAGCTAGAAGACTAGGACAAGTTAGTAGAGTCTATGTCGGAAGTGTGGCGTCAAATCTAGCTCTCTTCCAAAGGTCCTAGTGAGAGTTAATATTGAGAAACGTTTGATTGATCGTCTCCTTTTTAAGGTTCAAAATTATCTCGTTTCTGAATTTTATATCAACTATCTAAATCTACTTTGTAAGTTTTGTGATCACTGCTTAAGGTTGGTCATAAGGAGGATAATTCTGCTAAAATGCAAAACATGCCCTTGAGGATATCTATGACATTTCTGTCGAGTCTCCATATCTTGAGGATGATCTCTATTTCATCAATGATTCTAAAATTTAGATCGGGAATCCGAGAAATAATGCAGATTCCACAGTAACACAAACTCTATTGAGTCTTTCATGTCCGTTCCTAGTGTGAATGAAGCTTACCAAACTTTCTTTAAGGCTCAATCATACTTTGAAGACCCAAGTCCATATTATGTTCCAGTACCTCATCCAACCCTGATTCTCTCCTCTGAATCGGATGTGGATATGCCTTTAATTGCTGAATTAGTTCTTGGTAAAAGAACTTTTCCCTTCAATATGCCTGTCAATTTTCATCTTGCACCGGTTCCAGATGTTGTATCAATCCCAATTTAGAATTCTGATTTTAACCCGGGCAATGATCTAAACCTGGTCAACGAGGCGAATTCATTCACTTCTACCAGTCTTCTCCAAGATATCCCAAATACGGATCTCTCAAGAAGCAGAATTTCTTCTCCCCTTCTTGATAGGACGTTATCCTATTCTCCTTACCAAAATGCTAGGGATTCATTTGAATCCCCAATTTCATCTTCTTCCTCAATCTCTCTAATTAAAGCTGTTAATTGGCTAATGCAAACTCCTGCACTTGGTTTCAATTATCCTTTTTTGATTCTCCTAATTTAGGCTTAAACCAAGTTTTCGCATTTTTATCCCTGACTTTTCAAGATCTTCTTTTATGGTAATTTAGTCTTCAGTCCAACTGACAAAAGGAATTTCTCTCCAAATTGATAAATACAAATCAAATTTGAAGGAACAACAACACGAGCAGGTTCATATCTTCCCTTATTATTGACTCCCCCTTCAAAGATACATGATGAGTTATAGGTTCTTTTTCTAAATTTCTCTCTTTAGTTTCAAGTCTTAAATTATAATTTTTTAGGCTTCTGATCTTCCTCTTGTTTGGTGAACTCTAAATTTAAAGCTCTCTTAAGTCATTTAGTTATTTGATCATTTAGTTGTATACTTTTCTAAGCATGAAAATCATAACATGGAATGTTCATTATCGTGGTAATCCTTTTACATAAAATCATCTTGGACTATTTTGCATTTCCTCCCCTCCCAAGATTGCTAATTAGCGTTTCCTCCCCAAAAAGATTAAAATTAGTGTTTGCTCTTATCGTTAAATTTTCCATCCAATTTCCAGTTAGCTGAGTCAGCAAGGATATACGCGTGGCAAAAATACACACGTGGCGAACAAAATTACCAAAATACCCTCGTTTGTTTCGATAAATTAAATCTAAGTCACATTGATTTACGGTCTTGTTCCCTGAAGCTCAGACTCAAATCACTCATCTGCATCTTCAATGGCAATACAGCATCACCAGCGACTCCTTTTAATTCAGAACACCCATTCATCGTAGCAGCACAATCTCATCTTTTTCTCTGCTTCAAACCTATTCCACAAACCATAACTATTCATCTGTAATTGACTACCAACAGCGACCCACTATCTAAATTCATCTAATTCAACTCAGAATCGCCAGATCTATCATCTAATTCAATTTCTCGATCTTCAATTCGACTCGAACCCTAGACAGAACCATCAAACCTAGATACCCAAATCAATCTGAGCACCAAACCCTAATTTTTCATCTGCAACTTCATGCAACAATCCAATAAAAAAAATGGTTAAATTTGATTGCACTGCAAAACGATCGAACAAGGGTTTTAGTTAATTCTTATAATAATTTAAATAAGTTTGCTGCCATTAATGGTGATTGGAAATGAAGTAGAGATTGGGGAAAGTTTCTTCAGATTGATGTCGCTGCCGTAATTGAAGATGATTGGTGAAGATTAAGAGTGGGTTTGATACGAATCTGAATTTAATAGCAAGATGGTGCCTAGATTACAAGAAGTTGCTGATGCCGTTGGATTGCGGAGATGGGTGTTGGTTGAGCATTGATCAGATTGATTGACAGAAAATGAAGCTAAGGTTTCAATTAGTGTTCTGAACTGGGGATTTGCGACTGTGATGTTAAATTTCAATGGGTACTGAAGTTACAGTTCACGGGCCTCAGCAAACTGGTTATTATGTTGAGCTGGACGTCAATGTTAAGGCTGTAATATCCTTACTATTAAGTATTTCGCTTTCAAGAATCCAAATGTTTCTGATGAGATTAATTTCCATTGTGGTTACGATAGAGTGGAATTGATTGCTAGCTTGTTTTGGTTGTTAGGTACGCTGTATCTTATAACATTCGTTTTGTTGGTGTTTGAATCTGAGATTAGACAAATGGATATGATCAATTCAGAGTTGTAAGAGATGAAGCTGTATCAATGGAGATGGGGTTTACTGAGAATAAGGGATTGGAAATTAGTTGAAGATGGGTTTTTGGTTGAATCTGAACACCAGCAGCTCGAGTTGGCAGATGGTGAAATTAGGTGAAGAATGAGAAGACTCTAAAGTGGTGATATGAATGGTGATAGATGGAGAAATTTGTGATGGATTCCAGGTTAGGGTTTTGAGCTATGAAGAATCAACAAAAAAGGTGGTGGTTGCGGCTACGGTTGGGTATATGAACTAGTTCTCAGTGGAGGGTATTTCGGGAAGGTCATAAAACACATGTACAGTTTATGCCACGCATGCAAGGCGCTGACTCAGCTAACCGAGCAATGGATGGAATTCCTAACGATAGGAGGAAACACTAACTTTAATCTTTTTGGGGAGGAAACGCTAATTAGCAAGGGGAAGAAACGCAAAATAGCCCAATCATTTTTAACACATAATCTCACATGATATACGTGGAATTTTAGTTCTCTATGAAACTAAATCTCAGGGAGCTTTAGTGAAGTCTTTATAATCAGTCTATCCAAATACTCATATTGTATATCCAATTGGACCAGCTGGGGGTCTAGTTGTTGCTTGGATCGATGGGTTCCATTTGGATGTGGTCCAATGAAATACCAATATGATTAACATCATAGGTAAAAAAAAACTTTGATTTTGAAAACTGGTTGCTTATATGTTCCTATGGTAGTCTTTATTCTCATTATAGGAAATTTTCTTGGGATCACTTAGAAGAGATAGCCACCCAAGTAAATAGTAGGAATATTTCTTGTATTGTTATTGGGGATTTTAACATGATTTTTTGATCAATTTGAAAAACAAGGAGGTCTACCTTTTAACAAAAATAAATGTGAATACTATCACAAAATAATTCAGAGAGTGGGATTAATGTATCTAGGATTTACAGGTTATGAGTTTACATGGAACAACCACAGAACATGAAACAATAATATTCAGGAAAGATTAGATAGAACAATTCACACTGTTGAATGGAATATCTATTTTCCTAGGGCTAATTTATCTCACCTTATGGATATTGGCTCAGACCATAGTCATGTAGCCTTAACACTCGATCAAGGTTTCCGCAATATGGAGTAAGCCTTCAAATTTTATAATACTTGGCTTAAAGATCCATTCTGTCTTCAGGTAATTCTCAACTCTTAGAATTCGAGATCTGACGGTTTAGACAAAAAATGTATTTAATGTCATTCAGTGATCAATCATTTTTCAGGATGGAGTATCAATGGAGTTTAAGAGTTTGAATTATGAATGCACAAGTGTCATGATAGACAAGAAGGATATTGTGAAGAGTCACCTAGCTCCTACATATATTCACTACATAAAGGGATATCAGCTAGCAGAATAAAGTCATCATCTACTACTTATTCACATTTTGGAAAAGTATTTAGTTCGAACTTTAATATGTTTTCACATTGTTTTTAATTACCAATGGAGACTATTAAATATGCTCGGCCATATGTCACAATTTTTTTTAATGGTTTGATCAGCTTTGCTAAGCTTGAAAGTGTATTCAAACATCTAATGTATGCAAATCTATATACAACCGAAGATGACAATACTTAATTAAACATAAATAACTCATTTCAGTCAGTAGAGGTCAGTATCACCAATACCATCGTAGCGTATTAGTATCTATGAGGATTGATATGATACCAATGCCGATGATGGATAACAATAGAGATCCCCACATAAAACCTATCATTCTTATAGAGCAATCTTTCGTGAACTTAATGAGTTTTAAAAAAAGAAAAGTAGTGTAGTAAGATAAGTATGGGTTACATCTGCATCTATAACAATAATGGAGTTCTGGTTCTTGAGAAATAGAATTGTTTTTAAAGAAGAGAAGCATGATATGAGTAAGTTCAAGAAAAGAATCTTACAGACCTCACAAGAGATTCCTCTATAAGAATGAAAGGTTTTATGTGGGAGTGTAGTTATGACTTTCAAGTCTTAAAAAGCTTTGATACTAGAAACATACCTATAAGGGTGCAGAGAATAGTGGAGATGAGATTTTGCCTTCATGTTCCAAATCAAATTTTAATATGCTGTGATGGTGCTTACAGGGGTAATCCTGAAAATGCAAGATGTGGTTTTGTTTGTAGAAACAATACAGGAGATGTGATATATGTTGAATTAGAGAACTTAGAGTGGTACAAATTTTATATCAGACGTAATGGTTGTTATTGGTGCAGTAGAATGGGCGGGGATGGATAAAGCATCAGATGTAGTTATAAGTTGTGATTTTACTGCTGCAATAAAAGCATTCATATCAACAAGAATGCCTTGGTTTGTACTGGACAGATGGGGGAGAATAAGAGATTATTTGCAGAGAATAAACTTCTTCCATTGTGCAAGGGAGATTAACTTTACGGCTGACAAAAAAAAAAAAAAAACGGAATGAGTAAAGGTAAAGTTAATTTCTTTTTGTTTAGACTGAACTTTATGGTGAGAATAGAAAATCCACTTGAGACTTATTATCGTTTTTGTTATAGGTTAGCCGAAAAATGTAAATTCAATTCGGGCATTTTTTTTGAAGGCACAATTGGGGGATACTCAAAAAAAAAAAAAAAAAAATTATGAAGTAATTGAAGTAGCCCTTATCCAAGTGTGTTTGGGGATACTTTAAATAATATATTTTGATTAGATGAAAAAAAAGAAGGATTTTGGAAGATTTGTGTGATATGAGAAGATGTTTAAATTGATTTTAATGACTCCTAATTGCAACCTTTTGTAGACAATCAAACTTTCATCTATGAAAAAACCCCAAACCAAATCTCAATTCAAACACGAAGTCAATCAAATTTTGCATTTACAGAGCCACTGTCGGTATTGTATTCATCCTACCGAAAGTACTTTCGGTGTTGTATTCATCCAACAAAACAATACCGAATGTTAACCTGCTACCGAAATTCAAATTCGATTTTTTTATTTAAATACAATTTCGATTTTTTTTTATAACCTAAGTGATTTTGATTCAAATCATTTTGATTGTCATAATTTGCGTCGCTACTCAAAATGATATTTTTGATAACCTAAATCAAAAATCATTCATCATGATTTGTGTGATTTTTTTGATGAGAAGAAAAGTGAAGGGGGATACTAAAAAAAATAGGTTTTTTGTTTTTCTTTTTAATTTTTATTAGGGTAAGGATAATATGGTTATTTCACACCTAAAAAAAGGACCCTTTAACCAAAATACAACCCCATTTAACTTTGAGTATCCCCCAATTTGTGGAGGTATCCCCAATTGCGTTTTTTTTTTTTTTTTTTAATAATATATATATTTTGTTTTCAAGCCATTTGGGCTCTCTTTTTTCTGTAACTCTTTGGCCTTTATAGTAATAAATGAATATTGATCGACCAAAAAAAAGAGAGGATATGATACCGATACGTACTTCAAATTAACAGGAAGCAAAACATACAAAAGGTAAGTGATTAATATTTTTATCGTGAAGAAGAAACATAAGAGACAAACCCTAACTTATACCTAATTAACATTTAAACTAAAAAACTAAAACTAAAACTAACCCTAATCAAATATCAAATATCATAGGTTTGTTTTCTTCACTACTAGGAGGGAACTTCTTGACAGTAGCAATAAATTCACCATAAGCATCATGAGTAGCTTTGATTGCATTAGGATTTGCATTAAAAGGGAGTTTAACTCTTGTCTTAAAAAGCGTAAGCTCATCTATCTCTTTCCTCAAATACTACACGTCTTCATTAGATCCCCTCGATGAATCGAGTCCTCTGCTAATCACATGGTTCTCGTTATTTTCCTCCAACCAACTTTGAAGTCACCGTAATGGCTGTTGATTTTTCCGGGGACGTCGACTATGATCTCGTACTTATCGGGAAACTCTATCATGTCCAATGGAGGAAACGTATGATCCTTCCTGGTAAATTCATTAACAAATGTTTTTGATGGAGATTTGAAAACATCGCGACATTCTTTCCAACTTGCAGCAAGTTTACATAATGTCTTTATATCACTGTCGCCTTCCATGGGTTTTTGATATGAAACCAGGAAAGATGATCGAGTGAATATAAGTTATAGAGAATGTTAGGTGTGAATCTTGATAAACAAGAAATATATGGAGCTAGGTATATTTTATACCAACTTGGTAAACAAGTTTCGTAAATTGTTGTACTCATTTTTCGAGTGTTTACCCTTGACCCTTGTGTAGGGCAAGCAAAAGCAAGCTAATTAAGTTACCATACGGAACTATGCCTCCCGAAAAACTCTGAGAAACTCTTGGATGACTCCAGCTTAATAGAAAATTTTAGACTTCTAGTTGGGAAAAAAATGGTTTAGTCCAAAAACACGTCAAAAAATACGGATTACTCCATCCCGAGTTAACTAAGTACAGTTTAGTCCAAAAGTTATTTAAAATTGAAAAATATACAAATAACCTTCCTGTTTTACAATTTAGTCAAAATATTTACAGTTTAGTCAAAAATGATTATATCAGCAATTTTAAATAATATAAAAAATATTTAAAAACGATTTATCTTTTGCACCACTCGTCCAAAATTCACAAACTTTATATATTCGGAAATCTCTTTCCGAAATCTACAGAAAGAGTACCCATATGATTATATAATTTTTAGTTTTTAAAAAGTTTAATTGTCGTTGCATACAAAAAAAAAAAACTCAAGCACAAAAAATTCATAAGCTTATGCAATCAGTTTTTCACATGTACACCATTTTGTACACACCTACAAAACATATATGAAATGAAATTAATCACTCATATATACACTCAGACCTGCTTCTTCATGGGAATTACACTGGTACACCAATACGTACGCCCCTGCAAAACATGCATAAAACCAATTATTCATAACCACGCACAAAGCTACTTTTTCATGGAAAATACACTAGCGCATTAATATGTACACCCTTAATCATGCATAAAATCGATCATTCATAATCACACGCAAACCTACTTTTTCATGGGAATTACACAGGTGCACCAATATGTACACCCATCCAAAATATGCATAAAATCGATCATTTATAACCACACACGAACCTATTTATTCATGGGAATTACACCGGTGCTCAATATGTACACCTCTACACATGCATAAAATCGATTACCACACACAAACCTATTTTTTCATGGGAATCACACAGGTACACCAATATGTACACCCCTCAAAATCAACATGTGTACAATTGTGTACACCTATTATTACCTAAAGATTTAAGAGGAAAAGATCAGTGTCTACCATGTCAGGGGTAATGGTTTGTGGTACTACAGTCGCCGATGGTTACAGCAAGCTAACACATAACATGATTATGAAGCATAATTAATGTTAACGTTACCGGGATTGCACACAAGTAGCAAAAACATATATCGAGTTTATCAGCTGACAAAATAGGACATTCTTTACCCTATTACCCATAAAAATACACGTGTTTCAGAGATTAAAGAATCTATGACCATTGCGTACCTTGTCAGGACAAACGGAATAACATGCATGCAACTATGTACACCTAAACGGAATAACATAACATGAGTGTACAACTATGTACACATTAGTGCTTTCCCTAATTTCTTAGACTTCAAAATGAATAACATGTGTACAACTATGTACACCTAAATAATCAACATGTGTACAACTATGTACACATTAATAATTCAAAAACAAAATATGCACAAACTAGTAAAGCAAGTGTTTAAAGTATCTATAGATTGTAGAGAGCCAGATAAGATATCAAACTAAATTTTTTATTCTATAACCATAAGATAAATGAGAAACAAATCAAACTAAATTTTTCAATCCAATCCCATTCTATTTTAAAAAAAAATCATAAATCAAGGACAAAAGTTTCACATACCTTTGTCTGTCTAGTATCAGAATCTTGTTATGTGCTTTCAATGCTGGATCAAGCACAATAGTAATCCAACCAGGATATTTCCATGATTTTACCCCAACTATTTCTCCTGTAACAAAATATCTCTTTTTAGAACTCATGAACTCAATAAGTCAAACAAATTATCTCAATGAAAAGAATACAGATCCATGGAACTTGAACAATAAACGGGGGTGGGGGAGTGAAACTTGAATCACCTTTAGGGAGCTTACCTCAAACAAAAAAAGCTGATCCTCATGACACGAAAAACTCTTTGCGTATATGTGGAAAGTTTCTCGGGGGAACAAAAATATAATGGTAACCACATTGTGTTTGCCTTATACTAACAGTGAGCAAACAACATCAACATGTTAAGAAATTCAAATAACGAAAACAAAAGTGTACTAAGAAATGAAAGAAATTATCGAGTTATGCTTACTAAGCGTGTTGGTGAAAGTGAAACCATGACGCGTAAAAGTAAAATGGAAGCAACAAGGAAATATGTAAGGAAACAAAAGGAACAGATTTCGAGGACAAGCTTTACATAAACATTCGTGAAAACTAACAAGAAAATACGTAATACGAATTCGAAAGAGCTACACTTTAAAACTTTTTGCATCTGGAATTAGCATATAAAGCTATAAAACGAGGGACTACCTTAGGATCACGAAGATAATGAGCAATTTCTTCCAGCTCAGCTTTAGCTTCATCAATACCCTTGACATCACTAAATTTTGTACTAGACTCCATGCTAGGATGTACTTCTTCATTTAACCCCAGACCTGGAAGAAAAGAAGGAATGTCCTAATTTTGTCGACAATCAATAAAAATTCATTGTTTGTATGCAGTGTTTAAAATAACGAAAGCGTAAATCGATGCGCTCACTTAGTAAAGCGTAAAGCGCTATTAAAAAGCGTTAGTAAAGCGCTGCACACAAAATAGGTAGTAATATAAAGAAATAAATACTTATGAATGCAAATGAAACTTCCTAGCAGAAAATTATAAAATCTGTTTGAAACTAAGTTGTGAATGGAAATTAAGAAGTTCTGAAACCTAACAAAGGGAACTAAAGAAGTTCTGAAACATAACAAAGGGAACAGTTAAACTAAGTAACTAGCAAAGAATATCTGCATCATCCACATCATCCTCAAAATAGCCATCATCATCACCATGCGGAAGAAGAAGGGTCAGAGACTAGAAGAAAAAGAGGAAGAAGAAAGGGCCATAATATGTAAGGAGAAGAAGAAACGTTTTCTTCTTTTAGAATATAGAAGTTTAAGAGATTTGTTTAGGTTTTTTTATTATATATAAGACACAGGGCCTATTATTTTACTGGGCTATGCTTAAAATCCCTTTTTAAAATAAAATAAAATATTAACCTATTTCATAGCGCAAGTTATGTGAAGCGTTTTGGAACTGAGGCGCCAAAAAGCGCGCCCCGGAACGCTTTTTTAAACACTGTTTGTATGTAATGCATAAAAACATCCCAAAAGGGGTTACCTTTACTTATTCCTCTATCCTCGATTAGTGCTCCAATACCTGAAATGAGGAGAAATGCTAGTGCAATAGCACAGAAAGTACGCCATAATTGCTCTTTGAATTTCCCACCTTCTGCCGTCACCATGTGAATAGGAGCCGCAGCAGTTCCATGAACACCATCTTTCGTGGACTTTCCAACATTCTTCAAAGATGAAAATCCACCAGTACTTTCTTCGGCCATTGTGACACCAGACATACCTGAAAACATCAATTGTTTAAGAATCAAGACAATCTATTACAAGTTCCAAGATAGTACTTACAATTTACGAGTATAACAAAGCATAAATGTCGTCCCGTAAACATGTGAGACTCAACCAACAACGCTAGTTGATACACAAACCGATGCATAAAAAGAGGAAGTTACCAAAAACTTGAAGATCAAAGTGACCACTGACGACAATAAACAATAAATGTTGGGTGTGTTTACTTATGTACAAAATAATATTTCTCATCTGAAATTGCAACTGATAAAACTTAAAAAAAAAAGGCTTTGTTATCTTGTGCACCCATGCACAAGATAAGAGCCAATTATTGGCATTGGAAATGATAAAAAATAGTAAAAAAAATATGAGAGATAGTGTCTTTTGCATTGAAGAAGGTAGATGTTCATGGATTTTTCTCTATACAAGTGCAAACTTTACCTTCTCCAATGCAAAAGAGACTCTCTCTAATAATTTTTTACTATTTTTTATCATTTCCAATGCCAATGATTGGCTCTTATCTTGTGCATGGGTGCACAACGACGTATTATCATTAACTTTGATTTAAACTACCAAATATTTTATAAGTCAACAACCTAAAACCTCGTCAAAACACGAAATTCTTAGGAGTTACTTTAGAACTATAATAATGCACAAAGCATTAGAAGATCCACCTCAAAAAGTTTTGAAACTTGTGCGAAAAAATGAACAAATGCACAACAAGAACTGTAAAGATAATACACCATATCCCATCTGCATACCTTTGAATGGTTAATTACAGGATTACAGTTGCTTATCAACCCTCTATGTTAGTTCCTTGACGGGGCAGAAAGCTCTTTACTAGTGTTTTCACCCCACAAATCTGCATTACAAATAGTAGGGCAAAACAAAGAAAGCACGACATTATTCACATTCTGAATTGGGTCTATAAAGGGTACGCTATTATGTACACATGTAATTTCTGTCACATGTGTACAACAATATACACTTATATTACAGGTGTACTAATATGTACACATGTAATTTTTGTCGTAAACAACAGTCAGTGACTCATAGCATCAATGATTTGTCCAAAAAATGTAAAAAGATTGTTCACTAAAATTTGACTAAGAGTCCTAGAATGGGATATTATACACACATATAATTTCTGTCACATGTGTACAACAATGTACACTTATATCATAGGTGTACCAATATGTACACATCTAATTTAAACAAGGATGCAAGACAACAAGATCTTTCCATTTAATAGTTACCAACTTCACTAGTAGCGTAAGTGGTACAACAAGCAAGAAAGCTCATCTCAGTACCGTGCATATCAAAAAGCATTTTCAGCTCAGCTTTACGGAAAAGAGCAAAGTGGCCACTTCTTTTACAAGTTCATCGTACAACTGAACTTTTAGCATTTACATTTTTCCACTAAGAAGGTACTAAAAATAAAATGCATTAATAAATGAGACCCATGCATTAATGTCCGATACATATAGATGGTTGCTTTGCTTCAAAAAAAAAAGAAAGAAAAAAAAGATGGTTGCTACATTCTCAACAGATTCATAACAAACTAAATCGACGGTACATGGTTTTCTCCTTTTTTGGTCGATGAATTAATGTCCAACCGAACAAGCATCTTGCATCAATAGTTAATAAAGCAACTATCATATGCACATTGTAAGGTAGGATTTCTTAAGATGGCATGAGTTTCATAAAGCCAACTATGTCACAACTTTGTCTATAATAAAAAAACTACTTTATCGCAGATTTTTACAGAATTCTTATCTTATTAACAAAAATCTGTTCGCTAACTCGAAATTTTTTACACTAGTTAGTTACATGTAATAAGAAAATATACGGATCAACTTTAGGCTGGCAAGATTAAACATTTATAAAACACAACCAAAACAAGCATTAACATTTTAGGCTTGCAAGAATATATTTTATGGCTAGAAAAAGATGGATTAGGTTATCTAATTTGGTTTACGGTTCAAAATGATAGACATATTCTACACTAATCTACCTTCATTGCTCACCGTTCATGCATGCATACATGTCACCACGGGAAAGAATCATAACTTGGTCTACCTTCCCTTTCCTATATATTTTATGGGAAAGAATGGCTAGTTTGTTTTTCTTTTGTTCGTACACAAACTAGGTAATAGCCCTCGGCTACTCAAGCACACTGTTTAGTCAAACTTGGTAACTCACTTTATTCTTCTTGTCTTGATTTGGGGGCACGGTTTGATCAGTCACCTCAATTTCCTTTGGTGCTCAACTTCTAATGATGTCTATGATATATAATATGACTATATGCAATTGTATCTCAAAATTAAATCTGATCTAATACCCATATACATTGGTTGTTGAGTGCTCAATCACTAATGATTTCCATATACAGATATACCAGCACATCGTTTTTGGAATTAAATTGGATCGAATGTGAACTACACAACCATTATATATCCTATACTCCCACTTCTATTTCTCTCAATTGTATTCGACCTGTAACTGCACCATTAACATCATTGTCTCTAAATATCATAATTAACCTTCTCCTATGTCGGTTTAACAGGATACCTAATTTAGCTTCAATTCATCACAATTTCCAAACAGTGAATCTAAGTTGCACAAGGAACCTTTAATTCAACTTAACACAATCATATCTACTTCAGTTCTAGGTAGCACCAATAAATAATCAATTTAATTTCATACAAGCATATAAATCAAATATGAAACTCTAAATTCAGATTCTCTTGATTACCTTTTCTTTAGAGATTGGCACAATCACTCGAATTTTCATCACCACCATCATTTCCATGAACCATAGAATAATCCTAACTCATAATCACTGACTTTTTCTTTCTTTCCTAATTTATCTATCAGCAACAACACCACGATCTAATTCTTCATCACAACTCTAAGAAATCAAATTATCACCCGCTCCATATAGATTTCAAATCAGGAAACCCTAACTCTGATTCTGTTTCACCTTTTCTCCGGAAACTCTAGCCCAAAAAAATCAACAAAACTAACAACACCTTCCTCTATTCATCTAATTCACTATTTGTTTTCATAGTTATCATGCACGAGTTGCAGTTCCTTCATCATAGAAAATAATGGAGAATGGAAAGAATAAGAAAAGTTTCTCTCGGTCTTTCTCTATCGCTCTACTCTGAATCTCTCCTGAAATCTGAGATCTATAATCAAATGAACTCAAAACGTTAACTCTGAAGGGTAATTTTGGTAGTGAGAAAATTTGGGAAATTTTGAATCGGTGAGAGTTTGGATTAACTCGTTCAAGTTTTGGACTAAACTGTTTTAGATGGGTGGATTTTGGACCAGAGAGTACTGGGATGGAATGTACAGGACTAGAGCGTCCAAAGCCCATGAAAAATGGGATTAAACGTTAATTTCTACCTTCTAGTTTCAAAGTCTTGGGTACATGAGTGGGACTTTCTTAAACATAGGAGCCATTAAAAAATCATCTGTTTAGGTTGCTTAATTTAATTTATTTTGGATTATTTTATTTTTGTTCTTATTAAAGTGACATCAGCAACGTTGGGTTCCAAAAATGTCCAATACTGTATTAATACTGTATTAGGATCTTAGTTAAAAAATATTGTGTGGCCAATATGTTGGGATTCTTGGGAAGGTCTTTAATCAATATTTAACGAGGAAATATTTGTTATGGGCTAAACATATATACCATCCTAATGATTCTTGGATTTCTTAGATATTTTCATTTTCTCAGATCCCATATTTCATTTTCTCATATCCCTATATGAAAAATCATATCTTTATTAGAAACGATAGTTGAGACGATCTTTCCAATGGTTCTGTACCGAATACAAGCTTAGCTGTAGAAAATCCAGCAAAAATCAATTTAGGTTAATTCTTAAGGTTTAACCATTTGTTTTAAGAGAATAAGGAATTTGTATTATCAACCTCAATATGTTTTGAAAGATTCCATTTTTTTTTTCATGTGTAATCCGTATCAGAGCAGGATCATATGCAGGGTCGTCCCTGAGAACATTTTGCCCTAAAACTAGTAAAAAAAAATTCCCCCACAAAAAAAATTTACGTACATGTAAGAAAACGGTGATGTGGCCCATGTGCCACATCATAATAAGGAACTGTTATAAGTAACCAATGTGTCTCTTCACTTAGGTTGTGTCCCTTTGTCTTAAAAGAACATGTCTCTTGGAATTGGTTCTCATGTCTGTTGTGACTCTTGATGGAAGAGTTATTTAATGAGATCAAGAACATGTCCCTACACTCACTGAAAACAATCTCAAAATTTCTGTAACCATCAATCAGAGAGATATAAGGATTAGTAAGAATGTAGACAGACCTTGTAATAATTATTCTTAATTCATTGTGTTCTACTGATCATGGAAGCGACTGTGATTCTTGCATTCTTCTTTGGGATTTCTTTAATAGTTCTTTCATTCATCAAAATCAAATCAGCGATGACCAGAGGTATGTGATCTATCTTATTTCCGCATACATAATTTCTAACATTTGGTATCAGAGCATAGGCTGCTCTGGTCCTTGTTTAATTTGATAATGCTAATCATAATTTAAGATCATAAATTAATATAGCAGCAAAATTTATAACAAAACAAGAATTAATTGAAACCTTATAATCATGGCAGTAGAAGAACCCGTAGGATATGTTAATTGACTTGATTTTTCTGATTGTTATAGGATCCCAATTATGATTATTACTGTAGTATATTTAGGTTGTTAGTTTGTTAAGTTTTAACCGTACGAGAATCTACAAGATATATTGTGTTGACTTATTGAAGGGGAATCAGGTTGTTTCCTTAAATTTCTCTCGTTTTGCCTGAATTTATGAACCTATTTAATTAGGCTTCATTAGGCTTGATGATATCCGTGAGGATATATATAGTTTCCTTAATTTTCTATGGGTAGTAAAGATCGTGCATGCCTAAGTAAGTTACCTTGTTTCATATTACACGGTTGGATTTCATCACATAATCATTGGAGTTCCAAATTGTTAGTATTAAGTTAACATGCATATTTGATGATCTTATTAATTATTGCCTATGACTAATTTGGCTTATTATATGCAATTGATTAATAAGTTGGTAATTTAAATTTGTAAGATTAGCCATAGCATCTTATAAATTTGAAGTATCAGGAAAATTGCAAACAATTATACGGTTATAGACCCGGCCCCACAGGGAAGTCTTTAAGTATTGTTTGGGATATGATTTTAAATGAAATATTAGATTGAAAATTTCTTAATGCCCATAGGTAAAATATGTTTTTAATTTAATATTTTTAATTTAATAGTCATATCATACGGCATCATATATACATGTATGTCATTTGTATTTATGATATTATGTGTTGTTGTGACTTTTACCCATAGGAGGGTTACAATAACTTGAAGTTTTAACTAGAATAATAGACATTGGTCGAATTTCTAGATTTTGTTGTGTTTGCTTCGATAATTAATATTGAACATGCTTATTTATTATCATTTGTAGTTATGCAATCTGCCATTTTGCATATTCCATATTTTCATATCCCGATATTGAATGGTGACAACTATGAGGAATAGAAAGAGAAAATTCTCTTGGTTTTGTCATCAATAAGGTATAATGGGACTTCCGGTGTACAAAATTAAAACATATCGTTAGTATTTTTGAATCTAATATGGTTGATTTCCATCACAATACTTGGTGGATTGATTGTGGTTCTACAATCCACATTGCCAATACTATGCACTACAGCTTCCTTAGCCAAAGAAAACCAACAAACAATGAACGTTGCATCTATTCTGGGAACAGGATGCCTTCAACTGTTGAAGATGTTGGAACCTTTCGGCTTGTTCTTGACTCTGGTTTTACTTTGGATTTAGAAAGAACTTTTTACATTCCTTCGTTTTCTAGAAATCTTATTTCTGTTTCAAGACTTTTTCCTTTTGGTTTTGAAATTAATATTAAAAATAGTTTTTTAAGTTTGTTAAAAGACTCGGTTGTTATTGGTTTTGAAAAACTTGAAAATGGTTTATACAAGCTTAATTTAGATTCTTTTTTAACCATAACCTTTGCACTACAACCGAAAGTATTGGAATAAAGAGTAGTATTATGAATGAAGAACCATCTATGTTATGGCATAAAAGATTGGGAAATATCTCCATTGCAAGGTTAAAGAGGTTAGTGAAAGAGGGTGTTTTACAAACTATTGATTTCTCTGGTTTCCGTACTTGTGTAGACTGTATAAAGGGAAAACAAACTAACAAGACAAAGAAAGGTGCAAGGAGAAGATCCAACATTTTGGAAATCATTCATATACTTATATATGTGGACCTTTTACACCTCCATGTTTGAATGGTCAAAGATGGTTTATCACCTTTATTGATTATCATACAAGGTTTATATATCTCTATCTTCTTAATGATAAAAGTGAAGCATTAAATGCTTAAAATCATTTAAAAGCAGAAGTGGAGAAACAAACTGGTAAGGTAATACAGATTGTAGATCAAATATAGGTGGTGAATATTATGGAAGATACACATAATGAAAATAATTGAGGCTAGAAATTAAAGATTTATAGAGGATGGCAATATCAGTGGGAGTCTTCAAAGAATTGTCTTTGAAGAAGGGCGTGATCAAGTAACTACACGTGCACCTTCTTTAGAACTACCCACTTCGCAAGACATTTCACAAAATGTCATACAAGAGGAAGTGGTGGTTCAAGACTCACCACTTAATGAAGAGCCGATCATAATGGAACCTGAAATGCAACATATTCAAAATGAAAATATTGAGATTCCATTAAGGAGACCCTCAAGATAAAGAAAATCTGCAATTTCCTCAGATTATGAAGTGTATCTACAAGAATGTGACTATGACATCGGAGTTGAGGATGATCCAGTAACGTTTTCACAAGCTGTTAATGATGCCAAATCCGAACTTTGGCTCGAAGCCATGAAAGACGAGATGGATTCCATGGATAATAATCAAGTATGGGACCTTGTAGAATTACCCAAAGGAGTTAAACCTATTGGTTGTAAATGGATCTTTAAGACCAAAAGAAACTCCAAAGGTAATGTCGAAAGATACAAGGCTAGACTTGTGGCTAAGGGATTTACTCAAAGAGAAGGTATTGATTACCATAAGACTTTCTCTCCAGTTTAAAAGAAAGACTCATTGCGAATTATCATGGCATTAGTAGCTCATTTCAACTTAGAGTTACACCAAATGGATGTGAAAACTACATTCCTCAATGGAAGTCTAGATGAAGAACTTTACATGGTGAAACCTCAAGGTTTCTCTTCAAGTCAAGGTGATCATCTAGTTTGAAAATTAAGGAAATCCATACATGGGATTAAACAAGCGTCCCGCCTATGGTACATAAAATTTCATAATGTGATTTCTTCATTTTGTTTCGAAGAAAACATTATGGATCAATGTATATACCTCAAGGTTAGTGGGAGAAAGATAATCTTTCTTATCATATATGTAGATGATATTTTGTTGGCTAGTAACGATCTGGACTGTTATATGAAGTTAAACAGTTTCTTTCACAAAACTTTAAAATGAAGGATATGGGTGAAGCCTCTTATGTCATTGGCATAGAGATTCATAGATACAGGTCCCAAGGGACATTAGGACTGTCTCAAAAGGCCTATATAAATAAAGTTTTTGAACGGTTCCAAATGGAGAATTTTGCACCTAGTATAACACCTATTCAAAAGGGAGATAAGTTAAGTTTATATCATTGTCCTAAGAATGATCTAGAACGACAAATGATGGAAACCATTCCATATGCATCAGTGGTTGAAAGATTAATGTATGACAGGTATGTGTAAGACCTGATATTGCTTTCGCAGTTGGAATGTTAGGCAGATTTTAGAGTAACCTTGGTGAAGCCAGGGTATGTAGCATGTTATGAAGCAGCTTCACAAGCTATAAGGTTACAGAGTTTTATCACCGGGATAAGAACTTTGGATTCTATTTCTAAGCCATCAGTATTGTACTGTGATAATTTAGCTGCAGGTTTTCTACTTCAACATCAAGAAAAGTGGGAGTAAGAATTAGCGTATCGATATCAAGTAGCTTTGTCAGAAAATGTGTCAAGTTAAATCACGTGACTAAGAAGCACATTAACACATAATTTATGCATGTAGATCCATTGACAAAAGGATTATATCCTCAGTTGTATAGCGATCTTGTTAAGCATATGAGTCTGATCAACCTCTATGTGTATTATATATTGTGCGTTTCGACACTTTCTGAATTATGTGACTTGCAGCATTTAGGAATAAAATTTCTACATTTTCCATTCAAGTTGTATACATAAGGTCTTGGAAAATTAGAAATGTCTCATTGGAGACAACAGTTGGACCTGGATAAGTAATTGGTACTTACTCATAAAGCCATTATGATGAGCCTATTTATAAAAATAATGTTATCGTGATACATGGAAGGGATTGCTCGTTAATATAGTTTTAACCGCTATGATTCGAACATTAATTTTGTTTGTGGGTTCCATTTTATTGAGAACTATCACTGGTGATATAAATAATATTCCAAATCAATCTTCATAAGATAAAGGGGAACGTCTATTTATGTCACATGGGCCAAGTGGGAGAATGTAAGAAAACAGTGATGTGGACCATGTGCCACATCATAATAAGGAACGGTTATAAGTAACCAATGTGTCTCTTCATTTAGGTTGTGTCCCTTTGTCTTGAAAGAACATGTCTTTTGGAATTGGTTCTCATGTCTGTTGTGACTCTTGATGGAAGAGTTATTTAAGGAGATCAAGAACATGTCCCTACACTCACTGAAAACAATCTCAAAATTTCTGTAACCATCAATCAGAGAGATATAAGGATTAGTAAGAGTGTAAACAGACCTTGTAATAATTAGTCTTACTTCATTGTGTTCTACTGATCATGGAAGCGACTGTGATTCTTGCATTCTTCTTTGGGATTTCTTTAATAGTTCTTTCATACATCAAAATCAAATCAGCGATGACCAGAGGTATGTGATCTATCTTATTTCCGCATACAGAATTTCTAACAGTACAAGCTTAATTACATTTTGCATCATTTTGTTAGTGTCAGTGCACTATCCCAAAAACTTGGGTATATAATAAATAAATTTTGTATACAAGGTTAGTACCTGAACCTTCGGCCGCTCGAATTTTTTGATTTTTTTGATTTTTTTTTTGGTAACGACGGATATTAGTTACATATTGTTTTGTAATCTTATATTTCATAAGCCAAAAATCTAATTAAGTGTAAAAAAAACATGTTTATAACCTAAGTTAAAAAACTCACCAAAATATCATCCGCACGTATTAAAAAAAAACAGTAAATTATACTAGATAGGAAATGATGTAGTATGTAATTTTCTAAAGAGATTCAATTCATTTATCAGCTAATTAAAATTTTGATTTCTTAAAATCAATCAACCATATTTTAAAATTAATACCAGTCAAAGATTTATACTGTTTTATAAAAAAAATTGATTCAATAATAATCAGATAAAAAATATGGATAAAAAATGTAAAATTTAGGATATACATTTTGTTTAGCCTATTTAGGTCGTAATTAAGGAATTTATGAGTTTAATCGTTTTGAACTGCTTGCTTTCTTCATTCAATAACATTCCTATTTATATACAAACTAAGTAGATATCGATAGATACAAAGAAGGATATCTCATACGTAAGTAAGACCTAGTCTATTTACAACTGTTTTCCTTAAATAACTTGGTCTAAGTTGTTAGTCCAAGTTGTTACAGAATAAGTCGTAGTCTATCGATAACAACCAAAGGTACAGTGAGCTGGAGAGAAATCAAAGTTATTGTAGAACGTCAAGTACATTTCGTTACCCCCCCCCCTAAGTTGGAGCTGGCGAAGGAATAAAACAGAGGCCCAACTTTCTAAGTAGTCGAGAGAAGCGATCAACACCGATAGGCTTGGTGAAAATGTCTGCCGGTTGAGATGTAGTGTGAATATGTTGTAGAGCAATCAACTTAGACTGGATCTTCTCGCGAACAAAGTAACAATCAATTTTAATGTGTTTAGTACGTTTATGAAACGTTGGATTATTAGTAATATGAATAGCCGCTAGACTATCACAAAAAATAGGAATAAGATTAGAAGGATACACTTTTAAATCGTTGAAAAGATATCGTAACCACTGTAACTCAGCTGTTAGATGTACAAGGGAACGATATTCAGCTTCAGCAGAAGAGTGAGAAGAAGTGGGTTGCTTCTTAGATTTCCATGATAGAGGACTATCACCGAGTAAAGTGAAGTAACCAGTCGTAGAACGACGAGTTGTAGGAAAACCATCCCAGTCAGAATCAGTGAATCCACGAATCTGAAGTGAACTAGTAGAAGAAAGAAGAAGACCATGACCAATAGTTCCTTTCAAGTAGCGGATCACTCTCATGGAAGCATTAAGATGAGAACTACGAGGAGTTTGAAGAAATTGACTTGGAGTATTGACTGCATAAACAATGTCAGGACGAGTAGCTGTTAAGAAAAGGAGGCGACCAATTAAGCGACGATAAATTTTAGGATCATCGAGAATGTCACCATCAGTTAGAAGCAATCTCAAGTGTTGCTCCATATGAAAATCAGAAGTTTTAGAACTCGTTAAATTGTAATCCTTTAGAATATCTAAAATATATTTACGTTGGCATAAGAAAATCCCTTTCGAGGAACAAGCCACCTCAATACCAAGGAAATATTGAAGACGACCTAAGTCTTTAATAGAAAATAGGGTGGCAATCTTTTGTTTGAAAGCCGAAATAGCGGAAGCACAAGGTCAGGTGATGATAATATCATCAACGTACACCAAAACGTACAAAGAAACATCACCACGATGATACGTAAACAAAGAATAGTCAACACTTGATTGTTTAAAACCCCCATTTAGAAGGGCTGGGGAGAATTTAACAAACCATTGTCGTAGTCCATAAATGGACTTATTAAGACGAAAAACTAATTTAGTTTCTCCAGGTTGCTTAAAACCAGGAGGCAGTTTCATATAAATTTCCTCATGAAGATCAACCAGAAGGAAAGCATTATTGACATCCATTTGATGGAGTGACCAACCTTTAATAGCGGCAATAGAAAGAAGAACTCTGATTGTAACAAGTTTAGCAACAGGGGCAAATGTATCATGAAAATACACACCCTCTTGTTGTGTAAATCCCTTAGCAACAAGACGAGACTTATAACGCTCTATAGTTCAATCCGAGTCAAACTTGATTTTATAAACCCCGTTACAACCGATAGCGGTTTTTACCGGAGGTAATTGTGTATATGTGAAGCTATCATTTTCTTCCCGAAAAGACGAGGGTACCCAAATACAACACAATCTTTTATTTATCCACCTATAAGTCCTCTTACCGAAAGTGATCGTCTATGGACAAAGTCGAGATAATGCAACAAATCGGTATTCACATTTTGTGTGATGGTCTATGAATACGAGATCGAGAAAATACGACAACCAAAGTGTGATACTTGATAATAGGTCCGGACTTAACCAAACAATATATGATAACTATCAAGTATATCAGAGTTAACGTTTGTGTATTTTACTTTTAATTATAATAAAACAATTATAATTGCGGAAATAGAAAAGTAAAAGACACAGCAAGATTTTGTTAATGAGGAAACTTCAAATGAATAAAAACCCCGGGACCTAGTCCAGAAGTGAATACTCTCAGAATAAAGCCGCTATACAAAATCTAAACCAACTTCGTATGGTTGAGACCAAGCAACTACCCCTAGTTCACTTAGTTTCCTCAGTATTCCTGCGCTTCCGACTTCAATGAGTGCACGCACTGGAACAATTCCTTTGGATCGTATTCCAAACAGTAAAGGAACAACAAATCTGTCTGGTAACAACTCTTTCAATTCTTTCAAGATAAAGATATCTCAAGTCATACGCAAAGGCTCTTCCGTTTAATCTAATAAACTCCTTTGCATGGTTAGATCAATCTATCCAATAACTACCAAAGTAGTCAAGTTTAGAATCGCAATCAATCGATATAGATTCCAACAAGAAATTATAAAGTGATGCTGATCTCACACAACTAATCAATCGAATAAATCTGATTCTAGTTGGATCCCAGCCGATCAAGGTTTGTGCACACCCAAAGATATGAGAACTAATAAGAAATCTCCATTGTCTTCAAATCTTCTTTAATCTTCAATAAACACCTGCACAACACCACTTGAATCTCTAGTGATCAATCACACACAGAATAAAGTCTGTTAACAATGGATTATCACAAGATGTCTTTAGATCGACAAACAGTTCTAAATATCCCGTCGATACTTTGATCTAGTTTGAGTGAATCTTATATCAGAAGAGAAGATTCTAAAGAAAAAACAAACTAGGTGCAATCAAAGTTTCAACAACCGTTAGTCAATCAAATCAATCAAAAACTAATTACACTGCAATATCTAGTTTCCCACCAACAGTACTCGTAGAGCATCTTGATCCCACAGAAGTCTTTAAACGAGCGGTCGTAAGAGATTTCGCCTAATTAGGGTACTTTCCTCTCAAGATAGACGGCTCCACCAGAAAAAACAAAAAGATGAAGTTTGCCTGGCTCTTAGGATAGTTTGCTAGAAATGCAAACTTAGGTATTTATAGACCAAGGATGTTTGGACACCAAGAAATTTCCAAAATCGAAAATATTCTCAAGATATGCAATGAATGAAAAAATTCGGTTTTCCTAATTACAATAAATGCTTGTCCAAAATTTCCGAAACCTCTCAATAGAAAATCTCCAATTAGAAAATGCACATTACTGATTTTTATTCTCTAGAGATATGCATTTAATTACTGGTAATTAAAGCATATAAAACCAAAAACCTTAATTAAAAGATTCTCAATTTATTTAGACACGGGATCTCCTTGAGTACTAAGGAATATCTTTGAACAATAAATGATAAGAGTTACTGAACGTGTTCAAAGTATGTTGACATCTTTCCACTGTAAATCCTTATTCATATTTACATGGATTTACATTCTTGGAATCGGTTATATCGCACTTCCAAACAAGTTTAGAATTGATTCACCTGTATTACAAGATCACTTTGTGATTGATCAAATATCAAATCACATATATGGGTTCAATCGGTTATACCAATCACTAGGATCGGTTATACCTTAATATGGAAACACTTGTGATCGGTCACACAAGTTACCAGGACCGGTTACATCAGTTACCAGTATCGGTTACATCAATTACCATGACCGGTTACAATATACTCATGGTATTTCTTGTAATCGGTCACACCAGTTACCAGGATCGGTTACACCAATTACAAGGTCCTATTACACCAATTTAAATGATCGATTGAACAACTTCTCTGTGATCGGTCATACCAATTACTAGGATTGGTCACACCAATTACAAATATCGATCATACCATCTCATGGGGATTACTTAGGATCGGTTACACTTATTAACAAAAACTAGTCATACCAAATCATAAGTTAGGCATTATGATTAGTTATACTAAGATACATAAAAAAGTTACAATCGGTTCTACCATCTCACACATATTGGTAATCCAAATATATGCAATGAATAGCCGTACCAATAAGCCTTGCGATTTCCCTTTCGATTCATAAAACAAGTTCATGAATGTACTTCCTTTAAACAAATGTAAAACATTGTTTCCTAGGATTAAATATTCACCATAACCCATTCACATAATCAAGAAAATATATGCACGATTATGTCGATGTCATATCTATGAAGTTCAAAAGTTAAGCGTTATACTTCGTAGTCTAATTCCCTAATAATATGACCATGTCATATCACTAGAGTAATATATACACCATGTACAATATATACAGCTTCGCAGTTATGTTTTCAATATAGCACAACTTGAAAGATACGTTAGGAATGAAAGCAGTTCAGGTCAATATTACTAACCTCAAGAGGAAGGATGATGTTGTCGTTGTAGTTCGCTTCTTCTTCACTTTCTTCAGGTCTTCTGAGTAATACTTGTATGTCTCAACATTCCTAGACTTTCTAGTCTAACCTAAATGAAGTTGACTCTAGTATACAATCAAGAGACTTTAGATGAGTTTTGAGTCACTAAAATATGACAACCAAACTTGACATACCAACGCTTGGTGAGTTCAACCGAGTAATGCTCTAACAATCTCTCCCTTTGTCAATTTTAGTGGCAAAACTCTTTTTACATATGGATAAACAAATTACAAGAATTCATTTTACATACGTTTGATTCCAAGTTTCAACAGCACAATAACCTGCATATATTCAATCAATAAATGCCGATGTTGACATTTGAATGACAAAGCTTATACTCCCCCTAAAGGCAATCTAGGTAGATATTCAATCCGAACATCTTTGTTATTCCCCTTTTGTAGTACAGAATTACTACACAAATATATGATATGTTTCTCCCCCTTAGTCAATGCTTTACTTTTTCTTTAGATATAACGTTTAAGCACAATTGTCCTTTCATTAGTGATTGCAAATCACTTGTTTACTCCATATATTTCTCCCCCTTTTTGTAACAAAATGACAAAGGTTCGAGCAAATAAAGGACAAACCGAAAGAATCTTACAAATCTAAAAGACTTGTAAACAACCTATAAGAGTTAAGCACGAAGGTTTCACATACCACTTTAGATAACCAATATTAAAACCGAAACTACAAGTAATTTAGTTTTAGTATGTTATCAAGGAAACAATTTTCCAAAGCAATTTTCCCTAATAGTTTAACAAATCGACTAAGAAACTTAATTCCCTTGTTAAACCGATTGTAACATACAATTGCTTATTTCGATAAAACCAAAATAAAGATCAGAATTAACTTTATTTTTCTCCTCAGACTCTAATTATTCAGATAATAACTTAGATCTTTCTCTTTAGACAAGAAAAACACTAGGTTAGTTAACTAGTTTTTCTTGTCAAGGCATTCGGTTAGACTTGAATAACCGAATCCTTCAATTTGATAAGTCTAACTAAGATCAAAATTAACTTAGTTTCTCTTATCCGGGATCGATTTGGACTAAAAAATGATCCCATATTTCGTTAAGCCATAAACAATACATAAAAACCAAAGTAAATAGACTTGCACAATTATTTTCTTAACCGGAAGAAATTGAAACAAACATAGACATTATAGCACCGCAATTGCACCGAATTTCGTTAAGCAAAAACACTTGATACCCAACAATAAAGAAGATATCAAACAATAAGCCAAATAAATTGACACAATTTTTCTTAACCGGAAACAATTGAATCATACACACACACACATACATCCATACACAATAATGGAACATATCAATTGTACCGAAATTTTGTTAAGCAAAAGCAAAATATACGCAATATAAACAGGCTTTTCTTAAACAGGAAAACGATTTACTAACAAATTCGTTACCTCAGATTCCGCAACCTCTTCTCCCCAGAAAGATATATCATTAAGCGCAAGTTCAAGTTAGAACTCTCCCTCATTGTGTTGTCATCATCTCGCAAGAACAAAAGAATAATAACAAAAGCAACCTTTACCAGAAAAAGGTTGAAAAGGTTTTAACTAATACGTGCCAATAGCAAAAGTTGAAAATCCGAAACACATATGTTTATGCTAAAAACAACTCATGTAAACATAAATTGATTCAACATATTGTGACTTTTCACATATGAGTTTCAATCGGAACACCTTATGATCCTTTGATAAAGCCTATCAACATGGGCTAGAACTTAATCCCGCTAAATCAAAAAGCCACACAAACCATAAGGGTTACATCAAATGAGATCGAATATTAAGGTTATGAAAATCGAAATCAGACATCCCATAAACCGAATACATATAGCAACAATATAAACATTCATTCACATGATATGTAATCGGTAACTATCACAAGAAAAATTATAAAGAAATAATTTTATTCATTAATAATGATAGTTTTATTCAAAAATAGACCTTATACAATAATTGAAGCAAATCAAACATTGATGTCTATTTTTCTGGATTAAGAATCTAATCTTATTCTTTATTCCAAGAGCAACTTAATCCTTCATATCGCTAGAAGAAGGAAGGTTATTACTTTCAGACTTGAGCTTGTGAATTTCTTCAAGAAGATAACCTTGTTGCTTGACCAAAATTTCTTGCAGTTGAGAGGTTTTCGTGAAGGACTCTGCAAGAACATGTAATTTTGTCTTTGATTGAACACAAAATTGTGTTAACATCTCAATACACTGATCTTTCTTCAACATATTCTGTCTTTCCTTCTTGCTAAGCCAATCTCTCTTTTTGATCTTCCTTTTAGGCTTGTTAGCATCAGGAGATTATGCAGATTTATTCTTAAAGAAATATTTCAGATCAAGCATGCACCTTTGCAAGAGAAGACATTGGATCCTGACTCATGGTTCGGACAAGGAGTGACCAGAGAATGAGAAAGATTCTTTTATATTTTTCATACTACCGAAAATATAAGATTCCTATAAATACGAAAATATTTTAAAATATTGTTAGAGCACTGCTCGGTCGAACTCGCAAGCGTTGCTATCTCAAGCTTGTTTGTCAAGTTTAGTTGCCAAAACTATAAGTCTTGATTTCTAGTCTACTTATAGCTAAGTCCCGGACTAGGATAGTAAGTGTAGTTGACCTCTAAACTCCATGGCATTCATCTTGCAAAGACGAAGAACTACTCAAGGAACTGGTGGATCTTCATCGACAAAAAGGTATGTGGAGACTTGAACTTATCTATCACTCAAAGTCTATCTATTCTATCTCCTATCTTGAGACAAAAGTCGTATTGCTATATAGACTTTGATTATACACATTTGCTATTTCGAGCCGAGTTTATCTCTCTTATCTCTTTCTTGAAATATGTGTTGGTAAGATTTTGCTTTGGCCAAGTTCATCTTTACTCGTGACGAAAGTCATGTTGATTGTTTCAATCTCTTGAAAATCGCTTTGATGAAAAATAGTGTGTGAATAACCGCTATATAACATCCTCTGAGAATGTTTCAATGATTGAAATGAAAGTTTAGAATATATAACCTTGAATGGATATAAACATTGTATGTGAACTCATACTTGTGTAAGTCCAAAATCCTTGAACCAAAGTATGCGTACTTTACTGGTTTAGGAAGTCCGGATCTAAGTCCGTGTACCCGTACGCGTACTGCCGAAAGTTCACATCCCGTGAATTTCTGCTGGAGTTTGTGAACTGAAAACAAGCTCAATCCGGGTACTTAAATATGCGTACCGGTATGCGTACTTGAGTGGGTTATTTTCTAAAAACGGTTTATTCGTGAACTAAGACATTTATAAATTAAGGAATGCAATATTTTCAAACCGTGGCTATAATGTTCATGAATCGATTCGAGTGAATAAAAATCGTTTTTGCTTCGATTGTGTCTTATATACTTCTATGAGATCTAAGCAATTGAACAACTCTCTAACTAGTTCTTTTGAGTCATTTGAACTAGTTATGGTGAAGATGAATAAGGTTGATATGAAAGTGCTCATATGGCTAACCATTGGTTAACTATTGTTGAACCAACTAGGTGTACACGTTTAGGTACGGTTACTCAAACATAAATGAAGTTACATTTCATTTGTGTATAACAAGCTAAGTTCGATATAACGGTTGAAAGGTATTAGCTTGAATCTAATCAGGTTTTCATCTAACGGTGAATATTGAATGCTTTGTTACCAAGGTAACTTAGATTGCAAACCTTGATTTGGAGACTATATAAAGGAGAACTCTAGCAACTGGGAAACCTAATCCCCACACCTCCTGTGTGATACTAGTTATATAAGCTAGAGTCAATTCTCCTTTAACCTTAGGTTTCTATCGAGACCCTGTAGGTTAACGACTTAAAGACTTCATTGGGATGGTGAAGCCAGACCCAACTATTTTCTCTGTAATTGTGTGATATGATCTTGTTATTTTTATCGTATTTGAGTACAATCGTAAGATTGGCTTGAGATTAATTTCTCCGATAGGCAAGATAGAAAAGTAGTCACAAACACCTTCGTCTCATCGTTTGTGATTCCACAATATCTTGTTTCGCTAGTCCATTAAGATTATTGTGAGGTGATTGATAATTCTAGGATGTTCTTCGGGAATATAAGTCTGGGTTATTGATTGGTTCCTGTTCACCTTGATTTATCAAAAGACGGACCAAAACTCGTAGGTTTATCTGTGGGAGACAGATTTATCTATTCAATAAACTTTTCTGTGTGATATAGATTTGTTTATTAAAGTCTTCGACTTTGGGTCGTAGCAACTCTTAGTTGTGGGTGAGATCAGCTAAGGGAATCAAGTGCGTAGTATCCTGCTGGGATCAGAGACTTAAGGAGCGCAACTGTACCTTGGATCAGTGTGAGATTGATTGGGGTTCAACTACAGTCAAGACCGAAGTTAGTTTTTAGTATGCTAGTGTCTGTAGCGGCTTAATACAGTGTGTATTCAATCTGTACTAGGTCCCGGGGTTTTTATGCATTTACGGTTTCCTCGTTAACAAAACTTCTGGTGTCTGTGTTATTTCTTTTCCACATTATATTTTTTTATATAATTGAAATATCACAGGTTGTGCGTTATATCGATCAATTGGTAAATCCAACCTTTGGTTGTTGATAAAAATTGATTGATCCTTGAACATTGGTCTTTGGTACCGTTCAAGTTATTACTATTGTATTCAATCAGACTCGCATATTTCTATTTGTTTGAGTTGGGATTGAATCGGGAAATTGAGATATAACTCTTTGATATACTTTTTATTAAGATTGAGTCTGACTGTCTAGTTGATTCTCTTAAAAGTATATTGGAGTTAGTCCATACATATTGCTAAGCGAAATATTGGGTGAGGTTGTATAATCGTATTCCAAACAGTAAAGGAACAACAAATCTGTTTGGTAACAACTCTTCCGATTCTTTCAAGATAAAGATATCTCAAGTCATACGAAAAGGCTCTTCCGTTTAATCTAATAAACTCCTTTGCCTGGTTAGATCAATCTATCCAATAACTACCAAAGTAGTCAAGTTTAGATTCGAAATCAATCGATATAGATTCCAACAAGAAACAATAAATGATGCCGATTTCACGCAACTAATCAATCGAATAAATACGATTCTAGTTGGATCCCAGCCGATCAAGGTTTATGAACACCCAAAGATATGAGAACTAATAAGAAATCTTATTTGTCTTTATATCTTTTTTAATCTTCAATAAACACCTGCACAACACCACTTGAATCTCTTGTGATCAATCACGCACAGAACGGAGTCTGTTAACAATGGATTATCACAAGATGTCTTTAGTTCTACAAACAGTTCTAAAGATCTCGTCGATACTTCGATCTAGTTTGAGTGAATCTTATATCAGAAGAGAAGATTCTAAAGAAAAAACAAACTAGGTGCAATCAAAGTTTCAACAACCGTTAGTCAATCAAATCAATCAAAAACTAATAAACTGCAATTATCTAGTTTCCCACTAACAGTACTCGTAGAGCTTTTTGATCCCACAGAGAAATCTTTAAACGAGTGGTCGTAAGAGATTTCGCCTAATTGGGGTACTTTCCTCTCCGGATAGACGGCTCCACAAGAAACAACAAAAAGATGAAGTTTTCCTGGCTCTTAGGATAATTTGCTAGAAATGCAAACTTAGGTATTTATAGACCAAGGATGTTTGGACACCGAGGAATTTCATAAACCGAAAATATTCTCAATATATGCAATGAATGGCAAAATTTGGTTTTCCTAATTCCAATAAATGCTTGTCCAAAATTTCCGAAATCTCTCAATAGAAAATCTCCAATTAGTAAATGCACATTACTAATTTTTATTATTTAGAGATATGCATTTAATTGCTGGTAATTAAAGCATATAAAACCAAAAACCTTAATTAAAAGTTTCTCAATTTATTTCGGCACAGGATTTCCTTGAGTACTAAGGAATATCTTTGAACAATAAATGATAAGAGTTATTAAACGTGTTCAAAGTATGTTGACATTTTTTCACTGTATATCCTTATTCATATTTACATGGATTTACATTCTTAGAATCGGTTATACAACACTTCCAAACAAGTTCAGAATTGATTCCCCTATATTTCAAGATCACTATGTGATTGATCAAATATCAAATCACATATATGGGTTCAATCGGTTCTATCAATCACTAGGATCGGTTATACCTTAATATGGAAACACTTGTGATTGGTCACACAAGTTACCAGGACCGGTTACATCGGTTACCAGGATCGGTTACTTAAATTACCAGGACCGATTACCATATACTCATGGTATTGCTTGTGATCGGTCATACCAGTTACCAGGATCGGTTACACCAATTACCAGGACCGGTTACACCAATTACAAGGATCGATTACTCAACTTCTCTATGATCGGTCACACCAATTACTAGGATCGGTCACACCAATTACAAATATCGATCATACCATGTCATGGTGATTACTTAGGAAAGTACACTAATTAACAAAAACTAGTCATTCCAAATCATAAGTCAGGCATTGTGATTAGTTATACCAAGATACATAACAAAGTTACGATCGGTTCTACCATCTCACACATATTGATAACCAAAGATATGCAATGAATAGCCGTACCAATAAGCCTAGCGATTTCTCTTTCGATTCATAAAACAAGTTCATGAATGTACTTCCTTTAAAAAAATGTAAAACATTGTTTCCTAGGATGAAATCTTCACCATAACGCATTCACATAATCAAAACAATATATACATGATTATGTAGATGTCATATTTACGAAGTTCAAAAGATAAGCGTTATACTTCATAGTCTAATTCTCTAATACTATGATCATACAAATATAACCATGTCACATCACTAGAGTAATATATACACTATGTACAATATATACAGCTTCGCAGTTATGTTTTCAATATAGCACGACTTGAAAGATACGTTAGGAATGAAAGAAGTTCAAGTCAATATTACTAACCTCAATAGGAGAATGATGTTGTCGTTGTCGTTATAGTTGTAGTTCGCTTCTTCTTCACTTTCTTCAGGTCTTTGGAGTAATACTTGTATGTCTCAACATTCCTAGACTTTCTAGTCTAACCTAAACGAAGTTGACTCTAGTATACAATCAAGAGACTTTAGATGAGTTTTTAGTCACTAAAATATGACAACCGAACTTGACATACCAACACTTGGTGAGTTCAACCGAGCTATGCTCTAACACTTCCAAAGCGAAAACCTCCTTTTTTATAGTAACACGCTATTTAGGAATCTTCATAGCTTCTGTGAAGTTACGAGGCTCATCATGTGTGAGAACATTTCTGAGAAAATTTTTGTGGGTATTAGAGAATTGATTGTAAGATAAATAATTAGTTAACGGATATGGATGGGACATAGTACAAATAGTAAAGTTGCAGTCATAGCCATCTAAATAAGCCGGTGTTTTAGTAACTCGTGCATGACGAGATTTATCATAATGAATGGGAAGTAGTAAATCCACCGGTGTCGCAGTAGCAGGTAATAATGGAGAATCATTTGGAAGTATAGATTGGACTGGTGACGAGACCATGTCAGTACAGGATACAGGTGAACTGTCGTTATTGAATATAGGTGAATGATCTGGTGTCATAACTATGGAATAATGCAAACAATCACTCAAATGTGATAGTGATGGAGGATTATTGGTTATAATAGAATTGGAATCAGGAACTATAGTTTGAGTTGGTGGTGACATATGATGAGTGACATCATCATGAGAGGCTAAAGGCAAAAAAAGGACTTATAGACTCCTCGTCATAAAAAAAAATTATCACTTGGAAGTTTATCATCACTGAATGGTTGAGAAGTATTTAAATTAGTTTTGACCGAAGGAAAATCAGAGTAAGGGAATACAGATTCATGAAACACTACATCCCTACTTACAAACTTAGAATGTGTATGTAAATTGTAGACAAGATAATTAACCTTTATAACCATGAGGATATCCAATGAAAATGCAAGGGAAAGCCCAAGCATCAAATTTATGTTTAACATGAATATTGCGAGCAAAGCACAAACAACCAAAAACCCGAAGAGACGAGTAGTTTGGAACTTTGCCGATTAACATCTCATGTGGAGATTTATTTCCAAGAACATGAGATGGCATTTTGTTGATTATAAAAGTTGTGGTTAGCACGCACTCGCCTCCAAAATTTTAGAAGTAAAAATGCTTGAAAACGTAGTGCCCGGGCAACATCCATTAGATGTCGATGTTTCCATTCAACTACATTGTTTTGTTGCGGAGTATCCACACAATATCGCTGGTGTGTGATATCATTATTAGCAAACCAATTTTGAAGGTCTTTGGCGAGAAACTCTGCACCGTTATCGGACTGAAATTTTTGTAATTGTGGTAAAATAATTGAACCAGAACCAGTGGTGGAGCCATAACTTTTGGTTGGGTGGGGCAATATAGAAAAAAAAATTACACCTTAACTATGAGACAAATAATTAACAATCACTACACATTCAAAATTAATTGAAGTTGGAGAATAATTGGGCAGTGTGTTAATGAACTAGGAGTACCTTGCTAGTTTTATTATTAACTGATTACCATATTGCAATATTCATACAACAATAAAATTCATTTCATACAACAATTAAATTCATAGGATCAATTTTGTCCACTAGTGTAAATTAAAGGAAACAACTAAACATTTGAAGGAATTATATATATTACATCATCTAACCTTTTCATCTCTTTGAGTTGATTAAGTACTGATAAGTGATAACTTTAAGAAGATGAGTATACATATCGATTTATATTTTGCGCCATGTCAATAACTTTTTTTTTAAAACCCTAAAAGCTTTATTTTCTTCTGCTTTTCTTTCTTCCAATTGTGACTGATAAAAAAATTATTCCGTGACATTTTACAAAGCCCTAACTACTAATAGGTTAATGCTGAAAATTTGGGTGGGTCCAAGGTCCCACATACCTCTAATATGGCTCCGCCCCTGACCAGAACCACTAGACAATCGTCGTATATGCTAGGAAAATTGATTAGTAACATGATTAAAAAAATATTTTAGATGAGTCAAAGTTTCAGATTTAACTTTCATCATAAATATCCATGTGCAACGAGTAAAGTCATCAACGATTGTCAAAAAGATAACGAGCACCATTAAGAGAAAGAACCGAAAAAGGTCCCCAAATATCCGAATGAATCAACTCAAAAGGACAAGTACTGAAAGATGAACTTCTATTAAATTTCAAACATGATTGTTTTGCGTGAGGGCATACATCACAAACATGATCAAAACTAGATGAAATTGAGTAAACTTGACTACAAAAATAAATAAAAAAATCTATCTAAACTAGGGTGTCCAAGGCGGTAATGCCAGACATCAAACTTTTTATTCTTAAAAAACGATAAGATAGTTGATAAACGAAATTGATAGAGACTGCCAAAGTAGTCACTCTGACCAATCGTCCTCAATGTCAACCGGTCCTGAAATATACAAGAATCGATCGAAAAGTTAACTAAATAATCCGAAGACCGTGTTAGTTGACTAACATATATAAAATTTAAATGGAAGGTTGGTATAAAATAAACATCGTATAGGCATAATAATGGTGAAAATTCAACCGTGACAATATATTTAACATGAGATAAACTACCATCAGGTAATTGCACTTCACAATTTTTAGGAGCTGCAATATAAGATTTGAAATAAGAAAGAGAACAACAAACATGGTGCGTAGCACCACTATCAATAAACCATTGGGATTGAAATTGAGAAGTGGATAGAATCTTACCAGTGAGGTTAGCTGTTGGAGGAATGGATTGATCACCATTTGTGTTCTTGAGAAGAGACAAGAGTCCACTATATTGATCTGCTGTGAAGTTTGGCATTAAATTATCAGAAGAAGAAGAAGCTCCAAGACCAGGGGTAGAAGCATCCACAAATGGATGATCTTTGTTGTTGTTGTTGATGTTTTTTTGTTGTTCTTACGGGGTGGATAACCAATAAGTTTGAAACAACGGGACTTCGAGTGACCAGGAATCTTACAGTGATCACAAAAATACTTCGAGCGTTTGTTAGCATCAACAGACAATGAACTCATATCAGATCGAGATACCCTGAGAGCTACATCATCAATAGAGGGACTGGAATGACCTTGCATCTGTTGTTGTACCTCCTCCTGAAGAACCAAGTTATGGATCGTGCAAACAGTTGGGAAGGTTTCTCGCTGAAAGGTATTTCTATGAAGGTTAGAAAATCGATCATTGAGACTTTGGAGGAACTCCATAGCCCGATCATGATCCATAAGTTCAAGGGTTTGCTTACTGGCTCCGCAGATGCAATTTGGGAGAGGACGAATGGAATCTATTTCATCCTATAAGGCTCTAATGGTGGTGTAGTGAGCAGAAAATGATTGATCAGTTTGTTTGACAGAAGCAATGAATTGCTTAAGTTGGAAAAGATTGGGAGCACTTGTTTCAGAAAAACGCTCTTTCAAATCATTCCAAGCAACCAATGAAGAGGGTAAGTAATCAATAGTTGTTTTGATTTTAGGAATAGTAGAGTGACATATCCAACTGGAAACAAAATCATCAACACGTTTCCAGTTGTGGTGGGTTTCAACATCAGCATCCGAAGATGGTTCAATAAGCACTCCATTAACGAAACCTAATTTATTTTTAGCACTGATAGCTTTTTTCATACCACGAACCCAAGTGCTATAGTTGTCACCATTCATAAGAGGCTGAACTAACACAGAAGTTGGGTTGTCTGATGGGTGTACAAAATAGGGATCAGAGGGATTGAATGTTTTGGTAAGAATCCTATTATTGGGGCTGTAAAAGGGGTGGGAAATTTGGGGCTTTATAGGGTCATGAAATAGTAAATGAAGTTATCCCTTATCACATCATATTCCTAATGTCTATTATACCCTTACCTAAATTTCACTATTCATAAAAAAAAATCCTAAATCTATAATGTTCTCCTTCTCTTCCCATTGACAAATCATGATGAAGATGGTGATCATGATTTCATCATAATGAAGATCATAAAAAAAAAACTAAATCTATTATCTTCTCCCCATCCTCTTCTTCTCATTCATAAATTGTGATGAAGATGATGAGCATAATTTCATCATGATGAGGATGGTGATCATAAAGAAAACCCAAAATTATTTTCTTCTCTTTCTCCTTCTCATTCAAAGATCATGATAAAGATGATGATCATCATAGAAAGAAAAAACTAAGAAAATCCACCATTTATTTTTGTTTTAAATGGTTAAAAAAAACCAATTCGATGAAGTTCGATTAAAAAAAAAAAGTTTATGAAGATGTTTACGGCTGGGAGTTCTTAGATTCCCAACCGTGAATCAAGATTACGGCTGGGATAGTTTGTCGACCCAACCGAGAGTCCATGTTTCGGCTATGAGTTCTTTATTTCCCGACCGTAAATAATAAATATGGCTTGGAACACCATCAGTTCCCAACCGTTTTTGGGTTCTACGGTTGGGTCGACAAATTATCCCAGCCGTAATCTTGATTCACGGTTGGGAATCTAAGAACTCCCAGCCATAAACATCTTCAGAAACTTTTTTTTAACCTGAAATTCATCGAATTGGATTTTTTAACCATTCAAAATAAAAATAAATGGTGGGTTTTCTTAGTTTTTTCTTTCTATGATGATCATCATCTTTATCATGATCTTTGAATGAGAAGGAGAAGAAAATAGTTTGGGTTTTCTTTATGATCATCATGCTCATCATGATGAAATTATGCTCATCATCTTCATCATAATTTATGAATGAGAAGAGAAGGATGGGAGAAGATAATAGATTTAGTTATTTTTTTATGATCTTCATCATGATGAAATCATGATCATCATCTTCATCATGATTTGTCAATGAAAAGAGAAGGGGAAGGAGAAAATAATTGATTTGTTTTTTTTTAATGAATATTTTGATTTTGGTTTATTTATGTGTAAGGGTAAATTGGACTTTTTATATGGATTGTGTTCCCCCTATCCATAGTTTGGTTTCTATTATCATTTTAAGCCCCCAAAAAGTCAGCCCCCTACAACCCCAATAATAGGATTCTTTGGTAATGGTGTTGATAGGGGATTAATTTTAGGAGTTTTAGGATCTTCATGAACAAGGGAATCTCTGGCCATCGAAGAAAAAAAATTAGGTTTAGGTTAAAATAGGTTTGAACCTGTTGAAGGGGATACCATAAAGAATTTCTGAGTTTAATAGTTTTGAACTGCTTGCTTTCTTCATTCAATAACATTCCTATTTATATACAAACTAAGTAGATATCGATAGATACAAAGAAGGATATCTCATACGTAAGACCTAATCTATTTACAACTGTTTCCTTAAATAACTTGGTCTAATTAAGTTGTTAGTCCAAGTTGTTATAGAATAAGTCGTAATCTATCAATTACAACCAAAGGTACGGTGAACTAGAGAGAAGTCAAAGTTGTTGTAAAACGTCGAGTATACTTCATTAGTAATGGTTTTCCAAAACTATATATAGGTCCCTGATAAATATTTATTACACCAAAAACTCCAAGTGTGCAACACTTATATTGTCACACCCGCTCCTTGTTGCCCCAAAGTGGGGTTTGTCCTGCTTACCCTCAAGACCGGCCTGATCATATACAATGCATATCCTCCGCACGTTTCTGTCGGGATGAATGCATTAATTCTGCCATACCCTATTGTTGAATAATTTTCCGATACTTCGAGTTTAAGGCTTTAGTTTAGTTAAATAGTTTTCAATTTTACTTTAACAAAAGGGATGAGAGCTTATATATTCATGGTCAGTAAATGGTCATCAAGATCACTAATCGTGTTTGAAAAAAATAAAAATCACTAATTTGGTTATCTACTGTTTTCTTATTATTATTTGACATTATATGTGACGAAAATTATTAAATTCCCTAGCATGTAGTTTGTTCTCAAATTACTAAATTTTACACCTTTTTTTTTGCGGTGAAAATTATTAAATTCCCTAGCATGTAGCTTGTAATTTTAATAATGGTTGTTTTGGTGATTTTGAGAACAAGAGTTGCCTTGCCCTATGGAACTTTTGCTCCGATTATAGTATCACAAAAAATGGCATGTATGTCATACGATAGCTACAGCCACCTCTGCGTACGGTGTGGGAAGCTATAGTATCAATATTCTTTTTAATATCAAAAATTTATTCTTTTTAATCTACCAGAAATTTATTCATATCAATATTCACACGAAAACGCTACAAAAATCATGTTTAACTGAGATGCATAAAAATAGAAAACATTTAGTGTTTTTCTTGCATGCATATAATATCATAAAAATAGAACTCATAAATCCTTACGCAAAAGCTCTAGTCTAGAGGCTATGAAGTATACTTAGACGTAAACGATTGTTGATGAGATCTGACAACCTTCACAGAAATAAACATGTATAGCAAGAAGAAGAAAAATGTGTATTGCAAAATTAAAGATCGTCTGATATATTAAACAAATATTAGAAAAGAAAAGACAAAATAAAATTAAGAACCTATGAGTAAAATCTGATTTCCCTGGATTGTCCACGAACAAGTTTTTCAATACTAACAGTAACCAAACCCTTCCAGTGAGACTCTATGATTTCCTTCGTGTTCGCGTTTGAGGGTAATTGATACCTCGCTTGAATTTCCCCAACTGATCTCCTACTATCATCCATCAAATATGTCCCCTTGACCTCACTTTTCCTAGTCCGCTTTCCCGTTATCACAAGCTCATTATTTTCCTCCACCTTTAATTCAATATGGCTAAACCCTGGCATGTTTACTACGTATTCGTACTTATCATTGTTTTCTTCGATTTCTGTTGGCGGATTATTTGTATGCACCGTATTTATTTTGTTTCGAGGAGTTGTTGAAGTACCGGAAACGTTAATCGATGGAGAAACATCTTGACATTCTTTCCGAGTTGACAACAGATGACATAGTATTGCCTTCTGTTTGGAATCTAAGATCTCTGTTGTTGCTGATGTAGATTCATGAGATAGTGCTGTTTCCTTCTGCTTGGAATCTAAGATCGGAGTATTGGCTGTTGGTGTTGTAGATACTTTGGCATCTTCTTTTTCCTTCGAATTGTTTGAACCAAAAATCCACTGGGAAGCGCTTGAACCAAAAATCCACTTGGAAGCATCCATGATTTTTTGATTAAAATTCACTTGCTTTCTCTTAATTGTTCGAACAAAAAAAAGATTCACTTGCTTTCTCTATGAGTAGAGGATAAGAAAAACACGTCTAAGTATATATGCGCGACTATGCGTACATGTTTCTTGTTATACAAGAATTAGCCGTATATACTTGACAAACAATTTTCATCTTTGCCGAGGAAAAATTCTTTGTCAAGTAAACAAGAATTAACCGTATTATATACTCGTGTAATGCTCGTGTAATCAAGGGCAAATCAAGACCTGCCGATCAAGTTATTAAGGTGGTGAAGAACTTGATTTTCTCGTGGGCTCTGGCAGTTAAAGATTTTGAGGAATTCTCTTATAAATTCATGATAAATTAAAAGGAAGTCTATTTGCTTCTTTTCTTTTTTAATTTATTTTTTACTGCTTGGTCAGTGCTATTTTGATCATGAATCTTCTTTGCCTTTCAAGGAAACAAAAAACAGAACCCAAGAGAGATCGAAGCTTGATTTTTAGATAAGCTTTGAAAAAGAAATATTGTACTACTCCAAATTTAAACATCGACCTCGACAAACCATAGTTACTCTTGCGCTCAAGTCAAATCCTTTTGAGGGTATTTATTTCAGCTTTAATTCTCAAAATAAGTAAAATTAATTTTTCTTATCAAACCATGACCTGAATAGAGAAAACGTGAAAACAATGCTTAAGAAACAGAAAGGAAAACAGCTAACTATATACAAACTTAAGAATAAATTTTTCTTTTATAATAAAAAAAACATAAGTAAATCGAATATAAACTGAATCCCTCAACTTCCTGATCTTCATGCACCATCATCCATAGCAATTCTACTAGTAAATTTCAGCAAGTATCTTAGGTGTGTTTGCTTCACCCCTAGGAGGGAACCTCTTAATGGTAACAGTAAGTTCACCATAATTATTATGATCAGTTTCGACTGCATTAAAATTTGCATCAGAATCGAGTTCAACTCTTGCCTCAAACAGCATAACCTTATCCAGCTCTTTCGTCAAATACGTCGCATCTTCAGGAACACCCTTAGACTCATCAAGGTTTCTCGTTCTACTAATAACAAGCTCGTTACGATTCTCCTGCCGGACTTTGATATTATCATAATGGTAGTTGATTTTTCTGGGGACGTCGAGTCTGACTTCATACTTGTCGTCACACTTGATAACTTCCATCGGAGGCTGATAACTTGAATCCTTCTCGGTACTCGTTTTAGCATTATCAACTGCTCTTGATGAAGACTCGAAAAGATCACTACATTCTTTCCAACTTGCAGCGGCAAATTTACAAAACGTTTTTATATCACTGGCTCTGTCTCCTTCCATGGTTTTCGATCGAAGTTACATAGAATAGGAGATGTGATTCTTCATAAGCAAAACTTATACAATTCATTGACTTGATAAACAAGATAGACCAATTTATTGTGTATAGGAGGGGACGGATATCTTCATGGGCCTTGGAGAAGAACGGGCCTTCGCCACATATTTTCCAGACTTACAGCCTGTGCAGCTGACTAAACAGAATGATGTTTTGGGGACTACTCAAAATAGGTGGGGGACTACTCTTTCATTTTTGGTAGGACATTTGAAGTAAATTTGCGTCACCCCTTATCTATTTTTTTTAATACCAAATTTACCCTTGGTAATTAAATTAGTTAGTGTTAGTGTAATGATTAATTATTGATTAGTTAGTGATTAGTGAGTTATTAATATGATAGTTTTGTTAGAATCAGAATTATTGAGAGAGAAGAAGAAGAAGAAGAAGAAGAAGAAGAAAAAAAAAAAAAAGATGAAGAAAAAGAGGGAAGAACCCAAAAAATCTTATTTTGTGTTTAGTAAATATGATATGAGTGATTCATGTGATGATACCTCCTCCTCAGAATCAGAACCTCCTTCATCTCCTAATATATTTGTCAATATTTCTAATGATCCGGATATAAGTTATTTGTTAGATGATGAAATCTATTTACCCCAAACTCAACCTAACAACCCAAATGATGAATTTTATCAGCCACAACCAGAAGATGAAGTTATGGGTACTCAGGTATGTCTCAAATTTAGTTAATGTAGCTTGAATTGTGCAAAAAATTGGCCAAATCGAAAATTTCAGGAAGAAATTTCGGCTAGGTCAAAGTAGTTCGGTTAGCAATTCTGCAAAACAGGTAGCCGAACTCTCCTGTATGTGCAGTTCGGTTACTCATTTCAGCATACGCAGGTAACCGAACTCTGTTTTAATGGAGGTTTTTGAGAGTTCGGTTATGTTTTTCCCGAAAACGTTGCCGAACTAATTTTATAGAGTATACAATTAATAGTTCGGTTTAGTCGAGTTTAGTCCCTTTGTTACCGAAGTTTATTTTCGGCAAGCTCGCAAATCACGTTCATTGAATAGCTAACCGAACTTTGCAGTTCGGTTTAGTCGAGTGTAGTAATTATGTTGCCAAACTATACCATAGAAAAATCCAAAGAACAAGTTCGGCAAGATCGCAAAAAAAAATTCATAACCGAACTTTTTGTTCGGCAGGATCGTATATTATTTTTACATTGCCGAAAATTTAAGTATTTCTTATTTTTAGTTGGTATTGACGTTGTGCTATTACTCGTAGGTTGCATCTGATCCAATAGAACCAATGGAAAATCAACCTACCCCTATTGATATTTTGTACGATGACACATCCCATCACTACATGAATGACTTGGTATTCAAAAGTCCTTTAGAGGCAAAGAGTTGGGCTAGACAACATGCACTAAAAGACATGTGCGTATTAGTATTGATTGGGAGAGAAAGCAAAACCCAATTTGAAATGGTTTGTGAGAGAAGCGGTGATCCCGATAAAAGCCACAAGAGGAAGGGTTATGTTTATAAAGGAAAGACAAATAGGAAGAACAAAACTTTCTCAAAGAAGATTAAATGCCCATTCAAGCTTGCATTTAATTACAACGAAGAATTGGGTGGATGGGTTCTCTACAAGGTTATGGAAGGTTGTCATAACCACCCTCGTCCGGAACATCTTGAAGGACATTTCATGGCGGCCAAGGTAACTCCTGAAGAGATGGACAAGGTAGCTAAAATGAGGAAAATGGGTCTTTCACCGATTCAAATGCTCCAAATACTAAAGGAGGATAACAAGGATAACCACTCATCTTTGTCCACCATTTGTAATGCAATTGTGACAATTAGAAAGAATGAATGGAGAGATAGACAAGTGATGCAACAATTGTTTTTTTTGGCCAAAGAGAAAGACTACGCGGTTCAAAAGGATGTGGATTCGGACGGAGAGATAACACAACTCTTTATTGCGCATCCAACGAGTGTTCAATTGGCTCAATGCTTTCATGAAGTTCTCATAATGGATTGTACTTATAAGACGAACAAGTACGAGATGCCATTGTTGAATATTGTTGGGCATACTTCGACGCAGTCACCGTTTACCGTGGCGTTTTGTTTCTTAAGGGACGAGCAAGAACCTAGTTACATTTGGGCACTACAACAAGTTAAGGCAATCTTCCGAGGTCATGATATTCCCGGGGTTATAATCACCGACAATGAAGTCGCATTGATGAATGCAATAGAGGTAGTGTTTCCATTAGCACACAATATGCTTTGTACGTTCCATATATGGTGTAATTTGATAAATAGGTGCAAGCCAATAATTTGTCCACCCAAGAAAAAAGGATATGAAGAGATTCAGATGCTACCGGAACATGAACGAGAGGATACAAAAGAGGAAGTTGAAAAATAATACGATCTAAATTACGTTAAATGGGTTGCTTTCAACGGTGAATGGGAATCATTGTGTTGGTCTCTTACCGAGGAAGAGTATCATCTAAATCTTGCGGAGTTTATCGCCCATTGGGATACTCCCGATTATCCCGGTGTTGTATTGTATGTTCTTCGCCAATGGTTGGAACCACACAAAGAGAGATTTGTTAATGCCTATACCAACCAATATAAACACTTGGGAAATCAAGAGACAAGTTTAGTAGAGTCGGCTCACCATCGGTTGAAGAAGAATCTCTTTGGATGTGTTGATAATTTCGTAACCGTGTGGAATGCTATGGAAAATTACTTCAAGCGCGACATTGATAGAATTAAAGAGAAGTTCCAAAAAAGCCGTATATTCAAAATGACCGTAAAATATGCCGACCACCCATTGTTCAAGGGAATCCATTACAACGTATCTCGGCAATGTATGAAGTTGTTGATTATAGAAGTCGAGTTGATTGATAAGTGGGAAACCAAGAGGGATGAGGTGTGTGTATGTAACATGAAGAAGTCTATGGGACTCCCTTGTCGCCATATGATAATCAACTACGAGCATGGCGTAATCCCTTTAAGCGAGACTGATCCATATTGGAAGCATCTTAGTTTCATCCCTCCTCCAAAGGGAGAAGAAGCCGGAGAGGAGTTTGGTGATAACGAAATGGGTAGAACTGTACTAGAGATGTATCGTGGCATGAACATGCTCCAAAAACAAATATTTTGGGATGACATGAGGAAAATCATATATCCACAAACTTCGGAGAATGTTTATGAACCGTCAAAAGGCAAACGCAAAGGTATGCCAAGCAAAAAAGAAACTAAAAAACAACTAAGAGAATATGCAAAGGTGTTACGTAAGAAGAAAAGTGAGCAAACCCCATTTACTAGAGATCCTTCGGCCCATGAGTATACCGCGGCAATGTACTTGGAGCAAACCAAGAAACGGGGTAGGAGTATTGAGGAGAAAGGCGAAACAAGTGAGCGAGATTTGAAGAAAAAAGGTACGATGTGTCCATCATAACCAAGCCAACCATCTTCCGGCGACGTGAAGCTTAAGTCTCCAATTTGCCCTATCCAACCATCTTCCCTAAACGTGAAGCTTGAGGCTCTAAATAAAGAGTATTTGAATGAGCTACCTCTATACATTAGAGAATACGTTATATCCACCGACGACGTTCCTCCGGATGGTAATTGTGGTTTTCATGTTGTCAATCAACAACTTGGGCCTTTCATCGAAGGTGCCAAGCTAAATAATGGGTATGCAATCACTCATATAAGGCAAAGGTTGTTGTCCAAACTAAAGGAGAATCCAGCAATTTACAAGACAATGTTGTGCGATGGGGTGGGTAGTCTCAATAAGCAATTTTTTAAGTATCAACGTCGTCTTCATGGGGGCCATCCGATCACAACGGATTATTGGATGAGCATGCCGATAATTGGACACTTAATCGCCGAGGCATTTAATTGTGTGGTTCATTATTTCTCAAAGTATGCTAGTTTCACCTTCACCCCGAAAACAACTGTATGTGTCGAGCAACTCAAACGAAGGAGATGTGTGATGGCATTGACTAACAACAACCACTTTATAGACCTTCGTTTAAAACCCTATTGTCCACTGCCTCCAATATCCGGAAACTCTTATTGGCCTGCATTTAACTCCGATATAATGTTGGGTTGGTGTATTATGTATGAGCATAACATGGAGATGTGGAAAGCTTTGAAGAAATCGAACGAAATTGTACATGAAGGTCAAATTTCACTTGAGGATGATTAAATGACACATGTAATGGAACTAAGTATGCTTATCAATCTAATACTATGTTTTTTTTAAGTGTGGTATTCATTATCGAGTTAATGTTAGTATTTTATTGAGTTGACAGATAATAGTTCGGTTAGCACATATGATTATCGAGATTGCCGAACTTAAGTTCGGTTGCCTGCGCAAATATTTCAGGTTGCCGAACACCTGTTTTGTGTCAGATAAAGAACATTGTAATTTTAAAATTCAAAGTTCGGTTAGAAAATAAAAATTTGCGAGCCAACCGAACTACAAACTTCGGTTACATGGTAAATAATGAGGTAACCGAACTTTTATTTGAAGTCTCAGTCACAAACTGGTAGGATTTAGCTGTTCTATTTGAGTCTTCAGAGAAGAGTTCGGCAACCAGTGAAAATGTTGCGAGGTAACCGATCTCTGTCTTCGGCAACCTGATAGGATTTAGCTGTTCTCCGAAAAAACAGTTCGGTGAGCATTAATTTGTCACAGGTTAAGTTCGGTAAGCTATGTTAAAATTTCAGGTTGCCGAAAAACATCATGTATTCAAAATTTCATCCATATAAAATTGAAAACACAAACCCAATTAAAATTAAAAACACAAACAAGGTTCTAAAACAAATATAAAAGTTGTTATACAAACCAAACTACGAAATCCTTAACTAATTGTTTAAAACACATAAACATACGAAATTAAACCATACCAAATCCAAAACTAAGATGTATTTTGAAACTAAAACCATACGAAATCACTAACGAACACCACGACGAACCCTTTTACCACTTCCTTGTTTACAACGAGTTTTAGGTTGAACTTCCTCATCACTTGGGGTTTTATCTACTCGACCGGTTTCCTCCACGGCGCGACTTGAACATTCTCCTTGTTGTCGACCCCTCTTAAATTGCTTAGACCTACTTGGGTCCATCATTCTTTTAGTTATAAGACCCTCCCACTCGCCGTAGTAGTAGGTTTGTTCCTTAGTCGACATTGGCTCTCCACTACGGATTTTAGCCATCTATTTCTTCAACAATTTCGTACTCTTCTTCAGCTGATTCCATCGGCTCTCCACTACGTTTAGGGGACCTCACAGAACGTCTAAACTCACATTGAGCCTTTCTTGCATCCCATCCTAGACATTTTAGAGCCAATTCTTCAAGAGATTCATAATGCATCGAGGGGTTGTAGCCTTTTTGAATACATTTACCTTCCACTGGTAAGCCGGTGATTCTCGAGCAATCATCGGGAGTAATTCCCATCTCGCCAAATGGAAGATGCATTGTATATGTCTCGGGATAATGCCTCTCGAGAAATGCGGATACGGAAACAACGTCAAAATCCACATGTGCGTACTCAATAGCTCTCCATAACACACATTCTTTAACCTTCGCTTGAAACTCGTCACACTCCAAAGAAAGATCCCACTTGGACGCCTTTGACGACGAAATAGGACGAACTGCATCATTATGATCCTACGAAAATAACATAACACTATTAATACTTGACGAAACATGTTCCCAAAAAGAAATCGTTTTGTTAGTTAAGAATGAACTTAAAGAATACCTTTGTCGCATAGATCTTCACAGCCCATGAGTGTTTGTAGCCAAACAATGTGGCCCCTCCATAATTTGGAGTACCATAAGTTGGGTTCACTGGTGGCAAACACAAATTATCAGGGAGAATGTGTGAGTATCTATCACAAGGCGGCTTCGGCTTCTTTTTCTCTTTAACAGGAACAATTTCTTGCTCTTCTTCCTCTTCCTCCTCTCCCTCCTCTTCCTCCTCTTCATCCTCTCCCTCCTCTTCTTCCTCTCCCTCCTCTTCCTCCTCTTCCTCCTCTTCTTCCTCATCCTTCTCCTCCTCTTGTCCTTCTCTTTCTTTGCCCTGTCCTTGTTCTTCTTCCTCTACATTTTCAATGTGTTCTCTTTGTTGTTCAACCTCTTCATTTCCTTGCTCTTCATTTCCTTGCTCTTCTTCATCATCATTCTCTTCTTCAATAACATTATCAATTGTATTCTCCATCACCTCTTGATTGACTTCCTGTAACGATCCCCCTCCATGTTTAGCATTTTTAGTACCACGGTTTCGGAAATCCAAATGTATTCTACCACGAGGGGTGTGAGTTCTCAAATCTTCGGCTAGGTGGGGATTAGATTTTTTTCCTTTGTTCCTAATGAATGAAAACCACATTATTAGCTAAACAGAATATTTTCTTATCAAATAAAATTGAACATGGGATTACATCAAACACAAAATGTTAACAGACTAAAGTTCGGTTATCTGGTATAAGTTGCGAAGTCACCGAACTACAAGTTTGGTGTTGACAGATCAAAGTTCGGTTACCACATAGAAACTACGAAGTAACCGAACTATATTTTATCAAAGTTCGGTTACCTATATAAATTTATCGACTAAACCGAACTCAAATTTTTCATATAAATAAGGAGTTCGGTTACGTTTTTTTTTTTGCGAGCTTACCGAACTACATAGTTCGGTTACCTAAAAATTCCTAATTGGCCGAACTGTTCTTCATATTGAAAGTTCGGTTACCAAAATCTAGGGTTTTCAAAATTTCTCCTAGCCGAAATCTATACTGTAACGACCATTTTCAATGGTTTTTGATGATTTCTAATCGATTTCTTCAACAAAAAACGATTAAAAGGAATGGGTATGAAGGAAATTACCTGCGGATTTTTATTTTACACGAATCGGACTTCTTGGTTGATGTTGGATGCTTGACTTCGTCTCCCAACTTTGCTTGAAGTTGTTTATCAACTTCAAATTGATTTGGGAGATTCGCTATATTAGCCAGACCCGGACTCAATCCTGGAATTCTTGGTGTCTGCTTAGAACGCATTGTTTATAAAAATTGATTAATCGACGATGAATTTTTTTCGAATCGACGATTAACGTTGATGTATACGAAGAAGAGGAGAAGAAGAAGAAGATGAAGAAGAAGAAGAATAAAAGAAAAAAAAAGGGTTTTGAAACTGATTTTTGGTTTTAATTTAGGGGGTTAGATTAGTGGGTAGTGGTTAAATTAGTGGGTTATTAGGATTAGTTATAACCTTAATTAGGATAAGGGCAGATTAGTCTTCCCTAATCTTTTAGGACACCCCTTAAAATTTAGGGTGGACATTCATATAACAAAATAGTCCCCCATCTTTTTGGGGTAGTCCCCAAAACATCATTCGACTTAACATCCAACTCTGCCAATGTCGGATCATTTTTAATTTTATTTTTTTGTGGACATATCCAACTCGTGGACACTGGACAAGTTTTTTTTTTTTTTTTTTCTTTTGATCAGATACACTGGACAAGTAGTGCTGAACTAAGATGGGAGCACCAGAATTGCCCTCACGATGTGTAAACTCATTACTCATTGAACCCTCAAAACACCATCTTGAGCTTCGAAATAGAAGCAACAAATTAACATGTAAATATCATGTCATTTTATACACTTCATAAATACTGCTTACAATTACAGAGAACCAATAATCAAATTAATTTAAACTACTAATATTATTTCTCCTAATCCAAACTAATTAATGTTTGGATGATATATATTGGTAAATAAATTTTGTCGAAGAAGAAACCAAAGAATTGAATGGCCTCGAAAATCTGTCTCACTAAATAGAAATCTAGCCGGCTAAGATGGGATTCCTTTCTTCATCAATATCGACCATAAGAACATGTTCAGGATTTGAACCACTAGGTCCTTCAGAGTAAAGAGTTGGGAGATATGCCCTGTATGCAGGAAGGTATCGCGAAACAAAATCCATAACCTGCAATTGAAGGTAAAAACACTTAGTTCTAATAAACAGAATTTTTTAAGCTCGCAGCTATAACTTGATATGTCCTTATAACACTTGTTCATTCTGAACCAATTGTCACTGCCTTGTAAAGCCCAACAAGCACTGATATATGTTCAAGGTAAAATTTTCCACGGGAATGAACAATATCCAAAACTTAGGACATCCTCGCAACTAAACAGATTTCTTACAAGTTTATTAAGCTTACTACTTCATTTCTCCTCAAAAACGATAAAATTATAACTAATATTGAAGATTCAGTTTTGCTACAATAGATTTCTGGCTTTAAACAA
>JAJJMB010007708.1:30334251-30500073 GCA_023531105.1 Papaver atlanticum | reverse complement strand
GGGGGGGGTCTAGAGTTATAAAACCACCCAAATTTCCAGTGAGCATCTCACATATGAACAATGTATCAGAGTTGTGTCTTAGGCGGTGTTGAAAGAATGATGCCAAAGGGTCTACCCTCTAAGCAGTTTGTTTTTTTTTGGCAAGCATTCTTCACTATTCTTACCAATTGGGTTAAAGCTAGTTAAAGAAAAAGAGTTTTTGGAACCCCACCTCTTCGTCAGACATTCCAGCTTTGCCGTCCTCTAACATGGCATGCTCTGCCTGAAAACAGAACAAATAAGTTAAGACTAATTTATATAAAGAAGTATCTCAAACTCAAAATTGAACTAATTTTCATTATCTGGAGTATGTTACAAACATGATAAATAACAGACCTGTAATCGCCATTGATAGACACAACTTGGTTCTTTAATCTTGATTACAATCCATGACTTAATGAACTTATCCCAGGCTTCATAATAAGCTTCTAGTCGCTTGTTTACCACTGCTAACTGAAAAATAAAGTGAAGGCACAATTTTGGTTAATCAGATTCAAGCTACCCTTTTTTCACCGAATAGATAAATGAAAAGATATGGATGATGAAAATAAAATCATATTCCCTCAGATTATGGAAGTTAACCACGTTCTCAGAAATTGAGTCTGTTTTGAGGAGGACTACAAACCTGTGGATCAACAGCTTTGACGACTTCAACTGGAAGAGGCTTGAAGCCAAGCATCCAGCCTTCAAATAAGACGACCTGTAATGGCCCTTCAACCTCTGGCCAGTTTGAGGGATCATCTCTGTCACCCTTCCCACCATATGCAGACTGCAAAAGAATCCTTGGCTCAGTAAATTTGCCTCAGAAACATATACATACAGTATTTGAGGAAAACATGAATTCTTATGGTATATTCTTGTAGACACTTACTTTATCGTATCGTGGTAACTTCATCTTCATACCTGAATAGAGAACCAGAAAAAACATTAGAAATACTTTGATTTGAGCAAACTAGATCCCATGAACAGAAAAATCAAAAACTTTGCATCGAAATACAAGAATAAAAGAGGGAATTAACAATTGGAATTTTACCTTCTTTAGTCATTTGGGTTAAGGCTGTGAGTGTCTCAACTGAGAGTGGAAGATCATGACTTCCAGCGTTTCCACGAAGCTGAAATGGGAATTCATAAATCGTTCATAAGCTCATCTATTCCAAAAACAGTTACAAGATCAGTTATGTTCTTATAGCTACCTCTAGTAATAAATTTCCAGGATTCTGCTCTCTTAGATTAGCCTGATCCTCGGCTGTCAAATAGAAGTCGTCGATCGATATTGTTGCAGATTTCCTGATATTCAAAGAAGTTAGAACTTCCATAGTTGTCATAATTGAACTAAACTTTCAGGTTAAACTCGACTTTGTTAATTACCTGCCACTTGCCCCGAAAAGAAAGTTGAGGGCCAAAACAAGTGTGGTCTTCCCACAACCTTGTGGTGCACTAAAACCAATCTGCACCCAAAAAAAAGGAAAAACCTATAACAACTCGGAAAGCATGTCCTCAACGATTTTTCAAACTCATCATTAGAGACAATAATCAAAATAAACGGATCGAACAGAACACATACCACTAATGGAGGAATCTCATCACCCTCTTTGTAAGATGCTCTATGTTCAATGATCTGATCCTCACACCAAATGAAGACAGGAATATAGTAGTGGTAGACCCTAACCTTCTGAGGATGTGTCAGATTGAATTCATTGAGCTGAAACATTCTACATATGTATCGACCACATTCTAACCACCTATCAATTGAACTTCCAATCTTTTCAGGGTCTAATTTCATTTTTTCAATAAGTGGACCTGAACATATAAAATCAAAAAGATCCTGCACTGATGCAACTTTAGCAGGTGATGTCGGCAACACCGAATGCAATGGACTGGGGCCAATTGGCCTACATCCATTGCTGGATACAGGAGTGTATGATGCTGAATTGGAATTGTCTTGCATCCATGAACATCTGCTAGTTAGAGAAGAACCTGCAAGCAAAAAAATAAATAAAAAAATCAATCAAATAAATTACCAAGAATAGTAAGCATCAATTGAGACAATAGTACAGGGTTTTGAAAGAAAATAAACAAAATTCCAAATTCTACTTTTGTCATGTTTCTTTTCAAATCCCCCTAATAAAGAGACTTTGACATGACAGAAGATCACTAAACAAGAACCACAAAGTTAGACATTCAAACTATTGGCCTACAAATTCTACAACACAAAATCATGATAAACAAAGAGAAATTCTCCAACACACATGACAGAATTTTTTTTACGGCTTTTTCAATTAAAAAACAATTCAATTCAATTCAACTTTCCAGAAATTTCATGCAGAAAGAACGAAATGAATAATTGATGAAATTAGAATTGTATGGAAATGAAACTAGCATACCTGAATTGTGGGTCGACATTGAAAATGAATTTGGATTAGCAGAACAAGAACATGATGAAGAAGAAGAAGAAGAGGAATTAAGCTTATAGAGATTTGTATTGATTGTTGATGTTGTTGGAAAAGACAATGAATTGAAAATGTTAACATGATGATGAGAAAAGTGGTGTGGGTATTTATAAGAAGATAAAATCAAAGAAGAAGAAGAAACAGTCGGCGAAGATAAAGTTGAGGAGGACTGAGATAAGATGTTCAACATTGCCATCGTCATTACCACCTCCTCTTCCTTGTTTATCTCTAAGACACTAAACTTCGGACGAAGCTTCTTCTCCTTCTGACTCTCGCTGTGGCACTGACTGGACTATAACCAACTCTACTACTGTCTTCCACGAATTAAGCGATTCATTCAAATGAGACCTGCACGACACTTAACCGTTTTAGTCTTAAGGTCTGGTGTGTAATTTGTAATAATATCATCTCCTTTCCTCCTCCTCATGTTTGTTTTTGTATTTGTTTTGTATTCTAGGACACATGTTTAGGTCAACCAAATCTTCTACCGGACTACCCTTATCCTTTCTTTGTTTTTCAACGAAACGAGTGGGTGTTTTGTCATGTATACAGGCGCTACACGTACACCGTACGCATACTTGTTACAACTCAGTGGTGCTCATGGTTTGCCACATATCCGTATCGGCCAATACGTATCCGTAAATGTATCGGTTGATACACCTCGTAATCGATGCGTATAGGCTGGCACGTATAGATACGATGATTTTTTTGCATTTATCTTGTATACTGATTCAAGATTTTCGATTTATTAGTATTCCAAGATATCAGTTTTGTATCAGTTTTGTATTCCTAGATATGCTTCAAAAAAAAAATAAACAAAAAATCAGTTTTGCATTTAGGGATGGCGAGCGTATTTGTACCCGAAAATTCTCATTATGTATCTGTAAATATATCGGCCACACTTGTTATAAATCAGTCTGCTCATGGTTTGCCACATAGGCGTATCGGACAATACGTATCCGTAAATATATGAGCCGTTTCAAGGGGTATTGATAGATCTTCGGTTTATTAGTACTCCCAGATATCAGCTATGTATTTGTGAGTACAGTCCGTATTTGTGCCTTGTCAATCCGTATATACTGATATTGACTGATGCGCATTACAAAAAACATAGCATGCTCAAACTATTGCACCAAATTGAAAAAATAAATTTGATCAATCCTTTTCAAAATGGAGAATCGAATGAGTTTTAATCAACTATCTCAGCATCTAATCCATGACAGACGAGAAGGATTCTTCGAAAATTTATATAGCTCATGCACATATCCTTTACAAATGGAATATGCTAGAAGAGCAAAGTCAACTGTGTACTTATTATTCAAATTTCGAAGAACAAGTTAACTCAAACTTTAATATCTTTTCACATTATTGTTACGAGCGGTGTAGACAACAATATATGATCAGTCATATCTATAGTAATAATTTATTTGGATTACAGTAGTTTTTGGATTCAGATAATGGTTCGATTGGTTTTATTTAGCTTATCTATTGTACATAACAGTGATTTAAACATATAATATACGTAATTCTATATATGTGTCGACTACATTACTTTAATTAGTCGAAAATTTCTTGTTTCATCGATTTTAATCATTGTTAGTTAGTACCACTGATACTAGCGAATCATATTTATATTTGTGAGGACAAGTACGATACTGATACCTGATATTGCATGATCAGGGTTGGACTCAGTTCAACAAATTTTATTTTATTTTTACTTGGGATAACTATATTAACAAGCCCAAAACTAAAAGATTTAATTTTATTTCATTTTTAAAGAGTTGGAGTAGGGGGCTAACCGGGCTAAAGTAGCGCTCTCATGGGTTCGTCCCTAATCATAACAGAAAAAAGTCAATACTGATTGATACGAAGTAAAAAAGACATGTTAATATTAGGGATCACACAAAATTTTCACAATAATCTAAAGACATCATGATTTGTTGTTATTGTCAACATTCGTGTTGGGTTTTTCTTTGAAAAGAAAAAAAAAAACATATCAACTTAAAATATAAAAAGTTGTAACACATAGTTTTGTATATATGTATCAGAACAATCAATATAATTTTGATCTACATTCTCAATATTTGACTGATGAGCATCGTAGTCAATAAGAATCGTTTAGAGATTCATATAGTTCCGAGGCATATCAACTACAAAGGGGAAAACAATATCAATTTTTAATTTCAACTGTTGAAGAAGTTTAATTTCCATATTTTTGTTATTACTAGTGGCGAAATATGAAATATGGTCAGCCAATTTATTGAATTGTACAATATTATTTGGGTTCCATAGTTCATTTTTCTCTAACTTTCTATTACACATGAAAGCACATTCATACATCCATCATATACAAATTCAATATGATAAAGGACGACATTAATTAATTTAACAAAAACCTTAGTTTTATTAATATTAATCAGGATTAGTAAGAATCACTCTTAGCATCTTATCACATATGTATCGGTAAGGACTGATTTAATACCGACACGATACGGTGAATTGTGATGTGCTACAACAACAAGAGAAAACCCTAAAAGAATTTCTGTGACCTCTTTTGTCACGTGCATTGATCTAATATGAAAGCTATGGGAACGAGGCAAGTTTTCATCTTTCAACCCTTGGATCTGGCTATGGATTTCCTATTATCAATCTAAAATTATTGCTTATAAACATTCGCGTGCACAATATTATTCAAATAAAGAAGTTTTTTCTACATCACCATCAAGATTACACATATCAAAATTTCAAGCTCAAAATACTTCTTTTACTGGAATTTTATTTGATCTGATTCCCAAGGAGGTTACTGCGGAAGACAATGTCTTACATGAGAAAGTAGATACTTATTATGAAGCAATAACTGTTGTATTTGACTTGAATCCGGATGGTGAACCTGGTCCTGATGGATTTTTTGGATAGTTTTATTGAAGTGGCTGGGAGATAATCAACAAATATCCGGTTGAGGCTATTTCTTACTGCTAGAGACATAAGTTCTGTAATGACTTGTCCCTCCATCGATATTGTTCCCACTTAGCCACTGCGGTCATCCGCAGTGTAGGGTTTTTAACGGGCACCGCTGCGGTTATCCAGCAGCAGCTTCTTGGGAGGTCACCTATTCCTGGATTACTCCCGTCCGAGCATGTTTAACTGCATAGTTTTCTGTCAACTCTGGAGCCAATTGTGCTAAAAAGTCCTCGGTGTTAGGAAAGGACAAACCATTACTTTAATTCCATTCGGCCAACCACTGCCGAATATCGGGGTATTACAATATCACCACCTTAAATTGGAGTTAACCTCCACTCTAGAATATATCCAAGCCCAGATCTCCGACGTTTCCTGCCCCTCATATATATTACCTGACTCATCCGTCCAGCGTACTCTCTCACCCTCGGTAGGTGACCCGTCATCGGCTCTGATACCATTTGTAATAACCGTCCCTCTATCGATATTGTCCCCACTTAGCCACTACGGTCATCCGGCAGTGTGGAGTTTTCAATGGGCACTGCTGCAGTTATCCAACAGCAGCTTCCCAGGAGGTCACCCATTCATGGATTGCTACCGCCCGAGCACGCTTAGCTGCAGAGTTTTTTGCCAGCTCTGGAGCCAATTGTGCTGAAAAGGCCTCGGTATAATTAGGAAAGGATAGAGCATTACTTACATTCCATTTGGCCAACCACCATCGAATATCTGGGTATTACAAGTTCATCCCGAGTTGTCTCAATGCACGTTTTTATGGTTCTGACTCCTAAAACAAAAGGTACCAAGAAATCTAAGCAGTTCATACATATTGGCTTAAGTAACTTTTGATTTAAATATTTACAAAAGTCATAAATTTGAGATTGAATTCCTTGATAGATAAAGTTGATTCTAGCAAACAAGAGGCATTCATAAAAGATAGATATATGAACAAATTTTTTTTGCTTGCTTATGAAATGATAAATGAGATGAAGATGAAGATAAAAGGTGGGAATATTGGTCTAAAACTAGACATTTCACAAGCTTATGATACTTTAAACTGGGATTCCTTGGTAAGATTTCTGTAGCAATATGGGTTTTTTAAAAAAAAAATCAGTGATTGGGTTATGGTCTTTCTAAAACTGCCAAAATTTCCATCATGTTAAATGGAGGACCAATATGACATTTTGGAGTTGGTAATGGTTTTAAACAAGGTGAACTTTTTCCGATGGCTATTGAGGATAAAAAAAATCCCATGGTGATAAGAAATGGTATTTATCCTTCCCATTTATTCTTTGAAGATGATAACTTCATCTTCTGTAATGGTCATTAAAAAAATTAGAGAACCTTATGAGAATTCTAATGGAATAACAGTTAGCTTCTAGTCAACTCATAAGTAAAGAAAAAAGCAAATGCTTTGTAGATGGTACTAGTAAAGAAAGAAAAAGATATATAGTCAAGCAAATGCAATTGGAATTGTCTGAATTTCCGTATCAATATATTGGTGTATAACTCGCTCCTAGTAAGATAAATTTTTCTCATATATGGAATCTTGTGGAGAATATGCGAAAGAAATTAGCCAGCTGGATTAGAAAACTTCTTGCCTTCAAAGCTAGAATAGTTCTTATCAAAACTATTTTTGCAGTATTCGTGTGTAGTCAACGACAATGTATATATATAGGGCCTAGGAGTGTAATTTTGGCTTATGCAAAAATCATCAGAAATTTCTTATGGACTGAAAAACTCTTGCTTGGGAAAAGGTATGTAAGGTGGTTTTGGACTAAGAAAATTGGAGGATAAATAAGGTTATTCTTATGAAACTACTCTGGGATATTCAAACAATGAATATAAAATGAGATAATTTATGTTAGCTAAATAAGAAGAACAAAAATAATAAATGGATATCCTACTATATAAATCATCTATTTGGTCTGGACTTAAATGGGTTATGAGTGTCCTGCACATTGACTACAAATGGGTGGTGGACAATGATATGAAGATAAATGTCTGGGACAATAAAATGCTTAGCTGATACTTCTATAAGTGAGCAGTTTTCGGGTAACACTTTTATAAAACAGCATGCTGACCTGAAAGTACATGAACTGATTGTGAATAAAAAATGAATATACCAAAAGAATTATTGCGTTTATCTGTATTGAAGATCTACCTGTTTTGGGTTACATTAAAGACAGATTTATTTGGGCAAGTCCTTACTCTTCCAATTTTTTAGTTTCTTAGGAAGTTAACATAGTATGATAGAAGCAACCTTCTATGTCTTGGTATAAAAAAAATCGGAACAAATACATTCATCCTACTACCTAAAGTAATGTGTGGATGATTACTAGAGACATTTGTGGAACATGTGAAAAATTAAAATCAAAAGGATTCAGTCTTTGTTCTGAATTTTATTTATGCCATAATGACCAAGACATCATAAAACATATACTCTTGTATTGTGCTTATGGACAGAATTCATGAAATAGGTTAGATGATATTTTTACATTCCTAAACCTCTTATCATTTGAAGATATTTTTAATTAGGCAAAACATATGAATCTTGTGTATAGTACAAGAAATTTGGTATCTTGCAACTTACAACACAATGGTTGAGATATGGAAAAAAGAAACAAAATATGTTTCAAATGTGTATTTACCAGGTGGGAAAGAACAAAAAATAAGAATTCTTCATCTGGTACATGAATGTGGAATAACTCTTATGATTTAGCTGTATTGAGATGTTTTGATATTCCTTGCAGAAGGGTGAAGAGTCTTCCAGTAGTGGAATGCTTTTTCATCTTACCTGAAGAGCACACTATACTACTATGTTTTGCTGGGGCATCCAGAGGTAATTCTGGTTTGCAGGATATGGGTTTATTGGGAGAATTCACATTGGTAATTGTATAATTGCAGAAAGTTGAGGTACAAGAATTGCATCAAATTTCATTGTTGAATTGGTGGCAGTTATTAGATCACTGGAGTGGCAAGTTAACACTATTGGAGGAAAGCACTTATGCAATCTGGCTTTATGTCCACAATTCAAGCTTTTACTAATGGACAAGGTGGAATGCAATATGCATGAATAAAAGGGAGATAGTGTTATTACTATTCTCTTCAGACATAGTGTTGGAGAAATCAATTTTGCAGTTGATAAGCTTGCCCAAAAGGGAGCTGGTCTAGGTAATGGAGAAAAATATAAATAAAATTTGCAAACCTAACTTCTTGAGTAATATTGAATGGCTTGATAAGGTGTATTTTCGGTTTTGTCGAGTTTTAGCTTTTATTTCTGAATCCATTTTGGATTCCCTGGTCGTTTGGACAGTTTTGTATGGTTTGGTTGTTCAATAAAATTATTTGCTTATATTATTTAAAAGAAAAATAGATATTCATTATAAAAATAACCTTTTATCTGATAAGATAAATAACATAATATTTTAGGGGATCCGCGCACACTCTTATTATACAATATTTGCGACAATTTTTCTATACAACTCAAGCGTAAATAAATTTGAAATTAATATTTCGATGATACGTTGGTTTTATAAAACTTTACATTCTTAATAAAATGCACAATCCCAAACATATAACACCACCGCCTATCACTTTAAAAAATTAACACGTTAAAAGTGAAATTGGTAGATAAGATGATTTAGTATCTCAAATCATGTTAATTTTTGACAAGAATGATCTCCAGTAGAATAGAAGGATTTACCAAAGAATTAATGGTAACTCATTCGATGTTTTATTTAACTTTTTAGATGCTGGTATCGCCGTTTTTTTTTCTTTTTTTCTCTTTTCATAAAATTGGTCAATTAACCCAATAACGATAATTCTTGGGTGAAAAAGACATGTAAAATTTGATACTGTTTAAATGGACGAGAGTGTAAAAATAGCCAGGATGTAAACAGTTTCATCCTACCCATTTTCAAATACTTTTTCTTATTTTTAATTTACATTAGGATGCATCCAGTTTCACCCTCGCTATTTTTTAAGTTTAAGCCAGGATGAATCCAGATTCATTCTTGCTATTTTTTTGGTGTCCATTTCACCCATACCAATTTTTACTCGTCCATTAGAACCATGTTTTAAACATATATTGGCAATCGACCTAGTTTCTCTTTCTTTTTTTTGCACTTTGGAATGAAGTAATTTACTCCAACTTTCGATGTCTGTTCAACTGCACATTAATTGGCTTCCACTAGAAAATCAAACCAATAAAGTTGTTAGCGTCGATTAAAACGATAGCCCCAGATAAACACAAAAGAATAGGCTGTATCTGTCTGTGCAGGCAACAACTAGGCCGAATTTGGGAGCCTGTGCACTTGTACATATGGCGAGGATCGTAATAACCAAATACCATGCAAAATACAATACTTTATGCTTCAGAGATGAGTGACGACGACGCATTTCTAACACGAACTCAATGACGTAGCTTTTTCAAAATCAGAGTCCTGTCAACCCATCAACACGTCCAATTAATTTTTAACATGTGTGGTTATATAAATGAGGTTTGGCACGACTAATTAAGGTATTTTCCTTAGGATTGGCCTCCCATAACACCACGAACCTTCGTATGCATGCAGCAGGTTGGCACTCACAGCAACCAGCAAGTAGGTAAGAGAGGAAGACTTATCCAAATGTAGCTTTAAGTATGTACAGCTCCCATGCACGTCACAATACACACAAATTAAACATGTTTGAAACTTTGAATATACACTTTTTATTTGTAAGCAATTTTGATGGTTTGTTGAGTCGGTTGGCTCCTTCATCTGTAAGATAACTAGGTTACTGAGCCAGCTTTTTAGTCGGCACCACACGGAAATCGTACAATTGAAGGACGGAGTCGACAATTAGAGACGTAAGTTATAATCTTACACAAGATATGTAAAACATATAGGATAAGTTACAACTTGTTTATAACCTTTAGGAGTGCGACTTTGTGCACCACCGTTAAGCGGAGGTGCACATTCCTCTCTTTCTCATACGCCATACTTTTAATCATGGTTCCTATATTTATTTAGTGTTTTGTATATTAAGAAGAGATATTCACGTTGGGAACTGTATAAATTAAAATTTTGCACATAATCCTAGAAGTCATTGATATTTCTCCTTTTTCTCTCTCTTTACACTGTTCTTATTTGGTACTGCTAATGATCAGAATGAAGTTCACATGAGACGGAGAAGTTTGATCAATTTTTTGAACTCAAAAATTGGAAATTAAGAAAATATATGTATATATCTGTTTGCTCAGTTAAATTAAAATCTTAACCGAGAAAGAAATCAACATCTGATATAAAAATCATGTAGCTTTTCAAATTGTAGATGTGATTTTCATACCGTATCGACCTGATAAATTTTCCAATCTGTGATTTTGTTTTTTAATTAACAAAGATCAAAGAGAAATCAAATGTTTTTTTAAGAAAACTCAAGAAAAGAGTTGATGAAGAAAACTTCCGATGGGTTGCTACACATGAATGAGTTCAACCAATTTACTCAATGAAAACAATGTTATGATTTTTTTTTCTTTGACAGATTTTATGTGTTCCATACATTAATATACATTCAAACGAATAGATACCTCTCGTTTTAAAAGTTGAAAACATCAATCAATGGGTAAGATAAGGAAATTAACTGCATAATCATATAGATATATGTAATGGATATATGAGATTAAGTCTACCTCATATTTGTATTCATCTGTTCTCGTTATGTACCGTTAGAATAAGCAAGGATCTTATGAAATTAGTTTTTGCTTCTAAGAGGGATAATCAAGGTTAAAGGTTCCGTCATAGATATGATCATACGAAGTTGCAAAGTTGTGGATTTGGAATCTGTGTTCTGTTTGTTCTTTCTCCAGGTCCCCATGTATAAATTCCTTATTTTGAAAATGCCAACTTATAATAAAAGCTTTGAAAATGCCAACTTATAATAAAAAAGTAAGTAACCAAGGTTAGATGTACAACATATGAGGATGGGAGAAACGTGCACCCCCGGTTTAGTAGGGGTGCACAAAGTCGCACTCTAACCTTTAGTCAAGTACTAGTGAATGGGATTTAAACAATAGGAAGGGTAAATTAGTACATTAATCCAATATCAATTCTCCAGTAATTGGGATACCATCTATAAGATTGTTGATTGCCCATAACACTCACGACTTAACACAATTGGAAAAAGAAATTTATATAAGTAACGATCAGACTCGTTGCACCCAATGAGAAAAAGAATTATCAACTTTGTTACACATTTTTCTAAAATTGAAAAAATGATAGTATTTTTTTTCCAGAATATAAGAGATAGTAGTCCTCAGTTGTTTTATCTTATTGTATTCGTTTGTAAACCTGTCTTTCTTTTATGTTTTGAAATGAAAAGCGCCCACCCACCGTGGCTCGAACCAGCAACCACAACAAGGAACCGGCCACCACAAGGTTAAGACCCTTGCTCTCTACCACCTGAGCTAGACGGGCAACTGGCCCCTACCTGATTTCACAGCTCCATCTCAATCTGTACCTGCCGAGAATATATATCTAATTCAAAATACGGCAAACGTTGTAATCAGATTGTCGCTTCAAGAATGGTAACAAAACATTTTATTCAACTTGTCGCTTCAGAAGTGGCAACGGAAACCCATTAACGTCAATTCAACATTACGTCCTTGAGAATTCTATTCATCCACTCGAATAGTTGTTGCTCGCCACTGTCCTGCTGTTTTCACCCCAAATTCTACATTTTAAAATTAGATAGCCCTGGAATTGACTGTACAAAGGCCGTGTTTTAATTTAAACCCAGGGGTCACTACTCATTCTACTCCTGCCCCTTTCCTCCTAATAAAAACGATAGGTGCAAATAGTCCACCTAATTAATCGTTAACTAATGGCAAAATTCAACTTGACTTGGTTAATAGTACATCGTACTCACCGACAGCTTCAAGTGTCTGTAAAACAACGATGTTTTCAACTTTGTACGTCATATCGGATAAAACTTCCAGCGATAACGCAATCGCCAGTTCCAACTAGCCATTTGTTTATACATTTTCCTTACGCTAATGGGATATCCAGCTGATGGACGCAAGTAGCATATACGGCCTACATCGTTTTAGTGGCCTTGGATTCAAATTTGTTTTGGATTTATTATCTGTAATCTAGATTAGTAGACTTGATGGTGACATTAATGTCTATCTTCATTGTAATCTTAATGAAATCCAATGTTCAACGGCCTTAATTAATGCTTTTGTTTTGAATCTTTTTCTTTTGCGTGTTTCTGTTTTGGTCAGCTAATATGGACTAAAATATTATATTGGACAATTTGTCTATTAGTGTCTGGATACACCGTATCGGTTCGTTTCGGTCCTGTCCGTGACACTGGTATAACTTTATTTGGGGAGGTTTGGTGAAATTTCAGTCCCACAAATATTTTCACACATTACATAGGATCATTGGTATGGGTAAGTATAAAAACTATAAAATATAAGAGAGAGAATGATTTTTGGGAACATTATCTATATACCCATATAATGAGGCCCAGTGAAATATATCATTACCAACTTAAATTATACCCCTAAGCTTAATACATTACTAAAATACCCTCTTTTGTATAGTGTATATACAAAACCAATACCACTAACCATTATTTAAAAAACAAAAACAAAAAAAAACACTACCTTTATTACTGACCACCACTGTCCACCATCGCCGCCGTCCACCACCACCAACCGCCGCCGCCGCCGATAACCACCACCGCCACCAATAACCACCACCATTGTCCACCGCCGTCGTCGTCCACCACCACCAACCACCACCGCTGTCCAACCACCGCCGCCACCGCCAACCACCACCACCACCAACAACCACCACCACTGTCCACCGTCGCCACCGCCCACCACTGCCGACAACCACCACCACCGAAAACCACCACCACTGCCGACCACCATCGCCAACCACCATCACTTTCCTCATGTCCACCACCACTAGCAACCACCGCCATCGCTGCCACTACCACCACCATGCGGAGTCAACTTGCTGAAGTTGTCTTCAAATATGAGGCAACTAGCTCAAGTTGTTTCGAAAATCGAGGCAACTAGCACAAGTTGTCTCCAATAGAATGGAGACAACTAACTCAAGTTGCTAAAACAAATGGAGACAACTAACTCAAGTTGTCTCCAAACCCGAGGAAACTAGCTCAAGTTGTCTTCAAAAGTGAAGGCAACTAGCACAAAGTTGTCTTCAAAAAGTGAAAGCAATTAGCACAAGTTGTCTCCAAATATGGAGGAATCTAGCACAAGTTGTCTCCAAATATGAAGGCTTATACACAAATGAACCTAACGTGAGTCGAACACACATCCTCTGACACGAAGTCAGTCATGCTACCATTGCACCACAGATTCGTTACAACTATTCTAAGATGTATGTATAAAGACAATTTCAGGACTAACTAGCTCAAGTTGCCTTCGATTCAGAATCAACTAGCTCAAGTTGCCTCAAAATCTGGAATCAACTGGCTCAAGTTGCTTCCAAAAGTGAAAGCAACTTTCTCAAGTTGTCTCCAAATCTGGAATCAACTGGCTCAAGTTGCCTCCAAAAGTGAAAGCAACTTTTTCAAGTTGCCTCCAAAATCTAAGTCCAAGAATGAAATTGAGCAAAGTAGATAAACTTAAACTATTGCTAATCCCAAGCCATACTGGAACCATGTACATATGTTCAAGAATTACAAACTAAACTCGCTACATATGAAGTTCAAGACCACATAAAAGTCAACTTGAAGCTAGAAGATCTGCAACACAATTATTATATCTAAGTAGCTCACCTTAAGCATTTCACCTTTAGTAACTGGTCTGGTGGCACCCTCATAACTTGTATGATCCCCACAAGATTATCTAAAAGCAGCATCAACCCAAAATCACGCTAAGTTTAACAATTAAATTCAAAGCTAATTCACATCATAATTTAGCCTAATTAACACACCACAACTTAATAAATCAAAACCTCTTGAAAACCAACTTAACACAACATAACTTAAAGTTAATTTCTCTAACACAGAGGAAAACAACGTCAAAGGCTTTCATGCAATAACTTTGATTCAACTTTTCTGTAAAATGAAGCCTTAAAAATAATAATACAAGAATACAACACAAAATGAATGAGTATCGGATACAACATGGCAAAATACAAATGGTACATACCTTAAGCTGAGTAATCTGGGTTTTCAACTGGCTTCCCTCGATGCTGGTCACTGAACAAGAAATAACGGACCTTGTGACTATAAATTCTTGGTTAACACTTTTCTTCGAAGGAACAAACACATAACTCAGCTGTAATATTCTCAGTTGCACCCACACAAGAAAAAAAAACAATCCCTTCACTTCACTTCGATTAACAGCATCTCTTCTGAACATCCCTGCATCTACCAAAAGCTTCAGCCTCTCAGCATCAAACCAACATGTCCCCATTTCAGTTCCCTGACATTCATCTACTCCATTTCAGCTTCAGCCCGACTGCAATGCTAAACACAAACTACAGCTTCTCATCGCACCTGCAATATCATTTCCTTGCATACGTCTATCTCATTGCATTCAGTAGCTCATAACCATCAACCTGCCAACACCTGCAATTTGTGAAACCTAAGCATTCATTTAACCATTCTTGAGCCAACACTGCATCTATTCTTTCAGTTCATTTCTCCTTAGCTTCAGAACTATCTCAGATTCCCACTTCAATGAATATCAACAACAGCATATTTAACCCATCACCAAAACCAGTTTCATTCCATTGCAGCTTCATATCTGTCTCACAGTACCATCATCACTTTCTGCAAACCTCATATTCAGTTCATTACTATAACCACCAAACCGAGGCATACACCAATTTCTTGTTCTTGCTGAGTTATACCTGCAATCCAACCTTGAAAATCTCCAGTTCTATAATCAACACAACCCACATAAACCACCATATCTCTTTGAAACCAAAATCTCCTTCTCATTTCTGGAATCGATCAACACCCTTGAACTCTGTATGTAATCAAAAGAAAATTCAAGACAACGCATTAACATCAACATCACATGTATCTTCACTAACCACCGCCACACCCGCCACCAGACTCCAATTACATCACCACTAACAACCACCTACATCACACAAACATCTCTTCATACCACCTGCAATCTCACATACAACCACTGCATAAACCATTTAAATCCCATTAGTACCACCAGATCCGCCACTGTTGTATTCTTTTCCTAGCCATCTATAACAGAAAACACCAACTCCTCCCTCAACCTAGCCATCTATAACAGCAAACACCAATTCCTCATTCAATCGATCAACAACCTGCAGCTTCCCAGTTTCACCATCACTGACTGTCAAAATCCCCTGTCATCTACTCCGAGCCTTCAGCTTCACCATTACATCCACTGAAACATCACCTCAATTCCAATTTCCACTGATCAATTCAATTCAATTCTCTTCTTGGCATCAGAGTTCAACCCTAGATATTCATAAATTCGAATTTCATTTGTAACAGCAACCGCAACCATCTCTTCTATGAGCTCAAACAACAACTCAAACCCTGGTTTCCATTTCCATCACAGATTCGTAATTTCTCCTCTTCAAATCATAAACACCACCATAACATCAATCGCTTCTATCACTTCATTTTGTTCATAAATTCTTGAAAATCAACCATGGCAACAACAGATTCCCGACAAATCTGTTTTCTCTGATAGCCTCTGTTGAGATAGCATGCTAAAAAACCCTGAATTGAAACATCAGATCGATCGATTTTAGGGTCAATTGAAACATCGTAAACGAACCCTAAATTCATTGATGAATTTTTTTTCGAAAATTTTCCGCAATCTCTGACTTGGATTGATAGAATCATCAAAATATAACAAATCGAAACATTTCAAATCGAATAGTTGTAAAGCTTCAATAAATAAAAATTTCAAATCTTGAGTTCGAAATTACTTGAAAATGAAAATGAAACTGAAAATCAGATCTTTCAATCTACTGAAACTGAATCCGGTATCTAAAATCAACGACAAACCAAGTAGAAGATGATGATGATGATGTTAAACTTTTTTTGAATCTGAAAATGATTTCCGACGAAGATCTCTTTCTCTCTTTCGGTGGCGATGGTGATTGTGATGTTGGTGTCGGAGATGTTGTGATGTTGGTGTCGGAGATGCTGTGATGTTGGTAGTGGTTGCAACGACAGAGAAACGATGCTGATGGTAATGGTGGTGATGGGTGAAAGTCGGGAATCGAAAGTAGATAACTTTCGAATCTGAAATGAGAAAGGAAATAATATCTTTAAGGGCGGTTATGGAATTATGAAAAAAAAAAGTTTCCTTCTAAAAAGCTAGGGGTATATACATAATGGATAAGGGTATTTGTGCATGACCCATGGATAGTAGGGGTGTTTATAACATTCCCACATGATTCTTTGCATTGGAGAATGCATTTATAGAGAGAGAAGTTCAAAAATCCATGAATCTTTGCATTCCCAAATGCAAAGAATCATTCTCTCTCTAATATTTTATATTTTTTTACACTTTTTCATGCCAATGATTGGCTCTTATCTTGTGCATGGATGCACAAGATAACAAAACCTACATATATACACCCATTAAATTATGTATAAATGTAATGAAACACCACGAATTTTGTACTTAATGACTACCACTGCGCAATTCTTAGCATGTTACGTATCAATTAATGGTGCTCAATAAGTTGTTTTTTTTATTTTCTTTTGAAACGTGGTGCAACTTGTGCTTGATAAGTGCATAATTTACTATACTTTTGTTTTCGATTCCCTGCTTGTATTTGATATATTTCTAGTATTTTCTTTGTACTATTCTTATTTTTTTGTTTATATTATTTAGGTACAATTACCTAAAAGGAACGAAAAGAGTGACAAAATGGACACAATAGTGAACGTGGAGTAAGTACCAAGTTGAATTACAACAAATGTAGAAGTATTCAACTCTATGTTGTAAATAATGAAGAGATAAAAGCAACACAAAAAGAATGAGGTCATTCGGAGTTCGTATGAGGAAGTTATGTGCAAAATAGTTTTTAAAGAAACATCCCAACTCAGGACCGATTCCACTTGGAAAAAGATATAAAATACTTTTTAAAGGGAGAAAACTTGGTTTTGAAGCGATCCAAGCCCTAGGATTGTTAGGGGGTATCTAAATGGACTTCTAAGACTTCTTAAGTTAGGGGTATTTAAGGGAACTTCTAAAACTTCTTAAGACACGTTTTATCAAGGTTCTAAAGTGGAGAAATAAAGACAAGGAGTGAAAGCTAGGGTTTGGGAGTATTTCTATCATCATATCTATTTCTCCAAGTTTCACTAAACTCCAGTTTGTTGAGGATGAATTCTAAGTTCTAAACATGATATGGTTTAATAATATATGAATCTATTTTGATTTCTTCACATGATTTATTATCGTTTGCTTCTACTTTGATGAATGTTTATGGTTGATTGATTGATTGTTTTAGGTGGCCAACTAAAATGGTTTTCTTGATTGATCTATTGCTAGTAAAGAGTCAGGGTATCCGTCATTGTTGAAAAACTCATTACACAAGTACTCTAAAATGTGAGAACTTGCAGAGGGATTTTGTAACACCACGTGTTTTTAGCATGGTGCATGCGCAAAGATGCGCCATGGCTTATGATGAAGCTTCACCCAAAGCTTTCTTGCGTAGTAAGAGGCATTTGGCCAAAGACCAATATCGTGCCAAGAGTGGCACATTACGTTGGGCATTTTAGCCTAGGCCAATATGGCAACAAGGGGGAAACTGCATTGGCCTAGAGCCAATAACGGCGCATTGGGTAAGCTATACCAAAGGACAAATCTCGCATCAAATGGTGCATTAGGCCAGTTGTGTAGATGGCCTTGGGCGTTGCAGCGCAACCATTACGCATTATGCAGGCTACGCCTAGAGCCAATATCGCACAACAATTGTGCATCAAACTAGAGCGGGCTGGCCGAATGAATGTTGCGCAATCATTGCACAATATTGAAGTTTGTCCTATGAGCCAGAATGAAAACTCATCAATCATTGTCGGTTTTTCAGAAGTACATGGCAACGGCAATGAATAGTGAAGCAAGCACCTCAAAAATGGTACTTGGTGAATGTAAATCCACTCCCCTTTTTTAAGTTGTAAAAATGTCAAGTAAACATATATATGGAGGGGTAGTTGGTTGACGGTGCGTATGCGGACTATGCGCCAAGTAAGCTTCATAGCTTAGCCGAAAGAGCATAAATGATGCTTATGCCTCATTTATAGCTGCGTAGCGTTGCCAATGGAGCATATTAAGCATGGGCATTATTATTCCATGCCGCGTACTCAGTAATGCACAACCTTTGTGCATTTTGACGGAACGGCCTACACGGACTAGGCCATTGTCATGATTGCTTGGCCACGGCCTTGCAAACGAGTTGACTTAAGTTGATGTCCCTTCGAGGATGAACTATGGTCTGTGCTTGATCCCTTTAGAGTAGGGAAGGGTACGTAGGCAGCCGCAATGAGTTGCAGCGTTGCCAGTCCAGCACTTTGTCGCTCATATCATCTAATTGCGAGATGATTGCGGCATATTGGCCTCTCATATCATCTGGCTTGGTATTGCGATACAATATTTTATCGTGGTCACACTTGATGAGGCTAGTTGCATGCCATTCACTGGATTCTCATACTTCCTATCAAGCTACATGGAGATGGCATATGCATCAATTGCGAATTGGGCATGGCCTAGAAAGTAAGCTACATCAATATCAAGTTAGCGGAGCTTGCATAAGCCTAAGGAAAGTACGGCATGAGACTGATTGATGCCCCTTGGCATGAGCAAGACAAGGATCTGCTTGATAGGGAGAATTTATGGATCATATATGACTAGAATTAATGCCCATTTACAAAGAGTGTTTTGTTTGCCTCTCATGTTAACCCTTACCCAGCAGGTACCTTTGCTTCGTCAATGACTCAGTGGATTCAAAGATGGAATCACCGCCCAACAAATGGACTAAGAGATAAGAGAAGTGCTAGCAGTTGGCAAAGCTTGCAAGTGGAGATGTCTTATGGAAGAGCCAACAACTATCATCACGGCTAGCAATAAAAATCTCATTAGACTGATTTCGGGGCTAAAAAAACAGAATAAATTGACAGGCTAAATCTGTTTGGAATAATAAATTGATTAATTTCTTGAAGCCCAGCCTACATCGTTGATGTTAGTTATGTAACTAAGAAAGACGATCAGGCTGCAATTGCATTAGCATGCAACACAATGCAATTCCGACATGTAACTTTTAAAGATATCCTCTTAGTTTGTTTTTGAATAATTAAACATAAACATGATTGAGATTTGAAATTCTCCACAAAGGCACTATGTTATATCTTTTTCCAATAATTTATGAATATTATCTACAAAAAATTACCTACAAGCGATTTTATAAATTATTTTATATCTTTCAAATTAATTTTTGGATCTTTTAACTTTTAGAAGTTTAAAAGAAACTTTTCAATTGTCTGTGTATCATCTTATAGATTTCATAGAAGGATAATAATGTAATACCGAAATGAGAATAAACTAAGCAATCAATCTCTCAAAAAATTCGATCAACCCAAAATGGCCACCTAACCGAGGTGCATAGCGACAACTCTTTTCATATAATAGTTGGACTTGAGCTAATCAGTCTTTATGCACTTCGAAGACCAGCCCATTAGATGTGTTCTTAAATGGGCCTCCTTTATTAGGAAACATGTTTTGAGGCATTGAGAAATGTTCGAGGCATACGAAATCATTTTCCTATTTAGGTTGGGTTTATATGGGGTGTCTTAGCAGTGGGTAGATTACCAAGTTATCCTTAATTATTTTAAATCACTTCAAATATCTTTTACCTAAATTTAAAACATAAACCTGAACTGATCAAAATCCAAAATCATTTTCATTCACATCCTAATCTAATCATTATCAAACCGTTTTGATTTTAATTTTCGTTAGCAATTAATTGTTGATTCATAATTCTTTGATCATTTATTAAAACCACAAGTATAAAATGAGCGTGAAGCGTTGCGTAAGAGATTTGGATCTGCATGTTCGAACCCAGATCATTGTTCTTTGTTTTTTATGCTTCAGAATAACATTTCGACTGATATTGAAATATCACATTTTCAGCCGAACCCAATATATAATGAAGAAGACCTTTAGGTTAGGCTGATTGTCTGATATAGCGAGCATTGTTTATTTCAGATAAAATCCATGTTCGGCTAGTTCAAAAAGTTAGATTACTAGACGAACCTATAAAATGCCACCGAGGTAAAGTTCGGCTGATACAATATCTAAACTGCAAGACGAACCTTTAACTTGTAAGGTTCGGCTCATATTGGAAATGCAGTTGTATAGCCGAACCTATAACTTGTGTTTTTATACTACGAGGTTCGGCTGCATCATAATAAGCCGAACATGACTTTGTAAGTCGTAAGTTATAAAAAAACCAAAATACAAAGTACAAGTTTGGCCAACAACGATTGCAATTCGAATAAGCCGAAAGTCAAATAATTTTTTCATACACTCGGGTTCTCCTTTAGAAATGTCAGTCGAACGGTTCTTCCCAACAAGATTTGGCTAGTAATTCTATAGTCGAGCATCCGAAAAAGTTTGTAATCAAATTTTTAAGAATTCAACCTAAAAAATGGAGATTAAGCATCATCTACAAGTATACCTGTGAATCGTGTTTGAATAACACGTTTTGGTCACTTCTTACTCTTCCTCTAAGAAACCCTAACTTTCTCACACAAATATGTTATCTGTACCAACTTATCACTAATAACTTAATTTTAATCAATCATTAATGTTGCTAATTAAGCTTTAACATTAACATCTAATCATAATCATCAACACTAATTATGTACGGGCATAATTTCCATTATCAAAAATGGGTGGATAAGGGGTGATGGATTCTACAACCTAATGACCCTATTTTGGCACCATTAGGTTGCCTCGAAACATTTTTGTATGCCTCAAAACAATATTTTTTTTAGTTGTAACACCAATGTCAAACATTTCGTCACAAGCTAACACACCATACGAAGTATAGGAATTTTTTTTTATTTTTATTGTTGGATGAATTTAGAGAAAATTTTAGTTTGGTCAAATTTTAGGTGATTACAAGCTAGTTTGGTCCATAAAATATGAAAATTTTGAACCACCCATGGCAGAGAGAGACGACGACGACAAAAAAAGAAGGTGATAATACAATATTAAGAAATTGGTCTTTTCCATGACTTGTGCAATACCACAGGATCCTTTTTTTTGTCTCTCTCTCTCTTTAAACAACGGCCTTCAGAAAGGCTAATGATCCCCCTCAACAGTTGGTATAAGCCAAACTAGAGGAACAGACCAATACATAGAGGAATTGTTTGATTTTTCCCATTGAGCTAGCTCATGTGCAACAGAATTACAAGTACGAGGTTGAAATGTAAAAACACAAGCTACTAGACTAGAAGAAAAAAACTTTAATATCCTTACAAATAACATCCGTTCTTGAATCTCCATCGAACATGCCAGTTGAAAATTGATCAATGAGGTTCTTAGCGTCACTTTCAATGATAATGTGAGTGAATTTTTTTCTCCGTTGCTTTCTTCAAGACTGCCAAAATAGCTCTGGCTTCAGCTTCTTCAGCAGACTTTACTTCGAAAACTAAGGATGCACAAAAAGAAGCTTTGCTTGAGAAGTCACTCATCACATAGCCTGCACCATTAGATCTAGAGATGTCATCATAAGCTCCATCAGTATTACATTTTATCCAACCAAAAGAGGGGGGCATCCAATTATCACATAGACCAACAGGAGTAGAAAGAGATATAGTTAAGCAAGGTTTCCTAGGCAGGAGCATGGCTCTATCCCTACCTAAAACTTCCATATGGGTTTCTTTAAGATTTTGGAAAACCAAGTTATTTCTACTACTCCAGATGGACCAAAGAACGGTAATAAAGAAACATTGATCCTCATTAGGAAGTTTAGACACATGATCAGTAAGCCAAAACATCAACCAATCAATGAAAGACTTGTTTTGAAAAACCTGAGTGTTAACACAAAGAAAGGAAAAATACCAGACACGACTGGCAAAGAGGCAAAGGACTAAGGAATGCATAACAGACTCATGAGGATCAGTACATCTAGCACATTCAACACTCTGCATGGGCATTCTAGTATGTAAAATAGTTCTAGCATGTAAAGCATTTCTAGCAACTTTCCAGAGAAAGACTTGGATTCTGTAAGGAACCCTAATTTTCCAAATGCGCTTCCAAAGGTTGTTACTAAGTCCCCTGAGTCCCATATAGGCAGATTTAGAAGAAAATCTACCATTCTTTGAAAGTTCCCAAGCCCTCCTGTCAGGAGTGCATAACTAGCTTAAGGGAATTATGATAATCTTCTTAACAGAAGCATCATCAAAGTGAGTATTTAGTCTAGTGGCATCCCAAGTTCTAGTAGTAGCATTAATAAAATAAGAAACTTTAATATTAGAATCAGGTGGAATTAGGGGATTAGGTATAGCAGATTCCAAATCTGAGATCCATTTATCACACCAGGGATCAATAAACTGACCATCCCCTACTATCCAACAAATAAAAGGTTTGATCAGTTCCTTTATAGCATGCAAACACTTCCAAGTCCAAGAGCATTTGTTAGAACACTTAGCATTTAAGAAATCAGTTCTAGGGAAATACTTGGCTTTGAGGACAATAGCTAACATACAATTGAGGTTTCAATAATCCTCAAAGAATTTCGCGCAAGCATAGCAAGATTGTTTAAGTCAGCTTCCCTAAAACCCAGGCCACCTTCTGACTTGGGGGAGCACAAAATATCCCAACCCAGAAGGTGGAGTTCCTGTCTTTGAGGTCAAGAGTTTCTCCCCACCAAAATTTGTAGAGATGGGAATCCATTTTTTACAAAGATTTTAGGGAATAAGAAAATCTCCCATTTGAAAAAGGGGGATAGCTTGACCAATATGTTTGATTAAAATAGTTCTAGCAGCTTGAGACAGGAGCTTATGAAGCCAGACTGAGATTCTGGCATCAATAGCTTGGAGAATACCCATATGGATTTGAATTTTATAGGCTTGCAGCACAGTAGGAGTGCCAAGATATTTTTCTCCTAAATCCCTGTTCTGAATCTCAAGAATATTAGCAAGTTGAATTTTCCCATGCTCAGGAATTTTCCTACTAAAAAGAATACCAGACTTATCAAAATTGATTTCTTGGCCAGAGGCCAAGCAGTACATTTGAAGGCACTCTTTAATAGTCTGAAAATCTTTGACAGTAGTGAAAAAGCAGGGGTTTAACAACCTCACTCAATATTTCGCTTAGCAATCTGTATGGACTAACTCCAATATACTTACAAGAGAATCAACTAGACAGTTAGACTCAATCTTATAAAAAGTATATCAAAGAGTTATATCTCAATCTCTCAATTCAATACGCAATCAAACAAATAATAATTTGCGAGCCCGATTAAATATAAGAGAGATTACTTGAACGGTACCAAAGACCAATGTTCAAGGATCAATCAATTTCAATCAACAACAAAGGTTGGATTTACCAATTGATCGATTCAACACACAATCTGTGATATTTTAATTATGTAACAAAATATAATGCGGAAAAGAAATAACACAGACACTATAAGTTTTGGTAACGAGGAAACCGCAAATGCAGGAAAAACCCCGGGACCTAGTCCATATTGAACACACACTGTATTAAGCCGCTACAGACACTAGCCTACTACAAACTAACTTCGGTCTGGACTGTAGTTGAACCCCAATAATCTCACACTGATCCAAGGTACAGTTGCGCTCCTTACGTATCTGATCCCAGCAGGATGCTACGCACTTGATACCCTTAGCTGATCTCACCCACAACTAAGAGTTGCTACGACCCAAAGTCGAAGACTTTAATAAACAAATCTGTATCACACAAAAAAGTCTACAGGAATAGATAAATCTGTCTCCCACAGAAATACCTACAAGTTTTGTTCCGTCTTTTGATAAATCAAGGTGAACAGGAACCAATCGATAACCCGGACTTATATTCCCGAAGAACAGCCTAGAATTATATATCACCTCACAATAATATTAATCGGCTAGCGAAATAAGATATTGTTGAATCACAAAGAATGAGACGAAGGTGTTTGTGACTACTTTTCTTTCTTGCCTATCGAAGATATAAATCTCAAGCCAATCTTACGATTGTACTCAATCACGATAGAAACAGCAAGATCAGATCATGCAACTACAGATAAAATAGTTGGGCCTGGCTTCACAATCCCAATGAAGTCTTTAAGTCGTTAACTTACAGGGTCTCGTGAGAAACCTAAGGTTAAAGGAGAATCGACTCTAGCTTATACAACTAGTATCACACAGGAGGTGTGGGGATTAGGTTTCCCAGTTGCTAGAGTTCTCCTTTATATAGTCTCCAAATCAGGGTTTGCAATCTAAGTTACCGTTATATGAAAACCTTATTAGATTCAATCTAATATCTTTCAACCGTTAGGTCAAACTTAGCTTGTTATACACAAATGAAATGTAACTTCATTTAGGTTTGAGTAACCGTACCTAAACGTGTACACCGAGTTGGTTCAACAATAGTTAACCAATGGTTAGCCATATGAGCACTTTCATACCAACCTTATTCATCTTCACCATAACTAGTTCAAATGACTCAAATGAACTAGTTAGAGAGTTGTTCAATTGCTTAGATATTATAGAAGTATACAAGACACAATCGAAGCAAAATCGGTTTGAGTCACTCGAATCGATTCATGAACATTATAGCCACGGTTTGCAAAGATTGCATTCCTTAATATATAAATGTTTTAGTTCATGAACAAACCGATTTTAGAAAGTAACCTACTTAAGTATGCATACGGGTACACGTACTTAAGTAATCGGATTGAGTTTTTTTTCACTTTCAAACTCCAGCAGAAATTCACGGACGTGAACTTTCCGCCAGTATGCGTACGGGTACGCATACTTACCCGGATTTCCAACAACCGCCAGTACGCGTACGAGTACGCATACTTTGGGTTCCCGGTTTTGGACTTTTACACAAATGTGAGAACACACCATGTTTATATCAAAAGGTGGTTACATGTTCAAAACTCTCATTTCAATCATTGAAACTTTCTTAGAGGATGTTATATAGTTGTTATTCACAAATGATTTTTCATCAAAGCAATTTTCAAGTTATTGAAATATTCAACATGACTTTCGTCACGAGTAAAGATGAACTTGGCCAAAGCGAAAGCTTACCAACACATATTTCGGGAAATAGATAAGCGAGATAAACTCGGCTCGAAATAGCAAATGTGTATAATTGAATTCTATATAGCAATACGACTTTTGTCTCAAGATAAGAGATAAAATAGATAGAATTTTGAGTGATAGATAAGTTCAAGTCTCCACATACCTTTTTGTCGATGAAGTTCCACATGTTCCTTGAGTAGTTCTTCGTCTTTGCACGATGAACGCCGTGGAGTCTAGAGCTCAACTACACTTACTATCCTAGTCCGAGACTTAGCTATAAGTAGACTAGAAATCAAGACTTATAGTTTTGGCAACTAAACTTGACAAACAAGCTTGAGATAGCAACGCTTGTGAGTTCTACCGAGAAGTGCTCTAACAAGTAGATTTTTAAAGAAGAAGAGAGTCATCAACAAACAAAAGATGTGTCATAGCAGGAGCATCTTTACACACTTTTATGCCTTCAACCAGACCTTTCTTAGAAAGAGTGTCTATATAGGAAGAAAGAGCCTCAGAACAAATAATATAAAGATAAGGAGATAGAGGATCTCCCTGTCTCAAACCTCTCTATGGTTTGAAGAGGCCAGTAGGGCTACCATTGAGGAGGATAGAGTAAGACACAGAGGAGACACACTGATTTATTAGTTTAATCCAGTGGTCAAAGAGCCCCATTTTAGTTAAGACATTTTCAAAAAAAAACCATTCCAGCTTATCATAAGCTTTAGACATATCAAGTTTAATGGAAGCAATGCCTTCTGTTTTGTCATTGTGATTGACAGCAAATATAGCCTCATTAGCTAGAAGAATATTATCAGAAATACTCATCTTAGGAACAAAGGCACTTTGATTTTTGGAAATTATATTATTCATGAAAGGCTTCAATCTATTAGCTAGAGTTTTGGAAAGAATTTTATAGATAAAATTACAGAGCCCTATAGGTCTGTACTGAGATACCAGCTCAGCAAGAGGAACCTTAGGGATGAGAGTAATATTAGTATGGTTAAAAACTTTAGCTATGTGCCCAGTTCTAAAGCAAGTCTGGGTCATATCAATAACAACCTCTCCAACAATGTCCCAATGTTTTTGATAAAACATACCAGTGTAACTGAAAAGACGAGAGTACCCAAATATACCTCAATCTAAAACTTTTCCACCTATAATTCCTTTCTCCGAAAGTGATTGTCTATGGATTGAGTCGAGACAATACAACTAATCGGTTCACACTTCGTGTGATCTTCTATGGATACAAGATCGAGACAATACGACAACAAGATAACTTGTGTGATTGACTATGGATACAAGATCGAGACAATACAACAACGAAGTATGTTTACTTGATAAATGGTTCGGACTTAACCAAACATAATAGGATTCCTATCAAGTAAATATGAATTAACGTTTATGTAATTTACTTTAAATTATAATAAGAACAATTATAATTGCGGAAAATAAAAGTAAATGACACAGCAAGATTTTGTTAACGAGGAAACCGCAAATGCAGAAAAACCCCAGGACCTTGTCCAGAATTGAATACTCTCAGGATTAAGCCGCTATACAAAATAAAACCAACTTTGTATAGTTGAGACCAATCAACTAAACCTATAGTTCACCTAGTTTCGTATGTATTCCCACGCCTCCAAATTGTAATAAGTCACGTACTTGGAACGATTCCTTTTGTTCGTATTCCAAACAGTAAAGGAACAACAAATTCTTTTGGTAACAACTCTTTTCAACCAAGTGATGTGAGTTCGACAAAAGGCTCTTCCGTTTATCTCAATAAACTCCTTTTTCAGGTCCTTAGATCTATCCAATAACAACTACCAAAGTAATTGTCCAGATTTTGCAATCAATACATTGAATCACAAAGAATTGTATTGATGCCGATCTACTCAACTAATCAATCCAATCTACCACAAGAATAAACCGATTATAGTTGGATCCTCTTTTAACCGAAACAAGTATTGTGCACACCAAAGATTATGAACCCAAATCAGAAATCTTCTTCGTCTTCAAATCTTCTTAGATCTTCAATAAACACCTGCACACAATCAACTTGAATCTCTTGTGATCAATCACACATAGAACGGAGTCTGTTAACGTTGGATTATCACAAGACGTCTTTAGAACTACAAACAGTCTAAAGATCCCCGTCGAAACTTTGATCTAGTTTGAGTGAATCTTATATCAGAAAAGAAGATTCTCAAGCATAAACAAACTAGGTGCAATCAAAGTTCAACAACCGTTAGTCAATCAAATCAATCGAAAACTAATAATAAACCGTAATTATCTAGTTTCCCACCAACGGTACTAATAGAGCTTATCAATCCCAAAGAAGTCTTTAAACCGAGCGGCCGTAAGAGATTTCGCATAATTAGGTTACTTTCCTCTCCGAATAGGCGGCTCCACCAGTAACAACACAACTAGGTAGTTTTGCTGGCTCTGAGGATTAGTTTGCTAGAAATGCAAACTTTGATATTTATAGACAAGGAAGTTTGGACACCAAGGAATTTCCAAAACCGAATATATTATCAAGATATGCAATATATTCCAAATTCGGTTTCCATAATTCCTGGAAATGCTTTGTCCAAATATTGACCAAAAATCTCTTAGAAAATATCCAACTAGTAAATGCACAATACTAATTTTCCAAAAATAAAAATAAAACCTTAAATAAAAGATTCTCAATTTATTTTCAATCCGGGATTTTCCTTTAGCTATTAAGGAATATCTTTGAACAATAATAGATAAGCGTTACTGCACATGTTCAAAGTATGTCGACATCTTAACTTTGTAAGTCCTCTTTCATACTTACAATCTTGGGATCGATTTGCCACACTTCCAAACAAGTTTAGAATTGGTTCGTCTGTCTTCCAAGAACTATGTGATTGATCAAGAACACTCAATCACCAATCATGGGTTTCACGGTTCTACCAAAACAAGTTTCGGTTCTACCTTCCATGTGAGTACTGGATTTAGTCACACTATCTTTCCAAAAATTCGGTTGACTAGGTACTAGGATCGGTTCCCACATATATATGGTATCTAACTTGTATTTGTTGCACATGTCCATAGGATCGGTTCCCCTTTCACTAAAAACGTGTTGCACCTCATACAAGGATCGATTCCCTCTTGTGATCGGTTGCAGCTCTTACTAGGATCGGTTCCTCTTTGCCTAGAGTTGGTCATACCAATAACACTAAATCGATCATACCATCTCAGGTGATTACTTAGGATCGGTTTCACTAATAAAAGTCATACCAATACAAAAGTCAGGCCTTATGAATAGTTTTACCAAGAACATAAACAAGTCATGAGCGGTTATACTAATCACACATATTGGTAGTTCAAAAGATATGCAATGAATAACAATACCAATAAGCCTAGCGATTTTCCTTTCGATTCACAAACAAAGTTTATGATCTACTTCCTTTAAACGAATGTAAAACATTGTTTCCTAGGATGAAATCTTCACCTCATACCCATACATAATCACAATAGCATTCAAACGATTACGTCGATGTCTTATATACGAAGTTCAAAAGATAAGCGTTATACTTTGTATTGTATTCCTTAATACTATGTCTAACTAGAGTATAATCATTCATGCTTCGTAGTTATGTTTTCAATATACACGACTTAAAAGATACGTTAGGGAATGAAACAGTTTAAGTCAAATATTACTAACCTCAAGTAGAAGGATGGTGTCGTCGTTGTAGCTCCTTGCTTCTTCACTTCTTCAAGTCTTCATATAATACTTGTAATGTCTCATATCCTAATACTTTCAAGCTAACCTATACGAAGTTGACTCTAGTACATAATCAAGCGACTCTTTAAATGAGTTTTGGTTCACTAAAATATGACAACCAAACTTGACATACCAACGCTTGGTGGGTTCAACCGAGCTATGCTCTAACAGTAACCATCAGGTCCAGGAGCCTTTTTACCCCCCATTTGAAATACATCATTCTTGATCTCCTCTGGAGTGAGGGGAGAATTCAGAAGAGAATTATCAGCAGCTGTAAATTTAACAGGGAGGTCTTGAAGGATTTCATCCTGGAATTGTTGTGGATGGGAGGAGTAAAGATTTTTGAAATAATTTATAAAGGAGGTTCCAATACTATTTCTATCAGTTAAAATAGTATAAGAGGAATCCTTAATCCAACTAATGGCATTTCTTTTTCTTCTAAATAGAGTGACTCTATGGAAATAGGGTGAATTTCTATCACCTTCCATAAGCCAGACCTCTCTAGATTTGTCCTTCCAATATAATTCCTCTAGATTGTAGAGGTATTCCAGTCTGGCTTTAAGTCTGACAATGGGGATAGAGTCAGTTGGATTAGAAGTCTGGACTCCAACTAATTCCTCCCTTGTGGTAGATATATTGGTTTGAATATTACCAAAGGAAGATTTATTCCAATCACGAAGGCCTTTCTTTGTGCTTAGAAGTTTAGCTTTGAGTTTATAAGCAGGGGAACCCATAACATTAACAGACCAAGAGTTAGCTATAATATCTCTACAAGTAGGATCTTCAATCCACATAGCCATAAAATGAATAGGTCTCGGCATACAAATATCCTCAAAGTTAAAGCCTACATGCATAGGACAGTGATCAGAAGAGTCTCTAGGCAGATTATTGACACAAAGTTTAGGAAATAAAACTTCAGCAGATTGATTAATAAGACATCTATATAATTTTTCAAGGATAAGATCAGGACCTTGTTGCATATTAAACCAAGTAAATCTAGGGCCAGAAAAACCAGGATCATGCAAGTCAAACATAAAACAAAAATTCCTAAGATTTAAAAATCAGAGTCATCAACTTCTAGCCCACCATTCTTATCCTTGGTACCTAAAAGAGCATTAAAATCACCTACAAAGAAAATTGGTTCATCTAGAGGTGTTTGAGGTAACTAACATTGATGTTCCTAGAAAGCTTGTCTTAGACTACTATTAGGTTCACCATATATGAAATGAATGTGACAAAGTTTGGAATGGATAATATCAGTAGATGTGACATAGATGCCCCTCAAGCTTGAGGATAAAATGTTGAGTTGAATCTCCTTTTTCTATGCCAGAACAAGACCACCACTTCTTCCAATACTTGGGACATTAAAAGTGCACGGAAATCCCATATTTTTTAGTCTTCTAGTAGCCAAATCCTTGTTCATTTTAGTTTCCGACAGGAAGATGATACCAGGGTTAATGTTTCTACATAACAGGCTGAGTTCCTTATTAGCAGTTTTTTTACCCAATACTCTAACATTCCAGCAAAGCGTATTTACATTATTAACAGAAAAATGATTAGCATGAATAACATCATTAATAGGGTCAATTAAAGGAGGAGAAGGGTTTGAATTTACCTGAGTGTTAGAAGCAGAACCATCACCAAGATGAGAATCACCAGAACCACCAATTTGAGAAGCATTTTGGGTAGAACTGAGACTTAGAGTAGCAACTTTGTGAAGAGAATTATTGCAGACACCATTATTTCTTGGGGAATCATCAGCAGGTACATTATAACTTCTATAAGGATCAACCAGGGAATGGGTATTGAGGGTACAATTTGATGGGTTGATAGTAGGTAAATCTCCCAATTTAGTGATAGGAGGGAAAAGTTGAGCATAATCGGGTTTAGAAGCATCATGTTTTTCAGGAATTACCACTATGCTAGCTAAAGTAGAAGAATTATCTCTTGTGTGTTTCCTCAGATCAGCTCTAGGATTAATTTTACGCTTAAGATTTGATAGAGAATCATGTTCAGCAACTGAGGAAATGACTTCTCCTCTAGTGATAGCAGGAGTCTGAGTCGGAACAACAGCTGTTTTAAACCTTCTCGAAGAGTTCGAGGTTCGGATCGGACCATGATTTGCAGACTCAGGGATAGGGATAAAAGCCTCAAGAGTAACATTCTAAGTTGTAACTTGTTTGAAGATAACTGGTAACCCATTGTTCAACTGAGTCGAGTTTTGTTAAATCAGACCAACATCGAATATTTTTAGAGCAGTGGATTTATTAACAAAAGGACCCATTTGGAGATTACTTGTGAAACCCTTCTGAAGAGTTTTCTCCGAATTCTGAATTTTCTCCATAGCTTTCCCTTTATCATACAGAGGAGCAGTAGAGGATTCATCTTGAGTATTCAGCACTATGTCACTATGATGCATGATAGTATCATTTGCCAGATTAGTAGAAGTAGAAGCAGGTTGCTGGTTTACTGTCTTTGGTGGCATTATAAACTTAGAGACAACTGGAAGAAAGTAATTAGTACTAGAAGAGGAAGCTTCCTTGATAGCTTTCTGCTTTAATTTCCAGGTAGGACAATTGGCATCTTTGTGATCTAAAACACGACATGATGTACAAAAGTAACGCGGAAACTTAACGTATCTGCATTCGATGAGGAAAAGTTGAGTTTTTCCACTAGTGAATAGGGGAATGCCAGAAGGAAGAGCCTTTTGAACTGAAACTCTAACACAGATTTTAACATTCTTCTTTAGAGGATGGTTTCCATAAGGATTATGGGCTTCAATCAATTCTCCCATCTTGAAAGTGAGTTTCTGGAGATCTTCAAACTCAGTACATTCTTTTGGAATATATTACATAAAATAAAGGGCTATTTAATGTTTGGTACCCAGCAAATGTCCAACACATTCGTATGGTACCCAACATTTTAAATATTAAGGGTTGGTACCTAGATTCTCCATTGACCGTCAAGTCAAGGCGTTGACTTAACTGAATTAAAATTCTGTAACAGAATATATCTTAATACCAAATTAGCCTTAAAGAATTATAACAATCCCTGAATATGTCCTAACGTCCAGTTATTTTTCCTACACGTGTCTGAATCTGAAAAGTGGAACCCGAATAGATGGTTACGATTATATCACGTCTAATCAAACCCTAAAAGAAAAAACTCGTCTCCATTTCATCTTCTTCTTCCCTTCTCTCTGCAACTGGAAGAACAGAGAAAATAAAATAAACACCTCATCAATTTGAGAACCAGGCATCATTATAAATGCCTCTTTTCTATGTTTCTTTCTAAGTTCTCATCTAATTTTAGGATTCTTAACTCCATTCTATATCTAACCTTTGATTTCAATCAAAATTAGTTAGCTCTCTAATTTCAGAACACGAAGAATTGTGAAAAGGTAGGTTTCTTATTACTTCGGTCTTTTCTTCCTTTCGTCTAATCTGTAGGTATTTTGATTTATTACTGGTACTGATTTTTTTTTAGGGTTTTCATTATATCTTTTATTGACTTATTGAATCTTCTTAGGGTTTAATCGAGGAGAAAATCGGGTTTTGAAGAGTTTGGATTAATTTGATATTTGATTTATTGATTGAGTTGGAAAAGGGGATATTGATCGAAATTTTTGTGTATGGGAATAGTTAAATTCTGGTTTGACTTGGGCTTTTGTTTGATTGTTAATTTATTGACGGAATTTTAAATTAAGTATGATTATGTGAAATTGAAGATGGGTTCTAACTGGATTTCAGTCGCTTAATTGTGGCGGCGGTTGCGTGGTGGTAATGGTGACTGTTGTTAGTGGTGGTGGTAGAATAATTTGAGGAAATTCAATTTTGATCGTGAAGATATATTCTTTTGTTTGTGTTAATTCAATTATTAATCAATGATTTGGAAAAATTCAAACCATGGTGCTAGTGGGGCTTGTACTGCTGCTTTTGTATGAGTTGAAGAGGCTTTACACCTGCTGTCCATGATTAGCTCGAGAGGAATAAGGTGTAATGGTAGAGAAGGTGTGAGTGAGGTGTAATAATGTAGTCATTTGTTTCTTTTTTGTAACGGTGAGTTAAACGTTGTTAAGGAATTCATATTTATTAATAATTTTAAATATTTGTCTAACAGATTGTTAGGTCAACGGTTTAGTTTGCCAGTCTCTAACGGATGTAGGTACCAACCCTTAATTTTTGAAATGTTGGGTACCAAACCAATGTGTTGGACATTTGTTGGGTACCAAACATTAAATAGCCCTAAAATAAACCACATAAGTTCTTCAGTAAATGAAACTTGATAGTTTATTGGTCAACCAGATAGAGGAACCACTTTGAGAACCATTAAATATCCACATACAAACCAAGGTCGTTGTGAGTTAACTCTGTTGAAGTCGTCTTATACTAAGAACCTTATGAGAACTTTATTTCTTATTCCACTGAAAGTTGTGACAGTGAAAGTTTGAGCAAGATGCTATTGATTACAAATATAGTAACGAATGGAAGAAGTAGGTACAAGAGTTTCACAGCATAGATAGCCAACCATACACCACTTCCAGTTGTTATCAGATTCAGCTAGGATAACTGTTTTATCAATAAACACTGGTTCAGAGAGGGATGAGGGTAAAGTTAATTTTTCAGCCATTTGAGCAGTGAGGTTTTGGATATCCTAATTTGAAGAATGGGTATTATCAGATAAACTGTAGGACTCCATATAATTTATAAACTTGATGAGTATGAGAAGATATCTATGAAAAGGAGAAGCAAGAGTATAAAATATAATATGTAGGTGGATAGAAAGAAATCTTTCTTTGGTACTTCTCTGATGATAATGGCAAACTATTAGGATGTGGATATGAGAGCAAGTATTATCTTGTAGAAGACTTTGAACCTTAAAATGGGAAGTATGAGACTTTTTAATAAGGTTTGAAAGCATTCAGGTGAGGAATGGTGTAAAGTTTTTGTTGTTATTCTGCTCTTGTTTTTGAGTAGAGGGTATCTATCATTTGAATTTTCTCCTTCCACCCTACTTTTTTGGTTTAATGAAAGAGACTGAAGCTTCAACCGCACGTGGGATTGGAGACAACAGTCCAAAGAAACAACTTGTCCAATAATCCAAGATAATATTTTCCTAGATACGTATATTTGGTGCGTAAGCATGATGAGATACAAAGTTGGTAAGCCATAAATGGGTTTGCTTTGGTAGATACGGGAATGGTGACATAAACGGCCAAGGACATTGGTTTGAGAAAAAGGGTGTTGGTGGAAGAAAAGGGTAGGGTAATGGGTGGTGGTACTTTTTGGTTTAGGGATCTGAAGGATGGTGTGATTTTTAGCAAAGTTGTTAGGCACAATGGCTAAGTTGGCTATGGAGATAACCTATCTGGCAGGTGTACCCAAGTGCCAATGGTGCCTCTCGACAGGTGCTGCTTACTCCGAATCTGCATAAAATCAAAGATTTTAATTAAAACCCATAAAAACTTTTCAAAATTAGATGACCTACCAATACACCTCTTAATGATGGTTCCAAAGAGAGTAATGGCTAATGAAGCGTTTAGGCTTTGAAAATAGGGTTCTATGGGGTAATGATGGTCTTGAAAATGAAAATAATACGCATGGTTTTGAAGGGACGTGAATAACCAAGCGACGAGACTCTTAACCAAATGCCATAAATAACAGTTAATGGGCACAATGTGGTCTTTAAAAGGGGTTTTTTTCCAAGAGATTAACACAGCCATTATCAATTTTACTAGAAAAGGAAAACATTAGATAGAGAAGAGAGAAAAATGGCACACTCTGGCGACAATCTTCCGGTTGGTTCTTCCCTTTCAACAGAGTACAATCAAGCAAAAAATCTTGCATTCTCACTGAGAGGTATTGAAATAGAATGGTTGAGGGATGAGATACAAGAGGAGATAAACATGCATGCAGAAGAATTAGCCCTTTGTCAAAGAGAAGGGGAGGAAAGGAAGAGGAGAGAAGAAGAAAAGGTTGATGCTTTGTATGCTGCATGGAAGATAAAGCATTTTGAGAGGGTAGACAGATGCGAGGAGGAGAGATCACAGAAATCAGAGAAGTGTAAGGGATATGAGAGTGCAACTGAAAGTGATTCTGATTCTGAGGGTTCTGACAATGGATTTGAGTATCCAGTTGAGTAGATTGGTACCAGTGAAGAAGATTCAGATGCTGCTAAAGAGAAAGAGAGGATGAAGAGGTATCATGAGAGGAAGCTTCGCAAGTGGTTTGAAGATGAGAGAGCCAATCCAAAGATCTTTCCAGGACCAAGCATGAAGGTGAATCCAGTGATGACGATGAAGAACTCTTAGATGCTGCAAGTGATGAGGATGATGAGGATGAGGATAGTGATGATAGTTTATCGTCAGATGATAGTCAAGTTTCTCCTGCATCATCAGGCAGTGATTACAGTGCGCAGTATGAAGAAGAGGGGAACTGGAGCTACGATGAAGAGGACTTTTAGAAGTTCCTTTTGGGGTATCGAAAGCAGCCAAATTTTCAGACTTTGAGAAGAGTTTGAAGATGATTAACAAGTTTTTTCCAAATTGGCTTTCTCGATACTTGCTCCTAGTTTTCTTGATCTTGCTGTGAATGAAGATAAAGTTGATCTTATGTTGTTTTTCTTTTCGGACGGCTTTTTGTGAAGGTTTTCTAGTTTCTTGTTGTTGATGGCATGTGGTGCTAGTGGTAGTTGTGAAATAGGTGATGGAGGGTTCGTGTTTGATAAACTCAGTGGTGTCTATAAACTGAAGTTTCTGAAGAAGGTGTTGGTAATGGGTCTTTTTTTTTTGGTTTGTAAGAATGGTAAACATGGTAGTATTGTGTCTGGAATTTTCTTTGTTACTTTGAATGCTAATGTTGATGTTTTTTTCCTGATGAATATCCTTAGTACCGAGGATTGTAAAGTAACTGCACAAATTGATGAAGAAATTTAGTAAAACGATGATTTTAGAGCTAGAGTTGCTAGAATTGCTAGAAGAAACACCAAACTGCATCTGGAAAAACACTAAAGGCCTTCTTCCGTCACGATGAAGAAGCAGAGCTCTTGTTTTCTGAGTGTTGTTTTACCACATGATCCTTTGATTATGCTGCACCCGTACATGATTTTTGTTTTGATTAATTGATTCTTTTATTAAAGACAAGACTTGTCTAGGCAAGTTAACCTGGCGAATTGGCTAGCTAGATTCTACCTCAGACCGACACTATCACTTCCTTGTTTTTTTTTGTTTTTTTTAGTCCGACTTCACAATTTACCAATCCATTAGAGACATTCTTTTATTAAACCTCCAATTTTTGGGGTTGATCCTTAATTCATGTACCACTCTGCAAGGCACAGGCTTATAATTTAGACGCATCGTGACTGTACGTATTATCACACAAAAACACTACGGAATTCGGTTTTTGCTTACAGTTTCATTCTTTTATTAAACCTTAGCTTAACCAGCTTTTTTTTCTTTTGAAAGAGCTAACTTAACAAGTTAAATGAATCATGAACCTTGTATATATTAGAAGACAAGAAGTAAATAAAGCCGTGAAACGGTGAGAACAGAAATCTGTTATACCCAACGTGCATGGATGCTCTTTCTTGGATTATAAAATAAGTACATTAAAATACTTACAGGTTAGGGCCATTGTCAGAGCATGGCCAGGAAATCACTGCGGTGTGTCGTACAATCCTGGCAAATTAGATAAGACTCTTGTGGTTTTGGTTTGCTCTCTCTCCTCCACTCCACAGTAAATAGACCCTCGTGGTGGCTTTAATCTTCCCCATTCGCCACCCTACCTCTAACATAACAAACAAGGCCGTTTTCCTCTTTACCCATCATCTATTAACTGAAATTAAAACGGAAATTAGTTCTTCACGGTGAATACTAATTAGTAGCGGCCATATATAAGTTGAATCGTGCAGCTGGTTTCTGCTGGAAGAGAAGTAAATAAATGATCACAAGTAAATTAGTAACAAGAATTCGTTTGTCGGACGGTTCATTGTTCCACTGGATACAAAAGACTTGAAGCAGGATGCTCTTATTATCTTGATTTTTTTTATGACACCAAAAGTACATTAAAGAAAATGAAACAGATACTCAAACTAAACACAATAGAGTAATTTCATTGTTACTTTTTAACAAGACGGTAGAACTAGCTAGATACGACCAACCACATATGGATTGGGAACTTTGTTAACTCTTCCACTTTACCCCTTAAACTGATACTCATACTTTTTCCCGCCGATCTCAATCTCAACCTTAACTCCAGTTTTGTTAAGCTCAACCTCAACCTCCTTCCCGGCATACTCAACCTCAACCTCAGCTCCATCTTTGTTTAGCTCAACCTCAACTTCATTCCCTGCATGCTCAATATCATACTCAATTCCTCCATTAGGAAGACATTTTTTCTTGATCGACGATCCACCACTACTCTTCTTTAATACTTGCTCCTCTGACACTAATGACAACAACAGTGAACATATATTTTTGAGTGATTAAATTGCATGTAAAATGTATTAGTCAAGCATAAACTAAAATTTGATTGCAGAAAAACTTACGTGTTTTTTCAGGCATGTCCTTAACAGCTAAGACCTCAGAAGAGATGAGAAGAACAACAGCAAAAACAAGTCCCAACAAAATGCATTTCCTGCTAATCGCACCCATTTCGAAGTTTCTGCGTACTAATGCAAATGCACTGATATTGAAAGGATACTGCGAAATAATGTTCACTTAGGAGTTCAGTCAACAAGAGAAGAGTGAGGAAAGTAGTGGGATTTTAGGCTCAATTTATAGAGCAAAGAAGAGGAAAATTCACCTTCAAGCTGCAATGATATCGCCAAAGGGCAATCAATGAACCGTTAACTGTTACAACCCCTGTCTCTGCATATTCTGAACCTCTTATATTTAAAGAAGAATATTTCAACACATTCATTGCATTTATCTACCTCACTTAAACCCTTTCATTTTCATCGTCTGTATCTATAGCAGTTTATGATACACAGTATTGTTTGTTCGAGTACCTAACCCGGATTCAGAGTTTAAACTAAGTCTTGGTGGCAACTGATTAGCACACTCTCTTTAAAGATAGAACATACATGTCATAGGCTTGAACACCCACTTGGTAACCACACATTAGTCATGGATAGCTTCCCTTTAACTCCAATTTTATCTAAGCAAATTTCTTTCCTTAGTCTTTTTAAGTTAAGCATATATCTTAGGGGAAGTCACTCCAAGTCTTTTCCTTAGGGTCACTTTCCATGCATTTTCATTTTGATTTGGAGTACAGTAATAATAAGCTCTCGTTTGGCCATAAGTAATCTCTTGTAAAAATGTCCCCCAGTTTTCTCAACTTTTTAGTCAACTTTGGTCAAATTTTTATTTGTCGACTTTAGTCAAAAATCCTCAATACCTTCACAGTGCTCTTTTCCCGTAACCCTTTTTTCTTTTTAAATCAAAAGAGAAGTTGTTTAAGAAGAAGAATGTACAAAGTTTCTACCAGAGGTAGATGAAAGAAAGAAAAAAAAGAAAATTACATATTACATGAAGATTGAGTCCCAAGTATTAAGCACAAAAATTGAGAAATTCAAGTGAACACGTTGTCCTGCTGCAGCTGCCCAAGCTAGGACTGAAGATTTAGCTTCGTGAACCAAGTTATCATCTGTTTTATAAAGATATTGAGATTCAAAGCGTCTACAATTCCGTTCTCTCCAGATCTTATTAACAATTGCTGCTGGAATTAAATCTCATAAGTAATTACCTGAACCGGAGAAAAAATGATGATGCCATATCTCTGCCAAGATCTTCATAGAACCAGGCATAACCCACACCCAACCTGTACTAGGAATCAAACTAGACCATATCTTGTACGCAATCTTACAATGGAGAAATAAGTGGTCTTGCGACTCGATACCAATTCAACATAAGGCACAAGAATTATACAGGTTCATACCTTTGTGTAATAGTACATCTATGGTATTCAGCTTACCATGAATAAGACACCACATTAAGATATTGATTTTAGGGGGAATTGCAGACTTCCAAATGAAACGATATGGAAAATTGTCAACACCAAATTCACTAACCAGTTTTGCATTTAGGGACTTAACTGTAAAGACCCCCGTATAGTTGAGTTTCCATGTTATCGTGTCTGGCAGTCCATCCCAAGCTGGTGGGTTATCACCAATAATAGTGAGAAGTCCGGCATATTCTTCCACCTCTGAAGTATGAAGAGCTCTCTTGAAATCAAACTTCCAATTGTCATCCGAAGATATCATGTCTGCTAACCTGACATTTCTGTCTCTTGATAAATTATACAGGTTTGGATAAACAGTTGCAAGAGGTAGTTGTCCCCACCATATGTCATTCCAAAAAGCAATAGCTCTACCTGAATGCAAATTCAATGTGCAGTTTTCACTGATTAAACCTGCAGATTCAGCAATACTCCGCCAACAAGAAACCCCATAGGATTGAGTTATTTTCCCAGGATTCCAAAAGGAAAAATCAGCTCCATATTTGTCTTATATAATTTTGTACCAAAGTTTATTCTTTTCCACATCATACCTCCAACACCATTTAGCCAATAATGCTTGATTCATTAGCTTAAGATTACAAACACCAAGTCCACCTCTCTCTTTAGTGGCACGCAACATGTCCCGGCTAACTAAATGAGATGTCTTTTCTCCTTCCTTGTACTCCCACAAAAAGTTGTGCATCTTATTTTCTAGGATCTTGATAACTGAAACTGGGGCCTTAAACAACGAAAAAAAGAGGGAAGAGAAGGCAAGATACATTTTAAAAGAGCAAGTTTACCTCCTCTTGATAAAGATATCCTTCTCCAAACGGATAATCTAGCATCAAACTTCTCTAACATAGGATCTCAAATTATTTTCGAGCCAGACTTTGCACCAAGTGGCATCCCCAGATAAATAAAAGGTAAGCAATCAGCGGAACAACCAAATTCTTCAGCCCATATAGGTAAGTCAGGTACATCTCCAACAACAATAAGTCTTGTCTTAGATGTATTTACCTTTAGACCAGCAATAAACTCAAAACAATGTAATGAAGAAAAAAAGTTGTACTCTTCCTTGTTATTATCCACAAAGAAAATAGTATCATCAGCATAATGAAGGTGATTTACTATGATGCTTGTGGGGGAAGCAGAGAATCCACTGAATAAACTTTGATTGGCTGCTCGATCCATGAATCTTGAAAAACCTTCCATAGCAATGTTGAACAAAAGAGGAGACACCGGACAACCTTGTCTTACACCTCTTGTACTTGTGAAGTATCCGAAGGAAGACCAATTAATGAGAACCGAGAAGGAAGACGTAGAATAAAAAAACCTCAACCAATTACACCATTTCCTACTGAAATCCATTTGATGTAATACAAATTCAAGATATCTCCAGTTGATTCTATCAAAAGCCTTCTCAAGATCAATTTTGCACACAATTCCAGAATTTCCAGACTTAAGTCTAGAGTCTACCAACTCATTAGCAATTAAGGTACCACCAATTATTTGCCTACCTTTGATATAAGCACATTATACTGGAGAGATGAGCTTATCCATCACAAGTTTTAGCCTTGTAGCTAGAACTTTTGCTATGATCTTGTAAACGCTTGTTAGAAGACAAATAGGTCTACAATCTTTTATAGTCTCAATCTAATCTTTTTTAGGTACAAGAGTAATGAAAGTGGAGTTATGTTTAGGGTTGATAGTACTTGTAGTGCAAAACTCATTTACCGTACTCATAATGTCTTCCTTGATGAAACACCAACACTTCTGAAAGAATAGTATAGGAAAACCATCCGGACCTGGACCTTTATCATTAGCCAAGTCACTGATAGCATGTAAACCTCATCTTCAGTGAAATCAGCTTCTAAAATAGAGGCTTCCGTAGAGGTGATAGAATCAAATTCAATCCCCTCTAAAAAAAAGGTCTTATAATTTCTTCTTCAGTAAATAGAGTTTTGTAGTAATCCACTATATGATCTTGAAGCCTTCCTCTGTCAGACACCAACTCATCACCAATGTAAAGTTGTCTGATTCTATTGTATCTTCTTCTAGCCGATGCATTGCTGATGAAGAATGATGTGTTCCTGTCTCCTTATTGTAACCATTTAGTATTCGATTTGATTTTCCAAGCAGTTTCCTCCATCTTTGAAATCTTTTCAAACTCAACTCTGTTCTTAAGTTGTAGAATCCGCTCCTCTCCAGTAAGAATATTATCTTCCACAAGTCCATCAAGAGTTTGTATATCGGAGAGAATAGCATTTAACCTTGTGTTGTTGTGACCAAATACCTCTTTGTTTCAGATTTTTAGCTTCTCTTTAAGTGCTTTCCCGTAACCTAGTATTGTCACATTCTATTTTTCTGGCTCACCTTGACTTTGTGCCTCCTGGCATCAGCTTTTGCGTATACCCAAATACTCTTTGTTGCTTGCTCTTTGGAGACATTTTTTTTGTGCCGAGTGCTATCACTCACTCACGGGTTTAGTTAGCTAATAATTTTATAGGTGATTTCAAATCTGTTTTCTCTGATTGCTTGAACCTATTCTCTTTACGTGCTTGCCCTTGATTTTCTTGTTTTTAGACTCTCTGGATCTAATCTGCTGGTTTTTTTTGTTTTTTTGTGGGGTTATAACAGAACCTGAGCGGTTTATCGTTTACACAACGGTTTGCAAAACATAGTTTCGTTGATATTCTACCAACACATCCAGAATGCATCGGAGATTTTGGCATTAACAATAGTGTTTTAGCTAGAATATTTCCAACGGAATTCTACAAATCTTTGGAAATCAGAGGTGCTCTTGCATAATTTTGGGGTCATGAATCCTGATATTCACTTCAAAATAAGACAAGTAGATCCTAATCTTTTTTAGCATTTCTTTCCAATCACTGGATGACTTCTTTTGGTAACTTCTAGTGGTCTGTAATTTCTTTTTGGAAACGTTTTAGCTGCTACTAAAGCTTATCTTCATATGAACATCTCTGCAAATTCGGTTAAGGAAATATTTATGTGGGTTAATATCTTGATTGCGAAACATGAACATAGATTACAACAAATGCTAGGTCTGATAGGCAGTAAGTTAGGTCAAGTCAGTAGGTAGTGTGCTGGAGGAGACGCTTCTACTCTGGATTTTTCCCCACGAGTAATTGTATGGGTTATTAGAAAATCCGTTAGTGGACAAACTTTCGGTTAAAGTTGGCAAATATCCTGTTATAGAGATTTACTTCAACTACCTAAACCTACCATCCAAGTTTTTTTTATCACTGTCTAAGATTTAGACACAAAGAAGATAGTTGTGTTGTTATTCAGAACAGGTCTCTAGAGGATATGTATGACATCTCAGTTGGCTCTCTATTTCTTGGTGATGATCTTTTCTCCATAAATGACAATGATGACTATCATTGGAAATACCAACTTATTTGACTGTTTTTTGGTTATACCATGGGTTCAGTATGCTTATCAAACATTTTTTTGGAGCTCAGTCATATATCGAGAATTCAACATCTCCTAATAACCCAGTAAATAACTCTTCTCTAGTAAAAGCTTCTGATTCGGATTCAGATATGCCCTTAGCTTCTGACTCGGTTCTGGGAAAAAGGACAATATTCCAGATAATTTTAACCTTTTTCCTACCCATATGACTATCCAAATCGACCAATATGGTTCCAACTTGAAAGAATAATGTAATGCAACTGAATCGTATCACTCCTTATCCTTCTCGCTATCTCCCTAATCGTTGCGATAGGATGAGCTAGATATTTTCTTCACTGAAACTCCGCTCTTAATTTTATTTATCCCTGTGATTTTATAATCTCAACTTTATAATTTATTTCTTACTACTCGATCTATTAGTATAATCAATCATTATATGTGTCTTTAGAATTTTTTGTTGCCTAAAATAGAATTATAGGAATTGGTCCACCCCTAATCTCAAAAGGAAAGATTTAGTATACACAAGCTAGGATGAAACTGCTAGCTTCAGGGAGGGAGCCAGGACATATAAGCTATGGGGTAAAACAAATTTTGTTCCGTCATTCACAAAAATAAATAAAAAATTATCAATATGGTAGTTCACACAGTATTACAAGCTTACCACTTTCACGACAACACCTTTCCCATTCTAAATACATCAATATCATCGAAGGTATCATGCATATTAAAGCCAACAACCGGCAATAGCAACACGGTATGCCAAGATAGCTTGAAGATTTCTTGTTTTATCCACAACGACAATGGTTGCGGCCCCTGAATTCTCACAGCACTGTCATCTAGTGTATTATCATTTGTTTTCTTTAGTTTCCCTTAGAGAAGGCTTGTCGGGTAGGAATTTTTTTTTAAGATATCAATTTGCTCTTTGAACCATTACTAATGCAAAATTCAAGTTTACTGTTATTATTTGCACCCACAAGGGCTTGAAGTTACATAAAATTCAAGACCCTCCTTTTTAAAATTCAAAACCTCACTTGCACCCCTTCTCTCCGTCCCTGGTTATCTTTGAATGTGCAAGATTGTGGCAACCCATTCATAAAAAATAATTTTAAATTTCTAATTCAAAGAGAAAAATCTGAAATATTTTTCTTATCTGAAACTAAATCTCAAAGACATCTAGTGAAATCTTTGATTTAATCCTTTCCTAATATCCTATATGACTAGCATAGGGCTTAGTGTTTTCTTCACGATTTTCATCAAATATTTGAAGATTTACACCCAAAATTGGCTAGGTGTTCTCGATTCATAACCGGTTATCGAGAGTTGGTTGGGTAACCTAGGGATATCAATGGGAACCCAATACCGAACCTGAACTGGCGGGTACTAGTTACGGGTACTTTTATTAAATTCAATCGATTTTTCTAGTTTAAACTTTTACTTTTTTTATTATTATTGTTTTTTTTTTAGTGTTCAATTAGAACATTAATAAAGGAATAATAATAATCTTATATGTAGATATATATTAATTTAAATCAAAGCAAAGAAAATAAATAATTTTTAAAAAGAAATTTGTTTATTTTTCAAAGACTCAACGGGTACCCGGTGTTAGAGCACTGCTCGACCAAACTCGAAATTTTTATTATCTCAAGCTTGTTATCAATGTTAGTGTTACAAAACTAAAAAAGCAGGGGTCTAACAACCACACCCAATATTTCGTTCGGAAATCTGTATGGACTAACTCCAATATAATTCCAAGAAAATCAACTAGACAATCAGACCCAATCAAGGAAATAAATCCAAGAGTTATATCTATGTTTCTCAATTTAATCACCAAATCAAACAGATAGAATCCGTGAGCCTGGTTATTATGAGAAACAACTTGAACGGTACCAAAGACCAATGTTCTAGTGTCAATCAATTTCAATCAACAACCAAAGGTTGGATTTACCAATTGATTGAACTACGCACAACCTGTAATATTTCAATTATATAAAAAAATATAATGCGGAAAAGAAATAACACAGACACCGGAAATTTTGTTAACGAGGAAACTGCAAATGCAGAAAAACCCCGGGACCTAGTCCATATTTGAACACCACACTGTATTAAGCCGCTACAGATTAACTTCAAAATGGAATGTAGTTGAGCCCTAACCAAGTCTCACACCGATTAAGGTACAGTCGCGTTCCTTACGCCTCTGAATCCCAGCAAGACTCTGCGCACTTGATTCCCTTAGCCGATCTCACCCACAACTAAGAGTTGTTATGACCCAAAGTCGAAGAATTTATAAACAAATATGTCTCCCACAGAAAAATCTATTCTGATAGATAAATCTGTCTCCTACAGAAATACCTGCGAAGTTTTTGTTCCGTCATAAATCAAGGTGAACAGGAACCAATTGATAATCCGGTCTTATATTCCCGAAGAACAGCCTAGAAATATCAATCACCTCATAATAACTTAACTATATAGTAGTAGAACAAGTTATTGTGGAATCACAAAGAATGAGACGAAGAGCTTTGTGATTACTTTTTATATGTTACCTATCGGAGATAAATCTTCGAGCAAATCTTAGAGAAGATAGTACTCAATACGATAGAACAAGTAAGATCAGAACACGCAACTACATAGAAAATAATTGGGTCTGGTTTTAAAATCCCAATGAAGTCTTTAAGTCGTTAACCTATAATGGTTTTAGGAAAAACGTAGGTTAAAGGAGATTCGACTCTAGTACGCAACTAGTATCACACAGGAGGTGTGGGGATTAGGTTTTCCAGTTGCTAGAGTTCTCCCTTATATAGTCTTCAAATCAGGGTTTGATAGCTTTGAAACAAAGCAATCAATAGTCACCGTTAGATGAAATCCTGATTTAATATTCAAGCTAAGTTTGCTTAAAACCAAAGCAATATCTCTCCACCGTTAGATGGTCTTAGCTTGTTACACACAAATGAAATATACCTTTATTTATATATGGGTAAGTGTACCTAAACATGTATATTGAGTTGGTTTAATAACAGTTAACCGAAGTTAGCCATATGAACACTTTTGTATTAACCACATTCATCTAACACTTCTAGATCAAATGAATCTAATTGTGTTACTCATAGAGTTGTTCAATTGTTTATATTCTCATAGAAGTATACAAGACACAATTGACACAAAATCGGATTGATTCAAAAGAATCAGTTCATGAACATTTAGCCACGGTTTGCAAAGTTTGCATTCCTTAATTTATAAATATTTTTTTCATGAGTATGAAATCATACCTAACCGATTTTAGAACTTAAACCAACTAAGTTTGCAAAAGGGTACGCAAACTTAAGTTCCGTACTTTGGTCTTGTCCAACAGTTTGCGAACGGGTACACATAATGTCATCCCTGACCTAACTCAGGTGAAACTGTTCGCAAACGGGTATGCTAACTTGGTTCCCGGACTTTGACAGTTAAAACCGTTTGCATACTAGTACACAAACTTGGTTCCCGAACCTGAATCATACTACAACAGTTCGCATACAGGTATGCATACCGTGTTATATCCAGACAATGGTTAATTGTTCTAAACTCCCATTTCAATCATTGAAACATCCTTATAAGATGACAATAGATGTCTCACACAAACTATTAGCTTATAAGTAATTTTCAAGTGATCGAATGATCAATACGAAACATTCCGAGTCTGCATCAAATGACTGTCTCACACAAATCATGTAAGATGTTTCAAGGCAATTTTCACATGATCATCTTTTGACTCATTATTTAGTTTCTAACAAATAAATTGTTTCCAACTAAATTCGTCAAGAATAATGATGAACGTAGTTAACGCAAAAAGCTTTCCAACACATATTTCGAGAAATATATAAGCGAGTTAAACTACGCTCGAAATATCAAATGTGTATCATGTAAAAGTTTATATAGTTATACGATTTAGTCTCATTAAGAGATAGAATAAAATAGACTTCTGAGTGATAGATAAGTTTTAGTCTCCACATATTTTTTGTTGATGAAATTCCTCCAAGCTCTCCTCAGTAGATCTTCGTCTCCAATTGATGAATGTCGTGAAGTTTAAATCTCAACTACACATTCTATCCTAATCCGAGACATATCTATCACCTTAACTCGACAAACAAGCTTGAGATAGCAACGCTTGCGAGTTCGACCAGGCAGTGCTCTAACAAAAACTATAGCTTGATTTCTTGGCTAATTAAGTTAATTCTCGGACTAGGTTAGAGTATGGTAGCTGAGTATAAGACATCACTGAATAACCCTCGAAGATTGAAGATCAAACGAAGACATTTGGAGAACTTCATCAACAAAGAGGTATGTGAAGACTGAACCATTCTATTTACTCACAAGTATTACCATTCCATTTATATGAGACTATGTTGTATGACTTCTGATAGATGTCAAAAAGAAGAAATTTCGTGTCAAGCTTGTCTTGTTAAACATCTTGAATTATGATTCAAGCAATAGTTGTTCATATACTTGACAAACTTAGTTAAGAACAATTTATTTTTCATGAACTATTTTTGATTCAAATAATCATTTGAACATTGCCAAAGCAATGGTGTTCATTATCTATGGCAATTGGGAAAGCGTCAAATCAATTAAAGAGAGTTTCCAGAACTACTGAATTTCTGTACACGGGAAGGTACACGTACGCAATACACGTACCTTTGTCTTCGGAGTTCCGGAATAGGGGTAGGTACGCATACCTCAAGGGTTTGAGTTCGTGAATTTTCTTAGGGGACGCATACCCGGTACGCGTACCTTGGCCATCTGAATATACGGACTGGTTCATAGGTACGCGTACCCTTTCGTATACCTACCCAGTACGAACTAAAGCAGATGCATTTATACTATTTTGTAAAATACGTTTGACATTGTTGTGACTTTCATATACACACTAAATCATTCTGTGTTTGTGTTTCGTGACTCAAGTCTTGATTGTTGATGAATACGACTTTGCTTATATGTTCATAAGGCATATTTTCCATGAACTATCATTGTACACGGTTCTGGTACTCTGGGCCATATTCTATATTCTTCTATGTGATTTAAAGAAAAAATTCTCACATGCTTACATGAACTCCTAAGTTTCATCTAAACATAGAAAGTGTTTGCTTGAATCTCAAGTTATCTTAGCTTGAATTCTAAGAAAGCATAGTCTTGAAAATCTATAAATAAAGAGACTCAAACAACCAGGAAATTTAATCCCTGACAATATGTGTCCTAGTTGTTTGCTAGAGTTGTCCTCTATGAACCTATGTTTCCTCCGAGAGTAGATTTACGACTTAAAGACTTCACTTAGAGATTCGTGAAGACATGTCAGACTATCTTTACCTTGATAGTTCGTGTATCCTGATCTAGTTCTTTCTGTTATCGCTCTTTCAGGAAACGAGATAGATATAAATCGCAAAGTTCTCTTCATCTCAGACTTTGTGATTCTTAAAGATAGATATCTAAAACTCTTCTTTATTGATCGGATAAGATTTTTCATAAGAGGTGGTAAATAATCCAGGCTTCTAATCTAACTGTGTGTAAGCGTTTCAGATTTGTAATGTTCGTTATTTTTCATATTGCAAACATATTTCCAAGCCTTGATATGTTGATCTAAAGGGAAATCAAATAGGCTTATCATTTACACGCAGATTGATATCAAAAGTCTTCATTTAGGCTGAAGCAACTCTTAGGCTGTAAAGAACGTAAATAAGGGTTTCAATTGCGTAGAGTCTTGTGAGGTTCAAGGTAAGGATCACGACTGCAGCTGAATTGCTTGTAGGGTAAATTTGGTTTCAACTCTTAACTATATTTCGGTCTGAAGTCTGATAGTAGGCTAATGTCTTTTGCGGGTTTATACAGTTCGATGTTCAAATCTGGACAAGGTTCCGGGGTTTTTCTACAGTTGCATTTTTCCTCGTTAACAAAACTTATGGTATCTTGTTTATTTTGCCCCATTATATTGTTTTATCTTTATAACATGATTTTCATAAATAATATGTAATCAATATTAGTAGATAAGTCCATATTAATTGTGATCAATTATGAGACTCGTTCTTGTAGAATTTGTCTTTGAAAGATAGATAACAAGTTTCATACTTGGCAGAGTTCGGATTCAATTATTTAGATACGCCTAAATTGATCTTGAAATTGATTTTTGAGATCATCCAAGTACTCTTTTATACAATCAAGTTCACTGAATTTGTTATCTTGGATTCGTATATTTTTTTAAGAATCAGAATTATCCGCGAATTTGGCGTCTCGAACTAGAACTCGGCAGACAAATTTACCAAAGTTTATCTCCAAACAACCGCAATTTGGTTGACAGGAAACAAACCACAGAGCTAGACGACTTTTGTTGATTTTATTATATTATCTAATCCATTTAAACCTTAAAATCATGTGTGAAAAGTTATTTTCGTACACCTACATTTAATATGTGCCTAATTTATGTTTGTCGTTCCGAATTATTTACGAGTCATTATTAATTGGTTGACTGAATAGTGGACTGAATTTACATTTTGTCAAAATGAATAATAGTCGTACGTACGAACTTCCTCGTATCCCAAATTCCCAACTCAAAGTTCATAGTGCATAACCATTTTAATATCAGTAGTGTGAGTTGACCAAATCAGGCGGAAGCCCAACCCATTAGATATGTGTTTAAGTAGACTTCCATTTTTATACTTGTAACACCTCTCAAACATTTCATCACAAGCTAACATAGGAGGATTATGTTGGTTTTATCCCACTGGGTTTTCCACGCAAAGGTTTTAACGAGGCAGTTATTGTCTGGCAGTAGGTACTTATCTTGATACTCATATTCATGTACTTAATTCAACATTATTTCCGTACTCCCAATCCTGTCAGAATGGTTCGTGTATGATTTTAGGCAACTGCGGAAGATTCAAATCCACAGACAGCCAAAAATGGCAAAGCAGTACGGTTCGAGTCTGCTGTCAACAACATCTCCAACACCTTGAAAATAGGGTAAATGCGTAGTTCGAGCATTTTTACCCTATTCCAAACGTACCCCCATCATATGGGACATCAAAAAATGTGGCGAACATTTTCTCCTGTCCAGGCATGGGAAAGTGTACACATCTCAACTCTGCGCGCATCTTGAATAGTAGGATTGGCCCTCTGCGCGAATTCAAGATAGCAGAAAAACTCAAAATCTCATTCCATGCGCGAACGAAATGTAGCAAGGAAGTGCATCCTTGCGCGAGCATTGAGCAGCATGACACAACTTCATACTGGGGGCAAGTTATATATCACCTCAGTCACTTGGGGGCGAGGTATATAGCACCTCAGCGCAAACATTACAGTACCTGGGGAAGAGTTGCATAACACTCCAAATAGCGCGCTTGTGGGCGAGTTATGCAACCTCCAAAACGATGCGAAGATCAGTCGCCAACAGAATTGGGAAACCCGAACTTCTTAACCCATAACAGGTTATGGATTAAGAGGGGGCGATGTTTGTACCCTAATATTTTACACCAAAAAATGGGCTTACTTAGGCCTAAAATGCTCCTCTTTTTAGCTAACTATGGTTCATTGGGCCTAACATTCTCCCTTTATTAGCCAATTATGGCTGACTAGGCCTCACAAACACTATAAAAGCCCATGTGAAAATATCCAAGTCAAGAAAAGAAGCAGCCACATCACCGTTGCCACGTCACCACTGTCACGTCAGCGGTGTCGGCCAATCAGAGGCTGCCACATCAGCAGCAAAGGTCCAGTCAGCAGTGAAGTGGTCGATGACATCAGCATATTCCGTTAACGGCGTCAGAATATGCCAAGAATATTCTGTTACCATTAACGGCATCAGAATACGCCAGGAATATTCCATTACCGTTAACGCTGTCTAAAGATTCGTCACACCGTCAGTATTTTTCCGTCATAGCGTCAGCATGACGTCAGCAGCAACAGTAGCCGGAGACGGCGTCTTCTCAGGCAACGGTGCAACAACAGTTCGCCGACGGTTACGCCCGACGGCCAATCCCGACGGCTTTACCCGGCGGCATCAGGCGGCGGGTTCAACGGCGGCTGTGTCCGGCGGCTGGACTGATTTTCGTCCGGCAGCAGCAGCACTTCTTCTGTGTATCACGGATTAACTTAGCTACGTAGCCCTTGGATGTTTGCACCCCGCTCGTGTACACTGGCGGATGTGTACGCTCACCAAGTTGGACTGAGTCGGCTCGCTGAGTCTAGCCGAGTTGAGCCGTTGGCTCACTGATATTTCAGCCCACGTTCATTTGGCTTGTGGATTTTTACGCCCTACTGTGGGCTTAGGCAAACTATTCTTCTTGGGCTTTGAATTTGTACTCATTTGTTTGGACCAACCCTTTGCACCATTTTGCTTAGCTAGTTCCATAACCTAGATGAATTTTCCAGAAAGTTCCAGAATATATTCTGGAATATGCCAGGAGGCATGCAAGGAAAATTAATACAATTATGTTGAGGAGGCATGCAAGGAAAGTTAATGCAGTTTTTGTTAACCTCGAAATTAGGGTAAGACCCTAATTCGCAAGATATAAATACAGGGGTTCACAACCCAAAAAAGGTAAGCAATCTTCTCCACTAAAACTCCTGTGAAAAACTCTAGCTAACTTAAGCATCGGAGGGTTTTTTGCAGGTACCCCTCACTCACTGTTCAAGTGGAGTGAAAGGCAGTGTTTCGATCATCAATTCAATCACCACCAGATTCGTGTTTGCGGTAGAAATATTTTACCATCCAAACATTTGTGTAATGTGGCTATATGGTGATATCTTGTAGTAAGATAGAAATTCCAAATTGATATATTGAGTTTATCTACTGAATATATGAGGTTAAAGCGCATTGAAATTTTTGAATTTGCTTTCCCCTTGTTAAGAGATATGTGTTGTAAATTATATTTCATTGTTCACATTTAACTGCAAGGTTCACATTTAGAAATATCTTTCTTACATTTTTAGCGATCAGGTCACCACTTACACCTAATGTGCTCATCAGTGGATTATACCCACTTATATACCCAGCAGAGTCATCAATATTTAAAAGTGCATTGCATCCTTTACGACTTACATTCTGCACAACAACTGGTGGACACTGCAACCCCAGCAAGTTCTTTTGCCATGGATGTCATATTTTCCATGTCTTGAGTTAGTAATGTGATTATTTTAAGGGTCCATGGTAGGGTGCAAAATTCCCCACATGGTACTACCTAAAAGGATACTGTCATTGGCATCGCTATATGAGACTGGTTGGCTTGATTATGGGGCGAGTTGGTACTAAAATTTTTATATTTTTTTTTCAACTTTGATGCTACAGGTTAGTATAGTCTCTACTGTGGCCTAAAATGATTTACGTGATTTGTTTTACAGGCCCTCAATTGATCCCTAGTGATGCAGTTGCACTATCCAATAGGAGTTTGTGCTTTGTCTACTGAATGTATGTACCCTGACCATGTTAGTGGGTAAGAGCTTAAAAGTGAGTTTGAAGATCTAGACTGTCTATAAATATTCTCAACAACAAATTGATGGCAAAACCTTGTTTCTCAACATAGTGAATGAAAGCATAAATGGTGAAGTCTTGTGAGTGAAATTCTCAACCGTGTCAATAATTTTGAACTTTTTTAGTTGTTAGGTTTTGTAAAAGAATTTCAGATTGAGTATTACTCTGGTGCTAAAAATGTCAATAATTGTTTGCAGGTGCTGACAGTAATAAAGGTGGTGGTGGGCATCAAGCGACTCCTTACCCCATTGGAAGGATTTCAATGGTAAGCGACTGCTTAGTTTTATTTTTGATTTTCAGCACTTCAGTGTATATATCATGGTATGCTTACTTTCTCTGTTTTCCTATCATCTAAGGTGTCTGATATTGTTGTTAAAGGATTTGAACATTCATTCACCTCTTGATGCTGTTAGGGAGATGATGAGTATTCGGATGTAGATGCTCAGGTAATAATGCTCGTTTCAATAAAATGTTTGTCCCTTTCAATGAAACCATCTTTCTTCTTATTTTGTACATGCTTGTTAAATTTGTTATACTCGATACTTCATAGCAACGGATGTTTATCGGTATTAGACTATGCAGTGGTTTAGTGGCAATCACAGTTGACACTATCTTGAAAAAATGTGAAAAGTGAAGGATAGTCTGGTGATAGTTCTGTATATTTATCTCAGACCTCATTATACCCATGTAGAGGTGACATTTTTGAACTCTTTCCAAGGATTAAGTTTTAGTAATTGTGTGAGTTCAGTTTGCCCCTTTGGTTGTCTGAATTCTATTTGTGTCGCATGAATGAATGTACACTTAATTTCCTCTTTGGTTAGCTTGGGGAAGTGGTTTTAAATTATTTTTTATCTTCATTATGTACGTGGAGATTCATTCACTTCTTGATATTGTCAGGAACTAGCTGAACGTGGAGATGATGAATATTCTGATGGAGATGCTCAGGTAATAATGCTCGTTTAATAACTTTTATATTTGTTGTTTTTATATTTTCTTTACATGGAGATTCATTCACTTCTTGATGCTTCCAGGAACTAGCTGAATGTGGATTGTAGATATTCAATCACAATTTTCTGTCGAGGTATGTGTCTTCGCATACTCATCATGCCTATGGTTTTTCACTGCCTATGGTTTAATTATTTGTCTCCATGTTCATGTAAGCAATGAAGTCACTGTAAATGTTGCTGGTGCTGTTGTGTTGATGATGGGTCTATTAGACCACCTCCGTGTATATTATGTTCGACTAGTCCTAGCATATAAGGTTGGATACCTTTATGAATGCTGTCTCTCTCTTCCCAATGGTCTCATGAGGGTCACTGATGTCATGGTTGACGGTAAGATCGTTTTTTCTGTTGGATAAGGAAATATTGGAAAGGGTTGTGCATCTGCAGTTCTGCTCTCAAGCAAGCTGGTGCCAAGATCATAATGACTGAAATTGTGGTTGAAATTTTTAGGACTTGTATCACGTCTCTTTAAGAAACCTTGAACTTATTAATTGGCAGCTGAATCCTTTTTTTTTACTGAGTTTGGACTAAATTTATGAGTACATTCCAATGTAATGGATTAGTCATTTTGTAATAGAAAAATCAGGTTTTATATGGAATTTGAAATTGAATTTTAGTATTTTAATATGAATTGTCATTTGAGTTTCATTTGAATTTGAATTTAGTAATTTAATTTGAATTTCAATCTAATTTGAGTTTCAAATTAGAGTAATTTGAATTTGAATCAGAAATGTTTCAGCCCAGTCAGAATGACCTCAGTCAGCCAACCAGATTTGACATATATTTTTAATATTAAAACAAATTAAATCTACGACGTAATACAGATGTCGTGATTAGCGGCACCTTAAAAGCATCATAATTTTTAGGCAAATTGAAAGTGTCGTCCCAGTAAAAGACACTGAATCTATGGCACTTTCAGCGACAATCTGAAAGTGTCTTTTTGTTCGCTAAAACGACACTATTGAACTATCTTAAAACGGTTGTTTTCCACTAGTGTATGCAAGTTTAAATGTAATAAGTATCGCTTAATATGAAACAAGACATAAACTTAGACAATAAAAAGAAGTAATCTAATAACTTCAATAAAAATCAAGTACAAGTTTTGGCCTTCTGTTTATCTTTATTTGACGTATCTTCTATTCAACGCGCTCCTAAACTGTTTCCCCTTTGTTTTTGTATAATCTTTTGTTAACTTTCAAAACTAGAGCTTTTCTCTGCCTTTTAACAGAACATTTTCTTGGAGCCACTTCTAAAACTTGCACTTCCCTTTTACAATTTTCAATCTTTTTTAAAACTTCCACATATCTTAGAAACAACAGCTTCAAGTTTTCTCTCGTAAAAAAGTGTTATCGCCTTTTCAGACATTTCAACTAAAAATTTGAAAAAAATAAATAGAAGAGAAGATTAAAAGAGAAAATTCAATAGAAGTGAATTTTAGTGTGACTGTGTTGTTTGAAGATGGTGGTACTTTATAGTGGTAAATATGACCGTTTTTACTTTTGAAAAAATAGCCGTTAGCGGACGACCATAATCCGTCGGCGGTTTGTCCGGATCCGCCAGGTATTCGTAAAACCGCTCGCGGGGTTAGTGGATCCGCAAGATTGATTACCATCCGCCCATTACTTTTACCACAGTGGAAAATGTCATTTGGCCATCCACTTGGCTTAACAAATTTTTTGTTTTGGCCATTCGCATAGGAAACACCCTCAGAATCGTTGCTAACGGGTCTCTCCAAATGAAACCTGCTCCGGCATATCATGGATGGCCTCTAACTTCCCTGTTTGTGTTTATCTATTTTTGATTGTCAAAGAAGATTTATTGATTAAAAAAAAAGAATGAGGGTATAAAAATTTGAGCTACCCCGAAGCAAAGAGAAGAGAAAAGAGAAAGAAGCTGAAGTGATAATACGAAGAATAAGAAACCGAAGGAATTAGCTTTTCCCGTGACTTGCGCAACACCACAGGATCCTTTGCTTTACACTGCACCCCCACATGATTTTTTGTTTCGATTCTTTACACCCTCTTATACAAGTTGCAAAAGCATTTTTAAGGACAAGACTTCTTTAGAAACTTAGCGGTGGCTGGTGAATTGACTAGATAGATTCTACCTCAAACTAGCACCATCACTTCCGACTTCCATGTTTTCGGATTCAACCTTAAGAACAATTACCATGCACCACTATGAAACGCGCATGCTTATAATTTAGGTGCATTGAGAATGTACGTATTATCACACAAAAAGGGGTAAGGTTACACTAACCGAATTTTTTGTCACAAAAAATCTTGATACACACAGTTTTTGGGGCCCACTGGAGAATTACAAGGGAGTGATTTTTTGGTCCCACCACTCTGTGTGTTGCGGGATAAATTTTCGGGCCCAAATCATTTCCGCACAAAAAGACTATGGATTTCGGTTTTTGCTTTTATATATTTTATTAAACCTCTACTAGTTGAATCATCAGCCCTGTGCCCATTACAGTATAAGACAAGGCCGGTAAATTGTGAGAACAGAATTCTATCCATGTCGGTATAATATTTGTTTCATGTATATTAGTATCGAAAATTGTGTCATATCCAACGTGCATTGATGCTGTTTCTTGGATTGTACAGTATAATACCGACCTTTCTCGGATAGGGTCCATTGTCAGAGCACGGCCAAAGATATCACTGTGGATTTTGTACAAAGTCTGGCAGATAAGACTCTTGTGGTCTTGGTTTGCATCTCAATAACTCTGTCTCCAGACTCTCCACTCCTCGGTAATTAGATCTTGGTGGTGGTGGCTTTAATTTCCCCCATCAACTCTTACCTAGACAAAAAAACTAAACAGCAAGGCCTTCTTTACCCATCATCTATGAATGAATCTTGCAGGTCTCTGCTGCAAGAATTTGTTTGCCGGTTCATTGTTTCACTTCACACTGGAAAAGACAAGGGATTCAAAACAGGATAACTCTTATTATCTCGATTTTGTTTCTGATTACACCAAAATTACATAAAGAAAATGAAACAAATAGTGAAATAAATCAACTATCACACGGTAGAGTAATTTCATTGTTACTCTTAAACAAGATGATTACAGAAAATGGCGGACAACACTTATGGATCGGGATCTTGGTTATCTCCTCCACTCTTAACCCTTAACCAGAATCTCAAACTTTTTCCCGCCGATCTCAACCTCAAACTTAGCTGCATGTTTGTTAAGCTCAACCTCGACCTCTTTCCCGGCATACTCAACCTCAACCTCAGCTCCAGTTTTGTTTAGCTCAACCTCAACTTCATTCCCGGCATGCTCAATATCATACTCGATTCCTCCATTAGGAAGTGATTTTTTCTTGATCGACGATCCACCACTAGTCTTCTTCAACACTTGCTCCTCGGACACTAATAACAACAACAGTGAACATATATTTTTGAGTGATTAGATTAAAGGTGCATTTGTAAAATGTATTAGTCAAGCATATAATTAAATTCGATTGCACAAATGCTTACCTGTTTTTTGAGGGATGTCCTTAACAGCTAAAACCTCAGAAGAGATGAGAAGAACAACAGCAAAAAGAAGTCCCAACAAAATCAAATTCCTGCTAATCGCACCCATTTCTAAGTTTCTGCTTACTAATGCAAATGCACTGATACTGAAAGACTCTGCTAGATAATAGTTAACTCAACGAGAGAGTATTTGCAGACAAGAATGAGGATAATACTGTGATTTTAGGCTCAATTTATAGAGCAAAGAAGAAGAAAATTCACCTACAAGCTGCTGCAATGATGTCGCCAAGGGCAATCAGTGAACCTTTAACAGTTACTACCCCACTGAGCATAATAATGTGTCAGTAAAGTGTCGGGGTAATGCGCAGTACATGGTCCAAATTGATATTGTCGATCTTTTCTTATTCAAGAAAGGCAAAATATCCAACTATTTTTAGTTTATGTAGCAGCCACTGGTCCAGTAGCTTTTCATTTCAGATTATAAAATTTTAGCTTGCAGCTCCTCAGTTTTGCAATTCTCTTTAGGCTTTTGGCCAACTTGAAATGCCATAGAGTTCTGGTATATAGTGGTGTCTTCAATTTTTGATGCAGATTAATTCTGGCCTACTTCACAAAATTGGAGTTATGAAGCCATGATATGTACATCGTCGTACACTACCGTATTTCTTGCAACTGATTTACATCAGTTACTCGAGTAGGTCTAATTAAGTTTGGTAGTCTCCATGTGAGGTGAGGCTTCAACTTTCGAGGAAGACTGAAAGAATATCGGCCCAAGACAAAATATCCCGTTGTAATTTGGGAGTTGTGGAAGGGGTGAAATGGTCTTTCACAGTGGGAGTGGGAGAGATAGGTCCCCAGACCCAGAGGAGCTAATTTTAAAGATTACAGGACGATTGTCTTTGGTGTTCTAGCCTCTAGCATTTAGAGATTATCCCCTTTAAACAATTTTATTTAATCAGGAAGTGACTGTTTTATGTAGTGTCCAGTGGGAATTTTGATCTTTAAGGTCTGCTTAGTATATATAATTAGCCATTACCTTATCCTGTATATGTATAATATCAATCATTACTTTTCACTTTATCGGTTTAATGCAACTTTATCTTTTATACAAAATTTAACCCATGGTAACAAGTAACAACAATTAAAGTATTGTACTTGTTGGCATAAAATTACTTACCCCAACACTTCTCTTTTAGTTAATCAGCCGGGGATTTTATGCTATGGGGTCAAATAAATTTTGTTATGGCACTCACATTTATTTATCTTTTTTTGATCCATATCTAAGCTAATTATAGAAACTCGCATGGCAAAAAAGCTTATCCTTTTCACGATAACACTATTAATCGCATTTTTAAATATATCAATCTCGGCGAAAGAATAATGTACATTGGTTTAAAGAGTCAACAACAGTAACATGACATGTCATAATAGTTCGAAGATTTCATGTTTCATCCCTAATGATTGCATCTACGGATCATTCCAACCTTAATGTTATGCTGCTCACGAAATGAAGATGCTTGAATAAGTAAGTCATTACTTTTGTAGTTGTTTCTGACAAATGTCAATCAACTTCATAGCATTCACAATATCTTGACATTTTTTCTGGAAAGCTTCCGAAAAATTAACCAAAAGACCTTTAGCTTCAAATCTCTCATCAAAATTTATATCCTTTAAAACTGGCCTAAGTACACGTACTACAACTGAATACAATATATCTTATTGAACACACTGCCGTTTGTGGGTTCAAACCACATCAATTGGAAACGGTAAGGTCGATGAAAGTGTGTAAACCAAGTGACATCCTTAGGAAGATTAAGGAGGATGATAAGAATAACTTGTCCACTCTGAGGCAAATTTACGCGGCAAGAGCATCCTTTAAGAGGAGGGAATGAGATGGTAGAGCGGTTATGGAACAATCTCAGTAGTTAGCCGATCAACACGGATACACAATGAGGAAGCAGGTATTGGAAGGCAAAGTGACTCGTATTTTCTTGGCACATCCAGAGATGATCAAGTTGTCCCAATGCTTCTATCAAGTTTTGTTAATAGATTGTACATACAAGACCAACAAGTACAACATGCCATTGTTAAACATTGCTTGCCACACTTCCGATAAGCAAACTTTCACGGTGGCATGGGGATTTATGGATTAGGAGAATGATGTGAGTTTTACTTGGATGCTAGAGACCTTGAAGGAGAAATACCGAGGCGATCAAACTCCGAGGATCATATTAATGGATAAGGACCAAGCACTAATGAATGCCATAGGGGTGGTTTTCCCGGACGCTAAGCATTTTCTTTGCACATACAATGCAATATTAGAAGTAATTGTAAGGGTCATATCCAAAAACCAAAGCCACAAAAAAGTACTGCTCGTGAAAAGGCCGAAGATGAGCGTCTTCAAAAACTAACTCCGGAACAACGAGAGGAGGAGGAGAAGAAAATCAAAACAGAGTATGAAGTGAATGGGTTACTATGGAAGACTTTTCAACATCATTGGGATTTAATAGTACACTCAATGTCTATGGCCGAGTTCGAATCTTATTTGGAGAGTTTTATTGGGATATGGAAGAAGGATTACGAGAAATGTGTGGTTTATTGCTTGAAGGATCCGTACAAGGAAAAAAATTTCTATGCTTATACCTACCAACATATGCATTGCCAGAATGAGGCTACAAGTATCGCGGAAGGATCTTATGGACATTTGAAAAGATTACTCCAAGGGAGCCAAAATAGTGTGGTTACGGTACAACAAGCCATCCATGAATACACCAAGGCTGATATCGTCAAGATAACCGCGCAAATGGAAGAGAGTAGGATGAAAATCATCACAAGCTACAAGGATTACCATTGGTTGATTAGACATTTAAACTATAGGGTGTCTCACTGGGCAATCATTTCTATGATGAGGGATTACAAATAATATGTGGATAACGAGATGGGGAGAAGGAGAATTGTATGTTCATGTATGACGATGACGGCCTTGGGATTTTCGTGTCGTCACATGATTGCGAGGTATGAACAAGGAATTTTGTTTGATATCATTGATCCGTTTTGGAAGCAACTAACTTTCAAACAACCCCCAACCGAATAACCACTCGATTCCTTTGTGGACACGGATATTGGAAGAGAAATCATCAAGAAATTCGCAAAGAATAATGGTTTGGCACGAAAAGTTTTGATGTACGACTTGAAACTCGCCACTAACCCCCATATGGTATCAGTTGGAGAACCAACGGTGTCACCGCCGACTGGTAGACCACCTACCAACATGGATAGGAAGGAAGAAAGGAAAGAGTTTAAGGTTGCAATGAGTACTCAAAGAAACCCCGTTGATGAGTAACAATTGAAACTTTTCTCAACATGAGTATGAAGATGCTAAATATGAAGACGCGCAGGTTCCAAAGAAAAGGGGTCGACCAAAAAAGGGGGAAAGCGAGACAAGTAACGCACAAGCCAAGACAAATGATCCAATTGTTCCTTCACAAATTGTGCATGAAGAGGCACCGACTAAGAGGAAGGGATAAAGCGGGACAAATGGCGCACATATAGTCCTTTCAAATGATCCAATCGCTCCTTCGCAACATGAGAATCCAATCGATCCTTCTCAAAAAAGTCAAGCACCTACAATAAACGATGAGCCAAACGATCTAATCGTTCTTTCTCAAGAGAGTCAAGCGAGTACAACACGAGTATCAAGGATACGTGCATGGAAGGGACAAGCAAGACAAATGGTTTCTATGGTGACTCTAAGGGCCTCTCTTGGTGATGGAAGCACGCCTAGGGATGGACGAGGTAGACCTCATCGAACGTGGTACACCATATTCGAGGAGTATTATTCGAAACTTCTTGAATTCATTAAGCCATATGTCTTATCTACCGACGATATGGATGTGGATGGGAATTATGGTTATCACGTTGCGTCAGAACAATAGGTCATATAAGTTTGGAGGACGATGAGAACCTAACCCAATGCCAATATTTTAGAAAGACGATGGCCTTACGCCTACAAGATGACAAGGATTTTTACATTTTGATGATGAAGGAAGGATCAAGAAAGGATAAAGAAGTGAGATTTGATGAAATGGTTGCTAGTGTACAAGGACTAAAGGGGAATGAACCAATTACCCCAGAGTATTGGATGAGCATGCCTCTATGTGATCATCTCCTAGCGGAAACGTGGAGTTGCGTTGTTCATTTATTTGGTCAAGGAACATATTTTACATACGCCCCCAAGTACATCCTTTGGGATGAATCGCTTAAGGATCGGAGAATTGTTTTATTCAACCCTAACAACATACATTATATCGATCTTGGGCTATGTGAAGATTGTCCATTACCACCGATGTCTAGGTTTCATTATGACCCAGAGCTTACCAAGAAATGGCTTGAAAAATACGAGCCCAACATAAAGCGTTGGGAAGAGTGAGTCGAGCCGGATCAATTGAAGGGTGTCCAAGTGTTGGAATGAGTATTTTCCTTTTGTTAAGAACTTGAACTATCGGATGCTTATATTTTGTCGCTTTCATATATTGTATGTTGCAAACTTAACCAAGCTTAATGAATGAAAGTGATTTTTCTTTTTTGGGTACGTTGGACTCATGAAATTTGTAACATAATCCGTCTTCTAATACGTTTTTAAAGTCCGATTTTGAAGGTAGTAAGCTGCAGCTTTTTCAGAATCAGTTTACACTGGGACTACTATAAACCGATTCTGGATTCAAAAGGGAATCGATTTATGATGTAATTATTATAAACCGATTCTGAACAAAACTTGTATGGGATTCATTCAGAATCGGTCTATGTGGATAACAATGTAATCCGATTATTATGGATAAAAAAAGTTACAGAAGAATAGACAATTTTTAATTCGTTAATTGGGATACATATGATCTAACATCAACCGATTGTGGACCATTTCCACTTTTCATAAACTCTTAAAATTTAAACTAGCTCGGTTCTAGACTACCACATTGATCTTTTAACTGCATAAAATGAAAACTTTATATTTCTTAGTGTGAGCTTCAACTATCAATGCGGCTTCAAAATGATAAAACGGCTCTCCCCTCCACTTGGTATAAGCATCATGTGCCGCATACCTGTCACCTATGTGCCTAGCGAGAAACTCGTTGTACTTGGTGCACAATTTCTTAACATGACAGAATCTAGAACAAACGTAGGCTGCATCATATTGATAGCATGGTTTTTTGCGCTTATCGCCCAACTTTCCTATGAAAGGACCCCAACCAACTTGAATACAAAATATACTCTCATGTTGTTGATCTTCGGGAAGATCCTTGACAATGTAATAATTTCTAACCCATTCGGTCTCTTTCTCAGCATCCTTTAACCTTTCCCTCAGTTGGAATTGATCTTGACCTCGTTTCTTTACCTTGAGTGTCTCTTCATATTTTGTCGCAGCCGATGACGATGATATGGTTTCTTTTGTGGTTATTTTTTTGCTTAACACTTCATCCATTGCATTAATATATTTGTTAGGTGATGAAGATGAAGTTGAGTTTGTAGTTGTTTGTTCGCTTCTTTTGTGTATCTCTTCTTCTAGTGTCGCAATTGATTTGGTTGTTCGCTTGCACCTTCTAAGTATGTGTTCGATTGAATTGGTAGTCGATGATGATGGACTTGACATCTTCAAATGAAAAAAAATTAATAATGGAGAAAGATTTCTTTGAATAAGGTAGTGTATGATAGAGAATAGGCTATCCTCTTTATATACACAAAGGACCAATGGCTATAATTTCAAAATAAAAAATAAAAATAAATATTCGTTAACAGTAACAATCGGATTATATAGACGCACGAATAATCCAATTCTTGATTTCTCTACAATTCCGAACTTGAACCTAGAATCCGTTTATGTGCGCATTAAGGTAAACCGATTAAGGTTGATGTTCATCACGTCAACCCAGAATCGATTTATGTAGGTGTACAATGTAAACCGATTGCTTGTAACATCAACTACAATCGTACTAATCTAGTGCACACATAAACCAATTCTGAGTTGATTTTCAGAAAATTTGATGAGTTTCTTTCAAAGATTTAGAGTTAAATCATTGTTGAGTTCCCCTTAAAAGGAATGATTAAAGGGATTGAACTCAATCAATTGAATTGTTTATTTTCGAGTTTTTTTCAAAACCCAAAATAAATAAATTAGAATTCAATTGTTGTTTGTGATTGAGTAGGTTTTAGTTTTGATTTTGATGAAAATTGAATTATTTTTTTTCGAGTTTTGATTAATGATTTTTGTATTTGATAATTGAGTGATTATGATTTTGTATTTGTATTTGTTTTAAAATGATTAAGGTTTCTTTAAAGTGGGAATGTTATAAACCATGGGTCTTTCACAGTTATCCTTTACCAACTTTACAAATACCCCTGAGGGTATAATCGAAATTTACAATTCCAATTAATTCCCATAATCCCTCATTTAACCTTCCAAACTAACTTTCCTTCTTCGTGACTTCTTATAACCAATAAAAAAAAAGTTCCATATCGCTCGACAACAATCTTCTCCGTCTCTCCAATCACCACCGTCCCGATCTCCTCCATCACAACCAGCACCACCACCTCCGCCACCATCTTCAATTCGAACATATTAGTAGTAACCTATTTTCGTTTGAGAGAGAATTTCGCGGAATAAGCGAGAGGAATTTCTTTTTGCTGGAGATTAGTCGAAGAATCAACTGAGATCCAGAGAAAGTCATCATTATCAGCAGTTTATCATCAAGATTCCCGAGAGATCTCATTTTAGGATTTGATTTATGATAATTTAATTATTATTTTTTAGATTAGATCTACAAATTTGGGTCTTAATTCATTAAATCAAGCTCATATTTGGTAGTTTTTAAGGTTTGGGTTGATCGAATTTAGTGTTTTGGTTTTTTTATCAAAATCACCTCAAACTGTGTATGTTATTAGTATAACGCGAACTGTTTTTTTCCGGATGTTGGAGCAGTGATTTTGGTGGCTGTTGATGTGGTAGTGGTGGTGGTGGATGATGTTGTAGTGGCTGTTCTCGAATTTAGTTAAGACTACACTAGTAGTTATAGTAGGTTCTATGATGATTCTGCTGAAATGCATTTTCTTTTGTGTTTATGATATTGAATCTTTCTTTGTCGTGTCTTATATAATTGAATTCCTGGGAAGTATTATTTATCAAGCCTAGGGAATCACACATTTTGGTGGGGATAAATGAAGCTTGGGTTCCTATCCTAATGGATTTTCATATTTTAGCATGTTGATCTGTTTGCATTTTCTAGGGTTTGCAGCTATTACCAATCTTAGTAATATGGGAAATCTGATTCTATTCGACAGGTATTGAGAGTGCTTTGCTTCAGGAGTTTACAGTGATGGCTGCAACTTTGCAAATTGTTTTAACAATGTTGAGAACCAGACCTCTATGCAATAGGTGGAAGCTGCTTTAGAGCGTAACCCGAATGCATTCCGGCCAAAGATTGCTAGTAGTCCTCGTGGGGTTGTTGACATTAAGGTATACAGTCGAACTCATTGAGTTTTTAGACAATGTGTTTATGGGTTCTTACTTGTTTTGCTGTTAGATATTAATGGATGGTTTGGAATCAAATATGATGAAAACTGTGTTGTAGTGACCATCTTTTGGCCTAATTAATTTTGGTGTATCATCATGATCTCTCCAGCATTCACTACACAGATTTCTCAGTCTATATAAGTGAGTATGTGTATAACTAGTAATGGTTGTGGGTTCTGCTATAAGTTTTGACCTAATTCAAGGCAATAGTGATGCCAGAGTTAAAGTTAGATGAATGTTAGGTTTATGCTGCAAGTTAAATGGTGGTACTTCAGTCTCAGATGGTGTTGAACTGGTGATTGATGTTGCTGCAGTGGGAGGTGGTGGTGTCTTACAAGAGTTGATGAGACTGAAATTAGTCTTGAACTGATATTGCAGATGCAGTATTGGTGTGTGGTTCAGGTGGTAATAGAATGGTATGCAAGCAGCTTGTTGCAGGTTGTGATGTTAAAAGTTTGAGCTGAATTGCTAGGTTAGATGAATGGCTAGCTGCTTGATTAATTGCAGTGTAGGAGATGATGTTGCTTTAGCCAAGGATGTGTGTGTGTGCAAGAGGACTTACTCGTGCCATGGTCATGCATTTAACTTCCTCAATGGCAATGGATTAGGTACATTTTTTACTATGATATGAGATTTAATGCATGTACCGATATGTTACATGTTCACGTTATTGAATGGGTTATGGTATTCATTAGGCTTTGTAGTGTTAATCTATCTCTGTGTGTACTCTGTTGCTAAAAGTATGCTTTCTTGTTTCAAATGGTTTAGTCTTGAACTACTGATACCTTTTTATATTCATTTTCTTATATTTTATTGTACACATGTCTTTGATTGCCTTTTCTGCTTGAACTTCAAATCAATATACTTACATCTTGGTGTTTTAACTTTGTAGTAGAGTAGAGGGATTATTCTGCTGCTTTGGGTGTTCAATGAAGTTTGGTCGAGATATGTCGAAGAAAACTGATTTAACTTTGCAGTAGAGTACTTTCCTTGCATCTTCTTTCAAACTATGTTAGATACATGTGGATCACAACCAGGTAAAGTAACTGTGACCCTGACCTTTGGTTATATTTGGTCATTCATGCATGTCAAATTATCTTAATAGTAGTTACAAATTGCACAATGAATCTGTGGTGCAATGGTAGCACGACTGACATGGTGTCAGAAGATGTGTGTTCGACTCACACCAGGTTCACTAATTTGTGTATGTTCATATTCTTTTTGGAGACAACTTGTGCTAGTTGCCTTCATATTTGGAGACAACCTATGCTAGTTGCCTCCAGATTTGGAGACAACTTTGGCTAGTTGCCTCCGGATTTGGAGACAACTTTGGCTAGTTGCTTCGGTTATGTTTCGATTATGCTTCAAACCAATTGTATCACTGTCAAAATTTAACTAGAGTCAACTTGCTTAATAGTGTTTTTGATCTCGAGTTGTGTAGCTGATTAGCTGCCTCAAGTTTTGTAGCTTTTGCTTTTCCTACTTTTTATGTTTTCGTTTGTAATTATTGAGGTTTTGTTGGTTGGGTTAAAATGGTTGTTGCAGAGATTATGTTAGCACAAGCGCCTTTGAAGAGTGATTGGAAATGCTATACTGCTGAGTGCTTTTTCAAAGGAAAAGGATTTCCTGAAACAGCTTATGCTAGTTGATCCCAAATTTAGAGCCAACTTGTAAAAGTTGCTTCTGAAATGAAATATTACAGGTTCCTGGTTTCCGAATTTGGGAACAACTTTTGCCTAGTTGCTTCCACTACTGGAGACAACATCTGCTAGTTGCTTCCACTACCGGATACAACTTCGGCTAGTTGCTTCTAGAATGAGATATCACAGGTTCATGTGTTCCATATTTTGGGAACAACTTCACCGAGTTGCTTCCTTCTCTGGAGACAGCTTGAATCAAGTTGCCTCTAGAATCATCCATTGACCATCATCCGTTCGTGGAATCGTTCTTTTGAAGAAATTAAGTACCTGATATCTTCCCAAATGCTTCACACTCATATTGTCAAAAGGATTCGAACGTGCTGAAAGAGCGGCACCATCATTCCAAAGGCATGCTGGAGACCTCGGTTGGCTCCTCTTGCACCATTATTCCAAAGGAAGCCACAAATTTCTTATGTGTTTTATTTTCTAGTTGTTACTTTTGTGAACTTGTTGTGTTTGTCAGTTTTTTTTTGTTAAACTTGTTATGTTGCAGTTATTCTAGACATTTTTATTCAGTTTGGCGCTATGTTTTATGAATGTTCTTTTTGTTTTTTCGTTTCTGTAATGCTATGCAATACAAATTACTGTTTACACCAAGTAAGAATACTGATTTATTTCTGTTACAGGCAAGTTATACTGGTTTGACTCCATATTTTTGGGGGACAACTTGTACAGGTGCATCCATATTAGAACCAACTCAAAGAAAGTTGCCTCCATTTTGAAGACAACTTATGCTAGTTGCTTTCAACTTTGGAGACAACTTCTGCTAGTTGCGTCAAATTTTTATTTTGCCAGGGTCTGTTTGTATTTCATCTATCTCCTTTTTAGCTTTTTGTACCTGCAATCATATAACAGTATTGCATCTGCAATCACATTAAAATAATATTGTATCTAATCAAACCATTCATTCATTCATGCTAAAATTTATGTTTACATCAAAATATATAGTCATTCATGTTAAAACCTATTCGGTAATATTATAACTAACACTGACAACACTATATCTGTAAATTTACAATCTAGATTTCATCCAAACTCATATTTCCTTCTTCCTGAAGCTTTCATTCGTCCATTGTATTCATGATGTGGAACACAATCTTGAGCAACAACTTCTTTGTGGCTCACTTCCATTAGACGGCTATAGCTCAGCATTTTCTTGTTTACTTTAGCAGCAACTTCTTCGTGGCTCACTTCCATTAAATGGCTATAGCTCCGCATTTTCATATACAAACACACACATCTTCATAACAGCTACAACTGTTATGTTTTAAACTAAACAATAGTTAATATTCAATCATTTTTCTTAGGTAATGAAATCTAGCAAAATTTATCTTAGGAAATTGAGATAAACTAGCTCAAGCTGCTTCCAATTATGGGAGAAACTAGCAGAAGTTGTTTCCACATCCAGAACCAACTTTTATAAAGTTGTCTCCAAAAATGGGAGCAACTAGCACAAGTTTCCCCTAAAAATGAAGCTAACTAACTCTAGTTGCTTCCAAATCTGGAAGCAACTGGCACAAGTTGTCTCCACATCTTGATCCAGAATGCAATGACTACTAGCAGTGCTTTGAATAAAAATAATACAGTCATGTACTCTTAGAAAGAATGGAATTGCAAATATTTTTCACATCTTTTGTTGATGACAATTATCAAAAACATGTCAAAGCAGACAAAGCAACCTAATTCACGGCATCACTATGCAAACAAAAGATTGGTCAGTATGCTGTTTTTTCATACCTTTTTTCGAGGGAACATTATCGACATATTTGGTTGCTTTGCCCTTTGCTTTCGGTGATTTCCTCATCTTTTCCTAATTCTTTGTAAACAGTAGAAATAGTTAGTGTCAAATCACTTTTTCCAAATCACAAGTGTTGCATCTCCATTAGAACTCAAGCTCTGAAGAATATAAGCAGAGACAAATACACAAAAGAGTGTACCTATTTCATAATCTGTAACACTCTACCAGCAACTTGGTTTTCATGTAATGCTTTCGAGCTCACAGAGTCATAATCCAGTTCCAGACATGACATACTATTGCGCTATAGTTATTCAGATGGTTATGAAATCTTGTTATAAGTTAATTCCTGACAAGTACAGGACTTACAGGTCCGATATGTAAAATAGTTATAAGTTCAGAAACTATCTACTTAATCCACTTTATGATACCTCCTAGAGGTGAACCCTGTCAAGTGTCAAGCAACCAACTCTAAGACGGAATGCAGTGGTGACATTAGGCTAATTTCTCATATGCTCTATAATATAGAGTTCAATTGCAAATTAGTTCTAGATATAAGTACAGTTATGGTGTACACTTTCAAACTCACATGCCACCAGCTAGTCCACGAATAAAACGTCTTCATAAATCAAGCAGTAGATTAAAAAACATGGAAGACTTGTAAAGATTTGTATACAATGCATTCATTACCTATATAGCGCGATGGGTTGACATAGGAGTGGAATATACTGCTTTGGCATGCTCGCCTACATACAAACACAGAGATAATTCATCTATATATACAAAATGTACCAATACCCAGATTTATAGTATGCTTCCCAGTAATCTTCCAAACAAATGCTTAAGAGAACCTGAATGAAAAAAGGTGTCATATCATTGCAGTAGAAAGTACTAACTGAGTGAACATACCACATTTCAATTCAATATGATGTGAACTTACATACCTTTGCTGAAAACATGCAGCCACTTTCATATCAAAAGAATGTCTTGTTGAAGTTTGATAGTGCTCAAATGCTGAGAAAACGTCAGAACAAGCTGTGAAAATAGCAGAGAGAATAATTTCTTTCTCTGCTTGGATTGTGTGTTGCTTTGACCGCCTTCTATCGTTAAGATCTGTATATGGAATTGTAGCATAAAATGCAACGAAATCATTCAACTAATTAGTAAATGAACGTAACACCATTGTACAAACCGAATTAATAAAATTTTAACACAGATCGAAACCATTAACAGTTAATAGTTAAGGAAGATTTGAATCAAAATCAAAATACAAAAAAAAAAAAAAAAACAGATCGACAGAATCAAGCATTAGCAGTTAAAACATAATCAAATAAATTGAACTGTAAACTAATTGAAATAAGTTAATCGATGTTTACCTTTGATTTGTACCTTAATTTGAAGATTACAGTAATCAATTTTCAAACATCGATTACAAACCCTAGTTTTTTGTTGTTGTTGTTGTTGTTTTTTTTTTTTTTTTTTTTTTTTATATTCTCTATTTCAATTAATCTTCTGGATCTCTCTAATCCTATCAACAACTAGTTTTTGGTTTGATTTCTACATTTTGTTTCGAATTTTTTCTACGGTTTGGGAAGTTTTGGAGAAAGAGGGAGAGAGAGAAAGAAAGTAAGAGAGAGAACCGAAAAAATGAAATGAAAATTTACGGGCGAATGAATTAATGTTGAAAACAATTATCTCTATTTAACTAGGGATATTTTGGTAAATCACCAATCCGGGTTTGGGAAAGCTTGGGGGTATATTTTAAGTTTGAAAGGGTATTTTTCAATGAACCTCATACTAGGGGTATATAGATAATGTTCCCTTCTTTAAAGGGTATTTTAGTATGTTACCATAATTTAGACATCCCATAGCCTTCTTTTTAGGTTAGTTGAAGAAATTCATAGGCCCCAAATAATTACACTAGGCCCCAAACTAGCCAGGTTTAATTGGGGTGACGAAAGACTAAGTCGAATTTGGAATAACATTCCGCTTGCAATATGGTGGTGCATATGGAGAGAGCGAAATGCAAGAGTCTTTGGAAACAAAAAGAAAATTTGGTAAGCCTCATTAGAGACGTTAAACTACAAGCATTCTTTTGGGCGGAACAGAACACAAGGATGTTAGGTCTAACGGCGAATATGGTGATTGCTTTATGGGACTCTTTATTTTGGCCTCGGTGAACTTGATTTTTGTTGTTTTGGGTTTGGCGAATGGCACTTCTCGTTTTTGTTCCCACTTGTATTCATTGGGTTGAGGTACCCCTCTTAAGTACCTCTCTTATCAATGAATTTTCTCTTGACCGAATAAAAAAAAAAAACTTTCCTTGTTCACACACTGTAAAATAATAGTCATTTGCTCATTTGAAGAAATATCTTTTGATTCATCAACGAGAATTGAAATATATGAATCACCAATATCTCGAATAATAACATAAATTATTTCAAATGACAAAACCCTTGTAATGTCATTTTAGAGGTGTCAAAAAGGCCAGGCTAGCCTGGGCCTGGTCCGGTCCAGCCAGTATAACCAGGCCAAAGCCTGACCTGGACCGTGCTAAATTAGGCCTAGGCTGGGCCCAGACTCAAGACGGGCCCAGGCCTGGTTGTGATATTCAATCTATTAGTCTTGCCAGCTTTAGCCTGGGCCTGTATCAGCCTGCCCAGGCCGGCCTGTTATGGTCTGTATATATATAGTAACTCGACATTATATACTTTAGTTATCAAAGAATATATTTTGGAGTGGCTCGAACCCTGAACGTTTCTCTTCTACCACCGCTTGATCTACCACTGCTGATCTGGTACTGGTTAGTTGGCATATTTAGAGACCATTTAGTATATATTTTACTCCGATGATTAATATTTAGATAATGATTCCTAACTATTTTGGTCAACCTTGTATATATAGCAGTAAGTATAAAAACGTATTAAATTTGTGAGAGATTTTAGGTCCATAATTTATTCGACTTTCCGATCATGCATTAAAAAAAATATTCGTTATTTTCTCTTAATTAGTCTTATCAAACAAAATATAGAAACGTTAACAAATCGATTAACTTCTTTATATATCTACATTACATTATTATGTGCATCTGATTGTATTGACTTTTCACAAAATCTACTTTGCCTGATTGATTTGTTAATATGTAATTTTCATTTATCACTCTATATTGGGTACAAGTCTTGGAGATAAGACTCATGTGGTTTTGGTTTACATCTCAATAACTCTTTCTCTCACTTCACAGAAAAAAAAATCTTTGTGGTGGCTTTTATTTCCCCATCCACTCTACCAAAAACAGAAAGCAAGGCCTTATTACCCATCATCTACCAAGTGAAGTTATGTCGGAAATTAAATTAGTTGTTGCTGGCTTCTGCTGCAGGAGAGAAGTGATCAGAAGTAAAGACTTCATATGGTACCCATCTCCTAGAGTGATTATATAAGTCTAGTTGGTTCTTCACCGAGTAGTAACAAGAATTTGTTTGCCGGTTCATTGTTTCGCACCTAAAAGACCGAGTACAAAAGATTCAAAAGAGGATACTCTTACAATAATTATCTCGAAATTTTTCAATTGCACAATAAGTACATAAGAAATGTCAAACAAATTAACACTCGGATACGATAAGAAATCGAAGGACTTAATACACAGCAGAGTAATTTCTTTGTTACTCCTTAATATAGATACACACACAACATTCATGGATTGTGACCTTGATCATTTCCTCCACTTTACCCGCCAACCTCAATCTCAACTACATCTTGCCCACCGGCCTCAACCTCAACCTCATCTCCATCCTTGCCAAGCTCAACCTCTACCTCATTTCCGCCAACCTCAAGATCAACCTCAAGTCCTCCGCCACTACTGGTACCTAATATTTTTTCCTATGACACTAATAACAATTTTGCATATAAAGGGTATTATTATTAGTCGAGCATAAATAAAAATAAAAATTCAATTGCACAAAAACTTACGTGCTTTTGCAGGCAAGTCCTTAACAGCCAAGACCTCCGAAGAGATGAGAAGAACAACAGCAAAAAGAAATCCCAACAAAATGAATTTCCTGCACCCATCTCAAAGTTGCTGCGTATTAATGCACTGATATCGAAAGGACACTGCGAAATAGTAACTAAGCTCACTCAACAAGAGAATGTGGAAAGTAGTGTGATTGTAGGCTCAATTTATAAAGCAAAAGAAGAACAAAACTCAACTTCAAGTACTGCAATGATGTCGTCAAGGGAAACCAGAGCACCTTCAACGTTACGACCCCAATCCCCACTTGGCACAATAATGTGTCAGGATCGGAGTACATGGTCCAAGTTGATGTTGTCTTTTCTTATCGAGCTTATCTCAACATACATATTAATCCAACTAATCAAGTCTATGCAGCAGCCACATAATCAGTAATTTTTCATTTCAGTAAATTAAAACTACAGCAATATTGCAGCTCATCAGTTTTGCGGTTCTCTTAGGTTCCGCTACTTGAAACGCCACGCCTCCTGGTATATGTACTGTAATGGTGTTTTTCTTGATGCGGTCAAATTTTGACTTCCTAGCTAGAAAATCAACAACGGCTAAATAATCATCTTTTGCCACTAAATTGGAGTTTTGAAGCCATGGTATGTATATCCTCTCAATGGGTAGAAACTTGCTGATGCAAAGAAAGTACAACAATAGAGAAAGAAAAACAAGCCCAACAAACTCAACAGTATATCCTATTGACGTTATGGGTCTAAGTTAGGTAGCTCGAACCACAGTGGAAAACAGGAAAAATATCAGTCCAAAGGTCCCGTAAGCAGTACTTTTTTGCAAGGGCCGTAAGCAGTAATTTGGAAGTTATGGAAGGAGCGAAATGGTCGCTTTCATGCATAAAGGTCTGTAGAGGAGCTAGATTTGAAGATTAAACAAAAGATTATTCTCTGGGGCTCAAGCAAAGATACGTTTAGGGGACTTTTCAATTTTGTATTTTTTTCCTTCTGAAGCATGCATTAAATAAAAGAAAACCGCATTAAATTGTTATTACACATGGGAATGAGATTCCCATAGAATCGCTTAAAAGAACTTGATTAAGAAAGGTCGGATTTGTCTGATCCCAGATTGAGGTTGAGAAGTTTCTCACCTGACTGCCGTCTGCTGCAAAGTTTGCTAGACCGTCTGCTGCTTGGTTGCCTTTTCTATAATTGTGTTGAATATCACAACATGGTATTTGACGCATTCGATGTATGATTTCTTCAATCATTTCGGAAATATACCATGGAGCTTCATTCGGAGAGTTAATGAAGTGCAAGATATTCTCAGAGTCCGTCTCAACTAGGACCTTAGTCCAATTTCTTTCAATCGCTGTTCTGGTTGCTATCACTGTGGCCCATGTTTCCGCTGCTAGTGCCGTTGTTATTCCTAGAGGTTGTGCAAGAGCCATTACCGTCTGCGCGATCGAATCCCTGCAGATGAATCCTCCTCCCGCCATACCTGGGTGACCCCTAGCTGCCCTATCGGTATTTACTTTAAACCAATCTGGTGCTGGGATGCTCCAATCCACTTGAATGGTTATAGAAGTTTTGGCTATATTTGTTGCCATTCGGTGAGGAGGCTCCCCTGGGAGGATTGGAGGGGAAACCTTTTTCGCCCATTCAAATTCTTGTTGTTGTGCTAAAGATCTTGCCAGGATTTCTTCATGATTGGATTGCATTTGATTGAACACGAGTTCATTCTGGTCGTCCATAGTGACCAAAGAAGGAAACAACAAGTTGTAATGGTTGAGATATTGCCCCGCGTTTGAAGAATCTGTGATATTGTTGTTTGGTGGTTTAGGGTAATTGGTTGTTGGTCACCTTGGGGTTGGTATGTTGATATGCGGTTAGATAGGGTAGTCCAAGTGGACATAGCTACCAGAGTCCGGACAATAAATTTTGTAAACTATCATTCAATTGGAAGGTGATTATTTTGACTTAATATTAAATGCAAGCACTCTATGCTTCAAAAATAAAATAAAAATGCAAGCACTTTCCCATCCCCAAGTGCAAAACTTAAATTTTGGTTTTGCATCCCAAAATATGCACAGTGATAAAAAGATAAATCATCATGGTCAAAATATACCATGTGATCCAGATTTCATTGGGTGACTGATAATATATTGCGAGACACAAAATCTGCCAAGTGACACTCATAATTTTGGGTCTCAAAATCAATAAAAATTACCAGGTAACCAAAATATGTATTGTGAGCCAATCTAAATATTATCCTAAGAATTGGAATATAACCTCAAATGTGTTTCATTTTTTGACTCAAAATCTTTGTATCTAACATGTGCACCAAGTTCATTTTAACAATTTTCTTGCGGAGAATCAACAATAGTTCTAGACAGGCTATCCAATTGAACAATTTTAAAACCGCATAGGAATAATAAATGTGGGCTCCGCCCCACTGGGAAAAATAGGGATCCTATTTTTGGGTGTTTTGTGTCTATGCGGTTTTAAGGGAGTTCAGATGGGGGCGGTCTATACAGAATTTTTGGAGAATAAAATAGAAGGAAAATTTTGTCACTATTTTGTGGATCCCGCTCCTTTGACATCATTTCTCGTATACATCCAAGGATTGCATGGTATAAAGTGTACAGTGCATATCCACTATCAAGTACAAAATCACATCCAACTTGTAGCAGAGTCGAGAAAAATATGTTTGTTGTACCTTCACGTGAGAGAAGGGGCATGTACAGTAAAAGGGTGGGCAATTGGAATCTCTAATTTCTTTGTTTTATCAGCTTCCATAAAGAAAGGTATTATTATCATGTTGAATTATGTTTTCCTTTATTGCATTAAAGAAAATCATGTTTTCCTTTAATTTACTCGCGCAACAACATGAGCCAGATAAAGTGTATTTTATTTCATTCTTTTCATGTAATTTAACCTAATAAGTGTAGAACTCTTTGTCTCGAAAGCAATGTTAGTTAATTTGATACCGGAATGGAAAATTATATAGAGTAATATTTTGCTTCCTATATTTTTAATATAAGAAAAGAATGATTTTTTTTAAGAAGTAAAAGGACCCTTCAACTTGCTGCTTATACGTGAGATGAAGAGCGATCAACTAGGTGTCAACTCAGTTTGTTTTTTTTCATTGAAGATGAAGAGCAGTTTGATTTCTCAGGAGGATGTTGATGGATGGAAGATGATTAAGGAGGATGTGGATGGATGGAAAGTTTCAAATCACTGAAGTTAAGGGAGATAGATTCTCTACCTTATGAATCAATCATAAGGTTTTGTCTTGGTTTCAAAGGGGATTGTTATCGAACATTTTAAAACCATGGTCGAAATCACAAGTTTGGCAGTTTTCAGATCTGGATGAGTGACTAACAGTAACAGTTACAATTGGAGAAATAATAATGATGAATACATGAAATTATCATGTCCTAATTCAAGGGTAAATACTGTGGGCATTTATTTTTCATCAGGAAATCATGGTGAGGGATGGAAGCAAGTTACTTCAATTATCAATCAACTTTGTCCGGTCCAAGGCGTTTCTCAGATTAAATTTGAATCCTCACCTTCTCTTATTTTTGGACCAAGCCTCCACTTTGTGTGGTCTAATCCGAAACTACCCCAAGTGGAGTCGGGTTCTATTCATACTTAGAAAGAAACTTGGACCTTATGGTGGTATTATCAGCTGATTTTGAATTGGTACCATGGGAGCTTGTGGGGAAACATCTCGGTAAGAAGTTTAGAGAAAATTGAGGAATTCTTTCTCCAGTCATTCTCTAATTCAAAAGAAATGTTCAAAGTTCAGAACACTGAGATGGGAAATGAGCTATTTTCAAAAGCTCTTTGGGTGTTTAATGGTATTACTTTTATCTTTCTGCCTTGTTCACTTAAGCTTAATTTTCTTTCTGATGAGGATGTAATAAAGGTTTAATCTTGCTGGATTCTGGTGAGAGGAGTTCATTTTTCTCTGTGGAACCAAAATACCTTTGAAACTGTTGGTGTAAAATGTGGGAGTCTGTTGGAGGTATCAGAGGACACTAAAAATGGCAATCACCTTTGTGTTATGAAGCTTAAGGTTCATGGTCCTGTCGACTCGGTGTCTAAAGTTGTTGGAGTTAATATTAGATCGCTTCAGTTTAGAGTTTTGTTTGAGAGAGCCGAGGAACAATATCTTCTATCTGGAATGGCCTTCATCGGATAATTGAGCTCCACAGTCTGGTTTGAATGTATGGATGTGGAGTCTCTCAGGCTCTTGAGAATTGATTGTCTGTTCTTGGTTAGGTTTCATTTTTATTTGTTAATCATGTTAAACACCTTCTCTTGGAATGTTAAGAGTTTGAAAAACTCTAAAAGAGGAGGGGTTGTGAAAAGTTGGATTGGTGTGCATAATCCAGACCTTATCGTGTTTCAGGAGACTCTCCTAGAATCTTGTTCTGATTCTCTAGTTAGTCAAATTTTGGGTGGTGGAGCACATAACTGGTTGGCCCTAGACTCTACTGGGCGTTTATGAGGTATTCTAGTCATTTGGAATTCAAACAAGCTTATAATGGAGCCTCATATAAAAGGTATTGTCAGTGTTAGTATTCAGTTTAGAAATTTTAATTGATAATTTTGTATGGTTATTTTATGGGGTTTATGGTTCGTGTGATGTTCCTGAAAGGAAAAGACTTTGGAAGGAGTTGATTCTTATGAATACGATTGGAACCTTCCTTGGTGCATATGGGAGATTTCAATGAATGGAGGTTGATGGACGAAAGGAAATGATGCACTAATATTTCTTCAGGTGTGAATGATTTTGGTGACTTCTATGATTCCAATGATGAATTAATTGATATCCCTATTTATGGCGCTAAATATACTTGGATTAAGAAGGGCCCTCTTTCCTCTAGAAGTAAAATTGATAGATTTATTATCACGGCTGAGTAGGATGATCACTTTCCAGGTATTATTCTAGAATATTTAGGATGGCTTTTCTACGATCATAAGCCTATCATTTTGACTTGTGATTTAGAGGATCGAGGAGCCTGCGAGAGTATGTGGTTGTTGGAACCATGCTTCATTGATCTCCTAGAGCAATGGTGGACCGCTTTGGATAATGTTTTTTTAGGTTCTTCAGATATTATCTTAGCTAAGAAGTTACAAGCCGTCTAGGGATTGATAAGGGACTGAAACAGAAATGTTTTTTGGTAAGATATACATGAAATGTGTGCAAAATTACCTTCTAATTCAATGGTTAGAACATATTATTGATGATGAAGAAATTACAGTTTTGCCTTTGTTTTTGGATTTTTTGTTGTTAACTTTCAAAACTTGAGCTCTTCTTTGCCTTTTAGAGGAACATTTTTGTAAAGACCCTCAAGCTCGTCAACGCTATTAGACCAGTCAAGTGACGAATTAGCCGATAATGACTCGATTAGTTTAACGCGAACGTTAATTAATAGAAATTAATCTAACCACGATCTAGATACGAAACTAGTACTATTGAATAGATCTCAAAAAGTTATGCGAAATAGGCTACTCGAACGTGTCACTCGGATACCAGACGAAGAAGAAATCATCTGGATAGCTAGAAGGGCAAAGTAGACTTTTTGCAGTAGATCGACCTGGCTGCCCATATCTTTTGGGTGGGTGCCTTTATCATTATTTTCTTTTGGCCTTATCAAAACCAAACCCAGAAGATAAGTTCGCGTCTTTCTTTTCTTCTTCTCCTTTCTCTCTGTTTCTTCTTTCCTTCTTCCCCGTTCTTCATCCGATAGAGATTTGAGAGATTAAATTGAGTTTTGTGATCGTGAGGGTTAGGAAAAGATCAAGCGTGACGGTTGGTGGTGGTGTTGATGTTGAATTGTCATCATCAGAAGAAGAGATGTCGATCTGTAGAGAAATCAGAAAGTTAGGGTTTGGGTTTAAGTTCAAGATATGAGAGGATAGAGTAATATAAGATGGATTTGAGAATTCTTATTAGAACTAAAGCTACGGTTGATGAGAAATTAGATGAAATTGAAGAGATGATTGGGGATTTGAGAAATCAGTGAGCTAGGGTTTCTTAAGAAGTTCAAACAAGAATTAGAACATGAAGTTGATGGTTTAGGGGATTGAATTAACGGTGGGTTTATTCTTAATTGAAGTATAGTTGGATGTCTTGGGTTTAATTGCAGTTTCTGTAGGAAAGTGAATCTGAAATTAGGGTTTTTGATAGAATGGAGATTTAGGGTTCTGAGTTTGATTCAGAGATGAGTTTGAAGATGAAATCAGGCAGTTGGTGATGGGTTTTGATTATTGAGAACAAGGAAGAAGAATTGATTGTTGATTCTGTTTCAGTAAAGAATTGAAGAATTAGGGTTTTTCTGAGAACCAGTGTTGTTGTCGAAGATTGTTGGATTGTTTAAGTTAAATTGATGGATTGATAATGATTTTGAGATGTGTTGCTGAGTGGAGTCAAAGAGAAGAAGAAATAAGTTCAATTGCTGGAGGAACACAGATTGGAGGTAATTATTCTTTTAAGATAACCTTGTAAAGCTCTTTTTGATTGTAGAGTGTATGACTTTAATGGGCTGAGATTGAAATGGTTATGCGAATATGTAATGGAATTGCAGATTGTAGATTAGGTTTATGTATTGAATTATAGTCGAGGATGTTATGCTTGAGGTGTAGAAGTTGATGTTGATTTTGAAACTATTGTAACTGGAGTTGTGTTGAGTTGTGGGTGTGGTATTAATTGTGAAGATGAAGTGAAATGGGTCTGTTGTTTCTGTGATGTTATGAGTTGAATTGTGATAAGTTTACAGTGAGGCTTGAGCCACTGTTGAAGTAATTAGCACAGCAAGAAGTAGTTATGTTGGTCTGGGAAATTATGGAACTATAGATTGGTGGTAGTGGTTATCTTATTACTGGATAAAGATGCAGTGTGGTTGTATTTGCTGGTGGTGATTGAGAAAAGAGTGTGTTTGGAGTTGAAGTGGTATCTAAGGGTGGTGGTGTTGTCCGTGTAGTTGGAATTGCAGGTGAAGAATATGAATGAACTGCTGGTGTTCATTTTACAGAAATGAAACTAGTGTTGTATTGCAGATGTGGATGGTTGGGGAAAGTGGTATGGTTGTTAAATGGGAGAAGTTAAAGTGTTGATTGTATTGAATGAGAGTTAGATGAATGTGATGAAGTTGAGTTGGTAGTATGTAGAAAGAGTGAAAGCTTGGAACTGCAATTGCAGGTAAGCTGTATTGTCTTTGTAAATCAATTTAGAGTTATAAATTGAAATGAATGATTTGATGTAATGAAATAGTTTGAAGTTGAACTGATGTTAGAATTGCAGATGGGTAAGAACCCTTGGCCTGTCTGACTGAGCTTCTTCAGTCTGATTCAGTTTTGTTTAGCTAACTCAGTTAATCTGACTGAGTCGAGATGACCTGGTAACCTGAGTTGAGTCAGTTTGACTCAGAACTCGTTCAATTGACCTTGACTCGGTTGACCATTTGACCAGGACCTTGACCTTGATTAGACGTTGACCGTTAGTTGACTCCCTCTGACCAGACGTTGACTGTTAGTGACCGTTTGTTAACTCATTTGGACCAGGCCTTGGATTAATGGGCCGGAGTAGTGGACTTGGGCTTAGAACCATTAGACAGACTTGTATGAATCTTGTGTGAGCCATTTTGGCTAGATTCTTAGAGTTCTTGTGTGATTAACAGTTAGTCTGTATTAACAACGATCGATTCAAAGGATGGACCAGTGGATCATGGATCTCGAGGTAGGCGTGGCTTGTCATCAAAAGAGGTGGGAATTTACATTTAACTCTTTTGTGATTATTGTTGTTTTCTTTTACATGAGTTTATGTTTAACAAATTCATGCATTGTCTGATTGTGTATTCCATGCATTGTTTTATTTAAAATTCCGAAAGTACTGTTGATTCCTTTAATCTTTCCATGGTTTAGAAAGGAGCTGTAATGCTTTGTTTGTCTCTATGAATTGTTTGGGAAATAAGAATTTCCATTTGATTGATTGGGAAATAAGAATTCCCATATGTGGTATATAGGATACTGCTCCATCTTTTATATCTAATTACTTTCAGCTTTTATGCACTATGGCCACCGCAATATTACTAATGAGTGTGGTTAGCACAAATATTATACATTGTTTGACGAAGGAGTTAGTTCCATATACATGATTGATTATTTCTGTGACTTGGTTGTCTTTTAATGTTTAGGAAAAGCATGTATTGTTTTTCAAATCATTTAAGTGATTACTTGAAAGTTAAATGTCATTCCTATTGGGCACCCATTTTAGGGATGATGTGCTCACCCATTCCCACTTTCAGTTTTAGAGACAGATCAGAGTTGCGCAGCGGAAGCTTCGAGGAGTTGAGTCCGTTATTTTGGTTAACTTCTGATATGTTTATTATGTTGTATATTTTATTTGTAAACCAAATCACTATTGTATGCGTATCATTTGAGAGGAGTTCTTGTATATATAAATATTTCAGAGCGGGGCTAGTTTTTGGGTTAAGTTTTCTAGCAGATTTCTCAATTGCATGCTTTATGCTTTAGATCCTTAGTGCCTCTTTATTTAGTTAATCTCTTGGATTAGTCAGCTGCTAGCTTTGGGGGCACTACAATTTTCTTGGAGCAACTTCAAAAACTTGCACTTCCCTCTTACAATTTTCAATCTTTTTAAAACTCCCACATATCTTAGAAACATCAGCTTCAAGTTTTGCATCGCAAAAAAGTGTGATCGCCTTTTCAGCCATTTCACCAACAATAAACTAAAAAATTGAAATAGATTTAGAAGAGAAAATTCAAGAGAAGTGAATTTTGGTGTGAGTGAATTGAATGAAGATATGGTAATTTATAGAGGTAAAAAAGTTTTGAATTTTCAAAAAACTATCCGTTGATGTTTTTGCTTCACACGCCAGCGTGCGTAGAGAGCACGTTGCGTTTAACCTTCAAACGCCCGCGATTGTGGTTCCAACGCCGAGTTTGTTCTACACATGCTGGCGATTGTTCTTTGACCTGGCGCTTGATGATCAACCGCCCACTTCTTTTCCCATAGTGGAGAAACGTGTTTGGCCATCCACCTGGCTCAACAAAATTTTCAATTTGGCCATTGCCATAGGAATTTCCCTTAGCCTTGTCTATTTGAAACAACTTCATTAGTCTGGCTGATAGAGGTACCTTGCTTCAAACAGTGAAGGATGTCATCGTGGGATGGAAAAACTCTCCTCTCTTCACTGAAGGTCTTCAGCTGTGGAAAAGACTCCCTGTAGCCATTTTGTGGGGTTTATGTAAAGCTCGGAATGCTATTGTGTTCGATACAAAACCTTTAAAGCCGAATGATTTTATTAGAAACATAAAAATTGATGCTTTCACTTGGTCTAAGGGTTTAGCTTGTTTTAAGGTTATTAATACCTCTAATGTAATTGTGTGGTGGACATATTCCTTTTTAAACCCACACTAAGTTGTTCTTTCCCTTCAGAGTTTGTTGCTGGGATTTTCCCTTTCTTCTATTGGGTTTCAGTTTGTTTTCTTGAACGATATTTTGGGGACTACTCTAAAAAGGTGGGGGACTACTTTGTTATATGAATGTCCACCCTACATTTTACATTTTCAGGGTGTCCTAAAAGATTAGGGAAGACTAATCTGCCCTTATCCTAATTTAGGTTATAACTAATCCTAATAAGCCACTAATTTAACCACTACCCTCTAATCTAACCCCCTAAATTAAAACCTAAAATCAGTTTCAAAACCTTTTTTTTTTCTTTTATTCTTCTTCCTCATCTTCTTCTTCGTAGACATCGACGTTAATCGTCGATTCGAAAAAAATTCATCGTCGATTAATCAATTTTTATAAACAATGCGTTCTAAGCAGACACCAAGAATTCCAGGATTGAGTCCGGGTCTGGCAAATATAGCGAATCTCCCAAATCAATTTGAAGTTGATAAACAACTTCAAGCAAAGTTGGGAGACGAAGTCAAGCATCCAACATCAACCAATAAGTCCGATTCGAGTAAAATGAAAATCCGCAGGTAATTTCCTTCATACCCATTCCTTTTAATCGTTTTTTGTTGAAGAAATCGATTAGAAATCATCAAAAACCATAGAAAACGGTAGTTACAGTATAGATTTCGGCTAGGAGAAATTTTGAAAACCCTAGATTTTGGTAACCGAACTTTCAATATGAAGAACAATTCGGCCAATTAGGAGTTTTTAGGTAACCGAACTATGTAGTTCGGTAAGCTCACAAAAAAAAACGTTACCGAACTCCTTCTTTTTATGAAAAATTTGAGTTCGGTTTAGTCGATAAATTATATAGGTAACCGAACTTTGATAAAATATAGTTCGGTTACTTCGCAATTTCTATGTGGTAACCGAACTTTGATCTGTCAACACCAAACTTGTAGTTCGGTGACTTCGCAACTTATACCAGATAACTGAACTTTAGTCTGTTAACATTTTGTGTTTGATGTAATCCCATGTTCAATTTTATTTGATAAGACAATATTCTGTTTAGCTAATAATGTGGTTTTCATTCATTAGGAACAAAGGAAAAAAATCTAATCCCCACCTAGATGAAGATTTGAGAACTCCCACCCCTCGTGGTAGAATACATTTGGATTTCCGAAACCGTGGTACTAAAAATGCTAAACATGGAGGGGGGTCGTTACAGGAAGTGAACCAAGAGAATGTTCGTAATGTAATCCAAGATGTCAATCAAGAGGTGATGGAGAATACAATTGATAATGTTATTGAATAAGAGAATGATGATAAAGAAGAGAAAGGAAATGAAGACCAAGGAAATGAAGAGGTTGAAAAACAAAGAGAACACATTGAAAATGTAGAGGAAGAAGAACAAGGACAGGGCAAAGAAGGAGAAGGACAAGAGGAAGAGAAGGATGAGGAAGGAGAGGAAGAAGAGGAGGAAGAGGAGGGAGAGGAGGAAGAGGAAGAAGAGGAGGGAGAGGATGAAGAGGAAGAAGAGGAAGAAGGGGAAGAAGAGCAAGAAATTGTTCTTGTTAAAGAGAAAAAGAAGCCAAAGCCGCCTTGTGATAGATACTCACACATTCCCCCTGATAATTTGTGTTTGCCACTAGTGAACCCAACTTATGGTACTCCAAATGATGGAGGGGCCACATTGTTTGGCTACAAACACTCATGGGCTGCGAAGATCTATGCGACAAAGGTATTCTTTAAGTTCATTCTTAACTAACAAAACGATTTTTTTTTGGGACATGTTTCGTCAAGTATTAATAGTGTTATGTTCTTTTCGTAGGATCATAATGATGCAGTTCGTCTTATTCGTCGTCAAAAGGCGTCCAAATAGGATCTTTCTTTGGAGTGTGACGAGTTTCAAGCGAAGGTTAAAGAATGTGTGTTATGGAGAGCTATTGAGTACGCACATGTGGATTTCTACGCTGTTGCCGTATCCGCATTTCTCGAGAGGCATTATCCCGAGACATATACAATGCATCTTCCACAGCATTCCACACGGTTACGAAATTATCAACACATCCAAAGATATTCTTCTTCAACTGATGGTGAGCCGACTCTACTAAACTTGTCGCTTGATTTCCCAAGTGTTTATATTGGTTGGTATAGGTATTAACAAACCTCTCTTTGTGTGGTTCTAACCATTGGCGAAGAACATATGATACAACACCCGGATAATCGGGAGTATCCCAATGGGCGATAAACTCCGCAAGATTTAAATGATACTCTTCCTCGATAAGAGACCAACACAATGATTCCAATTCACCGTTGAAAGCAACCCATTTAGCGTAATTCAGATCGTATTGTTTTTTAACTTCCTCTTTTGCATCCGCTCGTTCATGTTCCGGTAGCATCTTAATCTCTTCATATCCTTTTTTCTTGGGTGGACAAATTATTGGCTTGCACTTATTTATCAAATTACACCATATATGGAACGTACAAAGCATATTATGTGCTAATGGAAACACTACCTCTATTGCATTCATCAATACAACTTCATTGTCGGTGACTATAACCCCGGGAATATCATCACCTCGGAAGATTGCCTTAACTTGTTGTAGTTCCCAAATTTAACTAGGTTCTTGCTCGTCCCTTAAGAAACAAAACGTCACGGTAAACGGTGACTGCGTCTAAGTACGCCCAACAATATTCAACAATGGCATCTCGTACTTGTTCGTCTTATAAGTACAATCCATTATGAGAACTCCATGAAAGCATTGAGCCAATTGAACACTCGTTGGATGCGCAATGAAGAGTTGTGTTATCTCTCCGTCCAAATCCACATCCTTTTGAACCGCGTAGTCTTTCTCTTTGGCCAAAAAAAAAACAATTGTTGCATCACTTGTCTATCTCTCATTTCCTTCTTTCTAATTATCACAATTGCATTACAAATGGTGGACAAAGATGAGTGGTTATCCTTGTTATCCTCCTTTAGTATTTGGAGCATTTGAATCGGTGAAAGACCCATTTTCCTCATTTTAGCTACATTGTCCATATCTTTAGGAGTTAGCTTGGCCGCCATGAAATGTCCTTCAAGATGCTCCGGACGAGGGTGGTTATGACAACCTTCCATAACCTTGTAGAGAACCCATCCACCCAATTCTTCGTTGTAATTAAATGCAAGCTTGAATGGGCATTTAATCTTCTTTGAGAAAGTTTTGTTCTTCCTATTTGTCTTTCCTTTATAAACATAACCCTTCCTCTTATGGCTTTTATCGGGATCACCGCTTCTCTCACAAACCATTTCAAAGCGGGTTTTGCTTTCTCTCCCATTCAATACTAATACGCACATGTCTTTTAGTGCATGTTGTCTAGCCCAACTCTTTGCCTCTAAAGGACTTTTGAATACCAAGTCATTCATGTAGTGATGGGACGTGTCATCGTACAAAATATCAACAGGGGTAGGTTTTTCCATTGGTTCTATTGGATCAGATGCAACCTACGAGTAATAGCACAACGTCAATACCAACTAAAAATAAGAAATAATTAAATTTTCGGCAATGGAAAAATAATATACGATCCTGCCGAACAAAAAGTTCGGTTATGAAAAAAAAATTGCGATCTTGCCGAACTTGTTCTTTGGAATTTTCTATGGTATAGTTCGGCAACATAATTACTACACTCGACTAAACCGAACTACAAAGTCCGGTTAGCTATTCAATGAACGTGATTTGCGATCTTTCCGAACAAAAAGTTCGGTAACAAAGGGACTAAACTCGACTAAACCGAACTATTAACTGTATACTATATAAAATTAGTTCGGCAACGTTTTCTGGAAAAAGATAACCTAACTCTCAAAAACCTCCATTAAAACAGAGTTCGGTTACCTGCGTATGCTGAAATGAGTAACCGAACTGCACATACAGGAGAGTTCGGCTACCTGTTTTGCAGAATTGCTAACCGAACTACTTTGACCTAGCCGAAATTTCTTCCTGAAATTTTCGATTTGGCCAATTTTTTGCACAATTCAAGCTACATTAACTAAATTTGATCCATACCTGAGTACCCATAACTTCATCTTATGGTTGTGGCTGATAAAATTCATCATTTGGGTCGTTAGGTTGAGTTTGGGGTAAATAGCTTTCATCATCTAACAAATAACTCATATCCGGATCATTAGAAATATTGACAAATATATTAGGAGATGAAGGAGGTTCTGATTCTGAGGAGGAGGTATCATCACATGAATCACTCATATCATATTTACTAAACACAAAATAAGATTTTTTGGGTTCTTCCCTCTTTTTCTTCATCTTTTTTCTTCTTCTTCTTCTTCTCTCTCAATAATTCTTATTCTAACAAAACTATCCTATTAATAACTCACTAATCACTAACTAAACAGTAATTAATCATTACACTAACACTAACTAATTTAATTACCAAGGGTAAATTTTGTATTAAAAAAGAATTTACATAAGGGGTGACCCAAAATTACTTCAAATGTCCTACCAAAAATGAAAGAGTAGTCCCCCACCTATTTTGAGTAGTCCCCAAAATATCGTTCGTTTTCTTAGCGTTATTAGCTAATAGCTAGTGGGTTATGTATTATTTTTCATCCCTTCAATTTGTTCTCCTTCTTTGCAGAGCCCGCAAAAAAAAAAAAAACTTTATAGAATGGTGAGAAAAAAATTTGGTCCAGGTACTAAGGGCATATCCTATGGGTAGTCCCCAAATGAAGACTAACTCTTTCATATGAACGAGTGAAACCACTATGGGCAAAAATGAAAGAGAACACTAGACGGGTAACTATCCCCGTTTATAAAAAAAATTGAAAATTTTATAATAAAATAACAACGGGAGGGAAAATTTTATTTTAAAAAAACTAAAATTAAACACTCACGGGGACAGTCCCCCGTGAGATACTAAAAACCAAACTAGACGGGGGACTTTCCCCCGTCAAAAAAAAAACCCTAAAAAAACTACTTAGACGGGGGACAGTCCCCTCTAGTTCAAAAAGTTCCAATTTTTTTTGACTGGGGATCGTCCCCCGTCTAGTGTTTCACTACCAATCACTCGTTCAATTGAACATGTTTGGGGGGAAAGTGGGGTAAAGACTACCCATAGGAGCCTACCCATAGGAGTACATGAACATGAACATGTTTGGGGGGAAAGTGGGGTAAAGACTACCCATAGGAGCCTCTAATCTGTTCAAATTGGTAGTGCACTCCTTCATTTGAAAGAGTGACACTACCCATAGGATTTGCTCTTAGCATGGATAGTTAAATTTCTCTTGTACTAGTATGCCCGCACACGCTATACACGTGCTTTACCCTTGGTCCCTTTCTCACCCATGGCCATGGGTCCTCTCACATGTGATTCTCTCTAGTTTTTACTTTTTACTGATTTTTTTATTTTTACTTTTACCTTATAAGCGGTAAGCCTCATTTAGTTTGACTCATTTTTTAAAAAGTTATAAAATTGAGGGCAAATCTAGATTTCCAAGCTTCACTTACTACAGGTGAACGGTGTCTAACGAATGTTGGCTTTACACTTAAATAATTCGAATCATTTAGGACAGTATACGTAAATCTTTTGAGCTAATTAACCCAGCCAAAGTTTCTTAGAATTAGGGATTCATAAAGAGAATGTTTATTATTCAAGCTTGTTTATTATAAAATACTTATACAAACTTTTATTTTCTTGATGCAAATATGCATCCCAAGTAAGATGGCGAAGTCGTTTGGTGAACCGGTGATGACTGATGAGTATTAACAACACGGCTGCTAATATCATATGCATACGAAGAGCATTTAGTGGCCAGTTAATTAGCTATATTGCATGCTTTCTGCTGTGCGATATGTCCGGAAACCCCTCGAGCCAAAGTGACCCATGTATCCAGGGAGTTGTTAAGATGAGCAGTAACACCAGTAGCGACTTCATCATTGATTTCATATTTTGTAATTGTTCTGATGACACATAGATTGCTTTCCTTTGCAAGAATTTCGAAGCTTAGCATGCAGAATGTAAACCCCATTTCCAAGTACCCTCCTTCAATCATTTGTATCTCCTTAAGACGCTTCTCGTTGTCTATAGTGACAAATTTCTCCTTGTACATCCGTGGAACATGTCCTGATCCATGCAGAAGTTATGGTGTTAGCGCTTGATCTTTACAAGATTGTTCAATGAATATATCTCTAAACACGAGCCTCAGAGTATAATGCTAAATTAAGGTAATTCCAAAGTATTCATAATATGCTTACCCGGAAGGAACACAACACGCAGAATAGTACCGACTCTACGACCATCACCTTCCACGACATCTTTGCTTTCCAGAATACCACAAAGTATTTGCACAACTAGCTTACAGAAATTAGGATCGCTATATATTGCCCACACATCATCTGCGGAGGCATCAACCTCGATCTCATTTACAAACTCATACCTCAGTTTCCTTGATCAATATATTTCCTAGAAACTGACCTTATTTTTTTAGTAGAGAAGAATGAAAAAACTGGTGCGACTTTAGGCTACATTTATAGAGCAGATCTGCAGAAGAAGAACAACATTGCAGCACTCCACCGATGTCCGCCTTTGCGATGTTCAAGCTAAGACCCCACCATGCACAGTAATGCATTAGGCATGTTGCGACTTGTGTTCAATGTATGTTTTGACAAAGTGATCTTATCAATTTTTATTTCGACATTGTGTATGTATACTACCAAGTCTTTACAGCAGCCAGAGATTCAGTCCCTTTTCATTTTAGAACATAAAGATATGGAATTCTCATCAATTGTGTAATTCTCTAGGTTTTCGGCCACTTGAAATGCCACACCATCTGGTATAAGTACTGTATCTGTACGGCTTGCATATCCTTTGAGATACTTCCTCCTTAAATCTTGATATCTAAATCTTTTAGCACAACTTGCCCCTTCTACAACAAACAACTTGTACGCGTAGGAGTCTTGTGTTCAGGCTTGTATACGTTGGACGCTTGGGGTACATTTCAGTCCTGGATCAAGCTAAAAAGGTTTTGACATTTACAGCAAATGTGACCTTTTCTCCTCTTTCTCTTTCTTCCTCTCTCATTCATCTCTCCGATAACAGAGACAGAAAAGCCCTAATTTTGCCTTCGGCTCAGATTTGCTCGAGCTGACCTTCACCTCTAAATCACTAATCTTTTCTCTATAAGCTGATAGACTTCAAATCTAGGGTTAGATTTATTTTTCCCTTTTTTTGATAGCAGTAATAGTTTAGATTTCAAATCCAGGGTTAGATTTCTAACTCCATTTTTAGATTTGATTTTGGGTTTTCAATATTAGCGGTTTATTTTGAGTTTTTCATTTGGTTTGGATCTTGAACAACATCATCACCATGAAGACTACAACACCAGCAGCAACCAGTTTACTGAAGACACCAGCGGCAGCAACAATGACTCCAAAGGCACTAGCATCAAACAGTTTCACAAGACCGATTCCGACGAAGACCCGCACCGATTCAGGCAGATACTGTTCTATGATGGCTGATTCAGGTTACCCTTGTTACTGTTACTTTGATAAAGCTCTTGACCAAAGGTTGGATCTATGGATCCTGTTATATCTATGTCAGCTGTTTTCCTATTTTTTAGAAAAAACCCTTGAAAAATGGTTGGATCTTTGGATCCTAAAACATCTACTGTTTGTAGTCTTGTTATATAGTTCGGATGTATCACTCCTAATTAAAACTAGGCCATTTGAACTTTTTCTGTTAGTTAGAAATCTGTATAAGATGGGTAGGATTTCTTTGTGGATTAAGTCTTGTTATAACAATGATGTTAAGTGGCTTGAATGTATCTGTTGTCTGCTCAAAACTCATGTAACTGTTGGAAACCTTCTGGTCAATCTTGTAATCGATCCCGATTTTAAATCGGAGCACTATCAATATATATGAAGCTAGCCTCTTTACCGAAAAAAGAAAAAAAAAGACATTTACACCAAATGACTCCAGTAGAAATATAAAATGTCAATTTTACCGTACCTAAATTCAAGTGGGGTAGGAAAACCCACATGCATTTGTTGGCTCTGTCGTTTGGTCACATCTAAAGCCAAAATGAATAATTTTATGGGAACCAACACGTTATTAGTTTTTTTTGTTTGTTGATAGAAAGGAACCATAACGTTTTCTTTATTTATTTTTCTTTATTTTTGTTTATTATTTATTTTTTATGAAGTTTGTTTACTGGGTTTGGCTCGGCTAGGTTTTTTATTTTTTCATATGTAAAGGACACTCCGAGGTTCGGCTAGGAAAGAAAAACTCAGTCAAACCTTTTATATCCCAAGTTCTATATGTTCTTCATATGCGAAGAATAACATATTCCATGTGCCCTCCTAAGCCCATAAGGCTCGTATTTCGTGTTCTAGGTTATTCTTATAATTAGACTTAAGCCTAGTGTGATGCGCTTTCCCTTTCGGCCTCTAGAGACTAGGGGTGAGTATTGGATTAAATCCGTGGATTTGGTGTCATCCACATCTGGTCCATTTGATTGGCGGATGCTAGATCCACCCGCATGTCTAGCATTTGCAAGTGGGAGTGGATCCGCGGATTTGTATTAAAGTTTTTATTTAAGTAAGATGAAAGCAAAACTAATAAAAAAATTATTTGATTAATTAATGATTTATAACATCCTAAATCACCCTTAGATAAATATCCTTACATGTTTTTTTGACTAAAACCCTCTCCATGATCCACTAGTATCATGTAAAACTAAAAGGGGATTCTCCTAAAAGGGGATCCCCTCACACTCTTATATTCACACTATTTCACATTTTGGACACTAAACTTTTATCTAAAAACCAAACGGTAGCTTATTTGAAGCTAATATTCTGGGAATATGTTCATCTTACGAAGCTCTACATGCCCACAAAAAATGAGCACATTCTGAAATGTATAACTCCACCATCTACTACTTTGAAAATCAACCGTCGTAAATCGACGAATTTTCAACCGTTGAAATTAAGATTGGTAGATAGTGAGGTTTGGTATCTCGGAATATGCTCATTTTTTGTAGGTATGTAGGACTTTGTAAGATGAGTATATCCCCAAAACATTAACCTAAAATACGCTACCGTTTAAGTTTTATCAAAAAAAAAATATCTCTCAAAATGTGAGATAGTGTGAAAATAGGAGTGTGAGGGGATCCTCCTTCAAACTAAAATGTCCATAGATGAAGAATAAGAAGTAGATATACTATTAAGTACAAGTTACTAAATTTAATTTCATACCCTGCATAATTCCAAAAAATCCTTGACCTAGCGGGTGGGAAATTCCAATGGATTTCTAGACATATACCGCATCGGATCTAATATTCGATGGATTTTGAAGAATGGATCCATATCTAATCTACCCATGAGCGAGTTGGGTGTCCACCTGAAATTCATTCGGATTGGTGTGTTGAACTACCGATGTTCACCCCTGCTAGAGACCAATGAAAATCACCCCTACTAGAGATCAATGAAAATAATGGTATCCACATGGCCAAATTTGCCAAGCCATATGAAATATACAACGTAATTTACAACTTTGGCTTATGACCTTGCACCATGACATACATAAGTTTGCACCATGGCATACAATCTGCTTGTGTCCAATTTTTTTGACGTGAACCCAATACTTACTGAACCAAAATCTAATTCATAACAAAATTTGAAGTGATATAAGATTTGTTACTGAACCAAAATTTAAATTTACCGGTTAATTCAAATTTTTATAGTGATCCAAAATCTGGATCATGACCTCCAGTCAACCATTTTGATCCCATGTAATCTAAAAAGACAGTAAGATGGAAAAATTTCTTGTTATGACCCACAAATAGCAAAAATTTCGCCGCGACTAAAAATATGATTTATTTAACTCATGCGGGAGCCACTTAAAAACGCTTGCAACTTAGGAGCAGCCAGCAAGGTCCACTATTGCAGAAATATTTTTGGCCAAAGTAGGTTTGTTATTTGTACAAATTAATGTTTAATCCCCCTTTGTAGTGGGTTTTGGACGATTTAGTCCACCCCTCCAAAGTTCAGTACAGATTAGTCCAAATAATCCTGCGCTCTTAAATTTAGTCCAAATTATGGACGAGTTAGTCCAAAAACGCAGCGAGTCCCTAATTTCCGTATTTTCAATATACCACAAACAACCTTCCAGTGATTCCATATATAAACCAATGTTTTTGAATCGAGTTTTTTGGATTTGAGATTTGAATTTAGAAAAGATTGAGAAAGAGAGCGAGACAGAGAGAAATTTCTGAGGCGACTAAACAGTAGAGAAAGATTTTGGAGGATTTAATAGTTTCTGCAACAGATTTCAATCTCAAGTTAGTTTTCCATCTTTAATTGCTTGTTTTTATTTTGGTTTGTCATTCAAAATTGTTTATGATTTTGAATTTCTTTGAATTCATGATATGAATACTATATGTTACATCTTAGTCATGTATGATCTTGATTTGATTTTGGTATTTCTTATGTTTTGGTTCTCGTGAAACGCTTTTGATAACTGTTTTCTTGATTTTGATGCATGCTATGAAATAGAACTGATATTTGATTGAAGGCTTTTATAGTGATCTACAATACAACTGAGTAATCAGGCTCAAGACCACAGGATCTACTCTACAGAATTGAAGGGTAAAACCTCAAATGAGGGGAAGAACAACAGTAATAATTCTATTCGATGATCTTCACTTACAGGAGTTCAATGTTTATAAAGAGAAATGGACTATTGCACTGGCACGTGCCACTCCTATGACTCATACTACTACATTTACTAAATAACATACTATCTGTCCTTAGTAAGTGGTCATCCCATAACCGGGATATGAAAAATTCCCACCCTTTCAAATCATCCTTGTCCTCAAGGATATGCAATGAGTTCAAACTCAGAACGCAGCTGTTACAGTTCCTTCTCCAATGCCGTAAAATATGAGAGTGTGATCTCGAATGCTTTGACAATAAGGCCCATGACAAGTTGAATTCCTTCATGTAACTGTAGCAATCAACTTGATCCAATCCCCTTCAGAATTAATCAAAGAACTACATCCTGAACTTGAGCCTCTTGCAATTTCTCCACAGTGAACATGCCTTGTATATACAAAATTGACGGCCGGGTAGATACTAGTAACAACACCACTCGCAGCTATGTATAACGACTTCCAATTGGCATTGCAATTGACTGTATCAACACCGTTGTTGATGGTGGTTTTTAGTATAGGGAGAAAACTGTAAAAGTATGTCTACCTGACCCGGTATCAGAAGAAGTAGACCTTGATATGTCTATATTCCGCAAGGAATTTGAAGAATATATCAAAATCTGATGAGTTCCTATGTCTCTCTTCATATTATATTGAAACTCAAGCTCCTAGATGAATTGTTCACTAGTATAGAGCCTAATGAGTATTTAAGCTCCTAGATGCATTACTCACTAATGCCGGAGCCTGCTGAGTATCTATTATATGCCATGTTCCCCAGCCGAACTCTTGATGTTGACATGACATGACATGACAATTAATGTTCGCTCGCAGCTAAGTAGCATGAATTTCCCGAAGTGTCAGGATTAAGACGTGCGTAGAAGTACTCAATCAGAGGCACACAAAGTCATGCTTCCCTCTGAGATAAAATTAGTGATTTTGTATTAATGCGCAAAATTCACCAAAATTAATTGATTTTGTAGCAGCTCACAAAATTCAATTTTCCTAACCTAATTTTATCAATTTGCAAAAATTAGGTTTTTGCGGCCTGCGCAATATCTCGATAGAGACGTGATGGTCACCACTTTTACACAATCCCACTTCTCCACTACTTAACTGTCTCCACCTCCTATGAGATCAGGTGCGTTCAATCATGACTTGTATAAATAGGTTTTCAACCTATTTCGACACAAGACAACGGTTATCAACACGAGTATCCAGAAAAACATCAAGAACTTATAGCTTACATTCCGCAAGCAAGTTCTACATTCTGATACAAGTTATAAACAACCACACCTTCAGAGTTAACCATTCTTATCTCAAACACCTTCTTCGCTTCCCTCCCTCATATCAACCCTTCTCCTTCATTTTGTGACCAAAGCAAGACTGGAACGGCCATTTCTTGGTTTAGGCCAGGATTGTACAGATTGATCTCTCGAATCTAAAGTACTCCCGTGCAGCGCATTTGTTTAAGGTTTAGATTAGTTTCTCGACGGTACACCCAAATTTACCATTTCCAGCAGAATCAGTTTTTACCCCAAAACAACTGACGACCACAGTGGGAGATTAATCTCTCGGTTGCAAAAAGTCATTTTCCCAATTCCATTTTCAGTTTCCTAAATTTCTCAAGATGGTTGATCTTAGGAATGGTTCAGAAACCCTCAATCCCAAATTTACTTCTCCTAGCACCGACAATACTTCACATGTTATTCCTGAATCCGTTCTTTCATTCAAAACCCTTGTCGAGGCTATGGAGTCTCAATATTTAATAACTATCCATGATTTGATGAAAATCCTGAATGATATTGTCAGGGATCAAGCTATTATTGTCAAGACGCAAGGCGAAGTATTTACGCTTTTGAAAGTCCTCACCGATCAACTATCAAAGGAACCAACACGTATTCATTATGGAGGAAACGCTATCAAAAATTCATTTTGGATCAGTACTGATGGTAGTAGTCCTTCTTCCAAGATTCATATTCCCAGTGAGGAAGATGAAGCCTATGGTCATGCTGAATGGAAAGGTAACCATCGACCTAACTTATCTGCTCATGAAGATCAAGAGATGTTTCCTCAAACTCAGAAAGAAAACTCGTGGGATTTATCACGTTCTCATCAGAGTCCTTGCAATGAAAAGGTGATTTCATTATATGCATCCTTCTTGGAAAATATCATTTCCCATATTGCATTAGAAGCTGCTAAGAGATCCGATGCTGCTTTACTCAGTCGATCCGACCCGTCCCAGAATGAAGAAGCTCGTAAAGATGTTCAGGAAAGCAGGCGTCCTTCCAATAAAAGATCCAACCTCCAGTCAATCACTAGTGAAGGTGGAAAGAGAAAGCATCCGGGGAACGGCTATCAATAATCTAAGCATTCGACTCCCGTTTCACACATGTCAAATGAGACCCCATCATTCCCGGATTTTCCCTTTCCAGTGGAAGAAGTGATTGAACTCTTGGAGGTCTGGATACAAGATGGCGTCATCAAGCTACCTCCTATCAGACGTCCTCCAACTAAAGAACAAATGGAAAATCCCAAATATTGTCGTTACCATAGGTTCGTCAATCACCCAACCAGTGACTGTAACAAATTGAAGCACATTTTCAAGGAGAATGCGGATGCAGGAGAACTTCAATTAGGCACTGAAGCAGTTCACATAGATCCTCTTCCCGCCAGGAGCTGCATGATTTCTGGGGACTCTGTCCATAAAACCGTGCATTCCTTGATGGAACATTTATGTGAGATTCTGTATTTCTCCAAGGCGCAGCGTCAAGACATATTTGCAGCCCTCAACCGTGTTGTATCAGGAAAGCAACAATAGGTGAGCTTCCGCACGCAGGGAATCAGGGAGGAGTTGCTTCACCGAAAATAAAAGAGGGGAAATAATATAAGGAAAAATAAAGTCACGTATGTGAGTTATATGAAAGGAAGAAACTCATCCTTTGGGACATAACAGATGACCAAAGCCTTTTAATGTTAGTGGTCGTGGCCAGCATCACATCCTATGCTCGCCTAAAGCTCGTAGACGTAGCTACCACTTCTTATGCCTCTCCGCTCATCTAAGATTCATGGTCATGGTTACCAAAGCCCATGACCACCATCACTACGCCTCTCCCTGCCGTGTTCATAGCCACAATTCCTATCTGTCAAGGATCGTGACCGTAGACAGCCAAGCTCCAGCCAACCTGTTTTGTTTCCAAGAAAAAGCAGTCTCTTCTGATCACAGCTACTGCCAAGAACCATTGCTGCTCGTTTGTTGATACCAGCCAGAGCTTCACCATAGCAACAACAACTATGGACAAAGGTAATCCGAACTTAAGCATATTCTATTTTCTCATGAAGGAAGTAATAGAGTCACCAGTACGGAGGCAAGATGATGATATATTTATTATGGTAAACCCATCGACCATACAAGATAGAACCACGTAAACCACACTCTGGGACTGAGGCTCGACACAGAATCCCTTCACTATCAAGGACCTCTTCAACTCAGAAGAGACGGTCAACCAAGAAACCGTGACAAGGTCACCACTCTTCAAAGATGTAGCATAAGGATATCATCACCTCCCTGTCTGGAAGGCTCCTGACCAACAAGCAGTATTTGGTTCAGCCATTCATAAACGTTGTTATCTGTAAAGAATCGAAGAGGAAAGTCACGCCTCAGCAAGCCACACAGACCAATCGTATCATGTCTGCCACATCACCTACTAAGAACTCAGCACTTCCTACCCAAGGACTGCACGAAGCTACGCATCAACAACAACATCGCCGACAAAGTCAGATTCGGTGTTTCTATATTTCCAATTTCCTTTGGAAAGGGCTGCCAAGAAGTTTGGATACAATACAGATCTATCAAGTGCGACTCCCTCCCGTTGATCAACAAATGACGAATCCAAAAGATTGTTGCCTTCATCAATTCGTCAACCACCTTACCAGAAAATGCAATGGAAGTACATCTTTCAGGAGAAAATAGGCTTAGGATTATTACACCTGGGGACTGCCAGTACGGGATGCCTTCACGTCCCTCAACCAGGTTATTTCCGATATCAACATCATCACTGTCAAAGCTTTACGAGACACAGGAATTTCTCAGCATGAAGCCGTACACGTGCATCAAAGACTCCAAAAGTACGTCGCAAAGATATTTTCACATATCCGGCCACGCCATCGGATCTAGTACGCATCTACAACTCCTTACAAGGCCGCGTCGTATTCCCAAGCCGACTCAAAAATACCTCTAGTGATCAAACAGAAGTGTAACTGGGAACTGCCCAATCGCATCCCATCCCATACAAGCATTCCAAGCATATCATCATCGCAATCAGAAGGGCAAGAATAGACTTATGAGCTAAAGAGTCAGAATAAATACAATTTCGTTCCAATCAATGCTCAGGAGTTTAAGGAACATTTTTATTGCGACTCAGCAGTCCAGACACCAAACAGCTTAAAGTCAAGGCCTCTTGCAATTGAGCGCAATGGAGTTTGGCAAATTTTGAAATCCACTGGAGAGGATAGATACTCATTTTTCTGGAGACATGACCTTATTACATATTCCGGAGAGGATCGATGGTACAGCTTCAACACCCTCTGGTCCAGAAAGAAGAATCATCACGCGATTAGGCAGTGAAAATATCTCCAGGAGTTCACTCAGGATTTGATGAAATTTCAAAGCCGTGGAAGTTATACGTACAACTAAAGTTCATACTTGCAAAGAGAAAAAGAAAAAACAAGATGTACTTACCTTGCCGCTGACGAATTGCACGCTCGTGATGGAGCTGCTGACAGTGACAAAGAGGAGTTGGCTGCTGCAGACGAAAGCACGGAGTCAGACGAGCAACAAAAAACAGAAGAGGGTCGATACCCCTTTTTATACGAACGAAGTTTCCAGAGTTCGAACGGAAGAAAGATTCCTTCTTGCTCCATAAACGGGAATAGATGGATGGGCCCACCGCACTCACCCATAGCCGAGCTAGCAACACGCTACTACGAAGGCAACTGGCCGCGCGGTCCCGCTGCTGAAGGCCGATTAGAATTTTCCTGGTAACATCTATCTACTTCATCTTATTAGTTTTGTTTTTCGTCTGTCACCATCTAGTGCTTACCCCGCAACAATGTCACTGTTACGTGCTAAGCAGGGAACTTAATGCTGATGGTGGTTTTTAGTATAGGGCGAAAACTGTAAAAGTCTGTTTACCTGACCCGGCATCAGAAGTAGTATACCTTGATATGTCTATATTCAACAAGGAATTTGAAGAATATATCAAAATATGATGAGTGCCTATGTCTATCTTCATATTATATTGAAACTCAAGATCCTAGATGAATTGTTCACTAGTATAGAGCCTAATGAGTATTTAAGCTCCTATATATAAATTCTTAATGTGCATCTCTTTTACTTTGAAAATCCACCAAAAAAATAGTACCAGGATGAAAGGTTTACTTTCTTGATAATCCAGAAACGTTGAATTTCCATTATGTCTCTGAACTTCAACTTCAAAACTGGCTTCATCCCTGTGTAGGAATTGAGGTTTGGTTGTAGATATACAATTTCATTCGCCTGCTAGGTTTGAATCTATAGGAATTGGAGAATGACGAATGAAATTACTCACTGATTTTGACTCAATAGGAATGATTTCCGAGTCGGTGTCGATTTTGGGTATAGATCCTGATGAGGGTTCGAGTAAATCTTCATTTGATTTCATCTTACTCATGTACTCAGCAAAATCCTCCCACTTAGCATCTCGAAGTTTCCTCAAAGCTTTCAAACCTGCCAATAATTTCTTTCTAACTCAACCTTCAATCTAGCAACAATTGAACTCGAACCTCAGCTATAAGCTCATCTCTGTTGATCATCATTGTCACTAAGTCACACAGGAATCGAGTGCTCTGATACCAATTGTAGTGATCTACACTACACCTGAGTAATCATGCTCAAGACCGCAGGATATGCTCTGCAGAATTGAAGGGTAAAACCTCAAATGAGGGGAAGAACAACAACAATAATTTTATTCGATGATCTTCACTTACAGGAGTTCAATGTTTATAAAGAGAAATGGATTATTGCACTGGCACGTGCCACTCCTATGAAACTACTACTATATTTACTAAATAACATACTGAAAATGCAGGGGTCCAACAACCACACCCAATATTTCGTTTGGCAATCTGAATAGACAAACTCCAATATACTCTCAAGAGAATCAACTAGACAGTTAGACTCAATCTAGAGAAAAGTATATCAAAGAGTTTTATATCTCTATCTCTCAATTCAATCTGCAATCATCAAATAGGAATTTGCGAGCCCGATTGAATATAAGAGAAATAACTTAAACGGTACCAAAGACCAATGTTCAAGGATCAATCAATTTCAATCAACAACCAAAGGTTGGATTTCCCAATTGATCGATTCAACGCACAACCTGTGATATTTCAATTATATAACAAAATATAATGAGGAAAAGAAATAACACAGACACCAGAAGTTTTGTTAATGAGGAAACCGCAAATGCAGAAAAACCCCGAGACCTAGTCCAAATTTGAACACCACACTGTATTAAGCCGCTACAGACACTATCCTACTACCAATGAACTTCGGACTGGACTGTAGTTGAACCCTAATCAATCTCACATTGATTCAAGGTGCAGTTGCACTCCTTATGTATCTGATCCCAGCAGGATACTACGCACTTGATTCCCTTAGCTGATCTCACCCATAACTAAGAGTTGCTACGACCCAAAGTCGAAGACTTGATAAACAAATCTGTTTCACACATAAAAGTCAATTGGAATAGATAAATCTGTCTCCCACAAAAATACCTACGAGTTTTGTTCCGTATTTTTATAAATCAAGGTGCCCAGGAACCAATTGATAAACCAGACTTATATTCCCGAAGAAAAGCCTAGTATTATCAATCACCTCACAATAATCTTAATCGTATGGTAGTGAAACAAGATATTGTGGAATCACAAACGATGAGACGAAGATGTTTGTGACTACTTTTTATCTTGCCTATCGGAGAATAAATCTCGAGCCAATCTTAAAGAAGATAGTACTCAAATACGATAGAAACAGCAAGATCAGATCACATAACTACAGAGAAAATAGTTGGGTCTGGCTTCACAATCCCAATGAAGTCTGTAAGTCGTTAACCTACAGGGTTTTGTGAAAAACCTAAGGTTAAAGGAGAATCGACTCTAGCTTATACAACTAGTATCACACAGGAGGTGTGGGGATTAGGTTTCCCAGTTGCTAGAGTTCTCCTTTATATAGTCTCCAAATCAGGGTTTGAGATCTAAGTTACCTTGGTAACAAAGCATTCAATATTCACCGTTAGATGAAAACCTGATTAGATACAAGCTAATATCTTTCAACCGTTAGATCGAACTTATCTTGTTATACACAAATGAAATGTACCCTCATTTAGGTTTATGTAACCGTCCCTAAACGTGTACACCATGTTGGCTCGACCGTAATTAACCGAGGTTAGCTATATGAACACTCTCATATCAACCATTTTCATATTAACCATAACTAGTTCAAATGACTCAAATGAAACTGGTTAAAGAGTTTTTCAATTGCTATATTCTCATAGAAGTATAAAAGAACACAATCGAAGCAAAATTGGTTTGATTCACTCGAATCAATTCATGAACATTATAGCCACGGTTTGAAAAGAATGCATTCCTTAATATATAAATGTATTAGTTCATGAACAAACCAATTCTAGAACTTTAACCACTCAAGTATGCAAACGGGTACGCATACTTAAGTAGCCAGTCTGAGTTTGGGTTCGCTAGTATGCGAACGGGTACGCATACCTAAGTACACTTCCAAAACCCAGCAAAAATTCCCGGACCTATACCTTACGCAAGTATGCGTACCAGTATGTGTACTTGGTACACGGAATTTCACAACTACAAGTACGCATACGGGTATGCATACTTTAGTTCCGGTTATGGATCACATACATGCAGAAATGCACACTATGTTTATAATCCAATGATGGTTACGTATTCTAAACTCTATTTCAATCATTGAAACTTTCTTAGAGAATGACAATAGCCGTTTTCACATACTATTAGTATTAAAGCAATTTTTAAGATATATTGAAATAATCATAACGAAACATTCTAAGTCTACACCAAATGATTGTATCACATAAACCATGTAAGATGTTACTCGGCGATTTTCACATAATATTTTTTCGACTTTCGTCGATATAAGATGAACTTGGTTGAAGCGAAATCTTACCAACACATATTCCGAGAAATATGTAAGCGAGTTAAACTCAGCTCGAAATCTCAAATGTGTAAAATCGAACACTATCGTAATACGACTTTTGTCTCAATATAGGAGATAGAGTAGAAATAGACTTTCCAAGTGATAGATGAGTTTTAGTCTCCACATACCTTTTGTTGATGAAGTTCCACAAGATCGCATTAGTAGTTCTTCGTCTTCAATTGATGAACACCGTGAAGTCTAATGCTCAACTACACAATCTATCCTAGTCCGAGACATCACTACAAGTAGACTAGAAATCAAGACTTATAGTTTTGATCACTAACATTGACAAACAAGCTTGAGATAGCAACGCTTGCGAGTTCGATCGAGAAGTGCTCTAACAATCTCCCCCTTTGTCAATTTTAGTGACAAAACTATCAATACATATGGATTACAAAATAAATAAACTCTGCAGCTTCTTATCCAAATGCTTGATCTCCTTGGTTCTTCAACGTTACTCGAAATCTTCGTCACTTCCAAGTATTCCAATGATTTCAAATGTGTTCAATTCCGCATCATTGTTGTTGAAGATCCGTAGCAATAACAATGAGAAAATAGTTGCTCTCAATCATCGTTATATAGTGTCATAGTATCATTATACAGCATCAAAGTTCAATTGTATCACAACTTTTACAACAATACTATGGTGATATGTATCACTCCCCCTTAGTCAATACTTCATCTCACATGAAAACCACTCCCCCTTACATAATGATCCGTAAACCATATGTATTTGTAGTGTGAACTACAAATTAATTCTCCCCCTTTTTGTCAATAAAAATTGGCAAAGGTACGAAAACTAGTGGGATCCTCATGAAATTTCCATAGAGATACTTGAAGACCAAAGGAGAACAACATATCAACTTGTTTAGATGCCATCAAATAGCCGAAACTAAATGCATTCATCAAGGAGTTTATAAAGATACAAGATAACTCCTACAATATTCCACAACCGCACTCCCCACAAAGATTTGGCAATTAAGCACAAGTTCAATTAAGAACTCTCCCCCATAAAATGTCATTCCCGAAAGAACAACAAGAGCGACCTTGCTTTTACAAGAAAAGAAGGATTTCTTTGGACATTAACAAATCACATGAAACATGAATTTGTATCCAAAAATCTTAATTGAATTAACCACAAGGAAAATCATCAATCAAATTTGTCATGCTCAACATAAGAGAACTTATGAAGCAACACAGTACATACACAAAGATGTGGATCAACGAAATACCAATACTACGGAATAATCAAAGATTCATTCTATTTTTCATTACTATTTGCACAATGACATATAATAGACTTAATCTTTGTAAACAAAAGTTCAACATTTCTTCCATCAATATTTGCATAATGACATAAAAGGCTTAACTTTTGTAGTCAAAAGTTCATTCTATCTTTTATCAATACTTCCATAGCGACATATAATAGAGTTATCTTGTAAAAAATATGGGACAGTCAAGGTTCATGGACGTAAACAACATATCCCATAATAATTTGCAATATATAAAATCATAAAGATTAATACTGCAAAAATCATCTTCCAAATCAACTTTAGAATTTAAACAAATAAATCTAAAAACATTGCAAGATGAAAAACATTGGCAATAGCTATTTGTACTCACAATAATGGCTATTCAAAACCCTAGTTATCCTTCTTAAAACACAAGAATAAATTCTCATAAGAAGTTTCCTAGATTTTGAGACCTCTGAAAAATTCTTTATCGTCCCCGAACTCCTTGTCGTCAACAGCCATGGGAACATAAGGTTCATGAAGAAAGGAGTCGATTCCAACAAACCTTTTGAACTGATGTTGAACCAGGGCCTCCTGAATTTCAATAGTTTTCAAAGCAATAGACTTTATTTCCTGAATCTCCTTCCTTGTTTCCTTCAACTCTTCAAGAACACCAGAAAACTTCTGAGAATTTGAAGGAACAGCTCTTGGCTTCCTTACATTCCTTCTTTTTCTTTTCAAAGTTGGAGGTAACAGATATTTATCTTTTTCCTTCATGATTGATGGCTTAACAATCAAATTAACATCTTTTCCATCAGAAGACATGATGCTTGGAGTATCCATACGAGCGGAATTGTGAGAGGAAATCACAAGATAGTCTCAACAAGCAGTCTTATGATAAAAAGAGTTTCAAGTGAAGTAAAAAAAGGAATGTAGGGTTACAAAACTTTAGACACACAAGTTCATGCACGCACAACTCTCAACCCTAAAGAGGGTAGAATTGTCGAGAATAACCCTCTTTTATTGATTAAACAGGGAAATCCTTTCCAATATCAATTAGATATGAAAGGAAGCAAGAATTCCAGACTTGCAAAGCTCAACAGAGCAAAAAGGAAAAACAGAAAATAAAAACAATCTAATTTTATTTTCTTTTCCTAAAGCCTGAGGTGTGCATAATTTTTTCTCTTTTGATCAGGCACATGAGACAATATGCATTAACCAACACAATTAAGTTGTGCTGGGGTCAACAATGATCTTTCCACCATAACCCTTTCGATAGGAATTCATAGAGCCCTGTTTCTCAGAGTGTTTAGACCATAAATTTCTCTCTAATGATCTAGTCTTTTCTTTGGAAACTAACTTTTATGAAGAAGAGATGCGTTTACATACCTCAGATTTTTGAACAAGTTTGAGCTTGTTTGCTAATAGATTCTGTGAATATCAATATTCTGCGGAGCACATGTCACGGTTTTAGTGGTCGCATGCAAGATAATTGTGTAACCCTCGCTATACAGAGGAATCTGAGTAGCAAAAGACACCTTCGCAGATCTACTTTATCTTATCCCAAGGAGGGATACCTCGACGGCTAAGATGAGAAAGTAGAACCTAGTCTAGAGATAGGAAGCTGGCGAAGGGACAGAGGTAGATGACATATCCAATCAGCATTAAATGCGCAAATCTCTTATCTACACGCTTAACTAAAGCACGTGGAGAGAGATGGGGTGGCAGAGTATGACTGGCGAAGGCTAGCGGTGAACGAAGGTACAATTTGTACTGAGGCTGGGAAGTTCCCGAAGGAACGTGGGTCAGCTGAGGTGGTAGAGTCCGAATGAAGAACGTGTGCGGTGAACGAAGGTACCATTTGTACGGAAGGTATATCAGGGGACGATGGACCCAAAGACAGCAAAGATATATCTGGAGCAGAAGGGGCTATAAATACCAAGCTTCACCAACAAACAAAGGGCATTTAATATCTAGGAGAAGGAGATCTAGTCTTAAGCTTATACCTCTTTAATGTTTAGAACTTAAGTATTAACTTCAACTTGAGTTCTCTCTATTACTTTGGGAAGCATTTTAGATCTTTGTAACCACCACAACTTAAATACAAACAAACACTCATTACCCCGTGGACGTAGACAAAAGTCGAACCACGTAATCTCTTGTGTCTCATGATAATTTAGCAGCGTTTACATTATATTTGTGTTCTTCGTTATTATTGCGATCTTGAGTATCTTTTATAACTTATCATCATCAGTTCAACAAAGGCATCAATACTACATAGTATCCGATCCTCTGAGCTGTATACATTACATAGACTATGGGAAAATTAGTAGTCACAGTTTGGCGCTAGAAATTTTTGCTCACCAGCTTGAGATTTTATGTTCCTTTATTTTAACTTACGTATCTTATTTAACGAAGAGATCTTAGTTTAACAATGGAGGATCTCACTTCCTAGTGATCCATTCGTCCGTTATTCACGTAAGTTCTTTGAGTTCATAGCCTCTATGGACTTACAACCTTACAGATCTACAAAGTTTTCTGCAGAAACGCATCACAAAACGTTAAAACTTTTGTTTTGTACTAAAACAACTTTTTCCGATAGAGTATCCTTCGAATCTGAATACCTCTGAGTACTGAGGAATCTCATAAAGAATTTAAGGAAGAAAGCTCTACTCAAACATTTAATAACTCATTTTCTTGGGAGACCTGACACCCCTTTTAATTATTTTCAACATTTAAGGTTGTTTTTTCCAAGGGTGTCATAAGAAATTAAATACCTATCTTTTCAGACGTCATTCTCGTACTTTTTCTGAGAAAGCTGCTTAGCCATCTTCCGTGTCAGAGCATTAATTGCTACTTTTCACAAAGGTACCCAAGTAACAAACTTTGCCATTTTTTCTCTGTGACCTCAGGATAACAAAAGACCGAAGGCATGCAGAAACCAAGTGACGTACCGACAAGCTCACAACCAGCGGTTACAAGAGGAAGATCTCAAAAACCATTTCAAGCGAATCAACGAAATGAAGCAGAGGACGGGCAAAGCGAAATAGCACGAAGAACAGTTGCTAACAAACCACCTACCCCTGCTGATTGGATGGGGCAAACATCGGGAGCACAACCACTTTACGGCATGCCGTTACCGGAGCGTCCCCATGTTACGAAGCCACCTGTGGCTAATAAAAGGTTAACCAGAACCTTAGCTCCTACAGGACGAGGGTTGGGAAACCTAACTCCTATCCAGCTAGATCCTAATGATCCAGTCATAGAAGAAGGAGTGGATGCCTCTGAGGATCCTGCCGACAGCACTCCTCAGGGTGGTGGAATCCACAATGAAGAACAAATGGCAGCGCAAGTAGAAGCTTTGCTACTCCGTAACAAGGAACACGAGGATGCAATGCACGTGATGGCTCAGGAAAACCAGAACCTGAAAGATATGTTGGATGTGCAGAGCGAAGGTTCCCAAACTCACCCTCCGTTGAAGAGGCGTGAGCACGGAGCTATCTCAGGAAGACGAAGGGGGGATCTTAATCCACCAGGGGGAGCTAGGAAAACAAGACACGATCCAGATGAGGTGGATCCAACTTACAAGCCATCTCAATCTTACTATGATGAGGCATTTTCCAGAGATGCTCACAATGTGAACATGGTCATGGAGCAAATGGAGAAGATACGGAAAGAAATACAAGGATTGAAAACTGGTCATGCAGTAGCAAGGCTAGAAGAGGTACTCCAAGAAGCGACAACATCTCCGTTGTCTCTTCGCATTTTGAGGGAGCCTATCCCTGCGAAATACTCGGTACCTACATTTCAGGCATACAATGGTACCTCAGATCTCGCATCCCACCTACGGTACTACACTTGTGTCCTTTCCCATTGGGAAAGAGATGAGATAGTACTTTGTAGGTACTTCCCAGTAAGCTTGACGGGATCAGCATTGACGTGGTATGAAAATTTACCAGCAAACTCAATTGACTCTTTTGAGCAATTGTCTACGGTGTTCTTGGAGACATACATGTACAAAAAAATCAACGAAGGCAAGGTTAGATAGGCTATTTTATTTAGCTATCGGACCCCGGGAAACATTAATGCAATACACAGACAGGTGGAAAAAGACATGCCAAGCAATCGGGAAAGTCAATCCAGAAATTATCATTAATTGCTATAAGTACGGACTTGATAGAACCTCGGCTATCTTCGTGGAGCTTCAAAACCGATCCATCGATTCCGAAGGGGATCTTCGGGTTGTCCAGGACCGCTACATCATACTTGAAGAAATCCAAAAGGATAACCCCAGAGCACAAACGAAAGCGACAACAACCCTGCAACGAACGAATTCTCTGGAACCAATTCCGGAGATACCTAAGAGGCAAAACGAAGCTTGGGTCAGAACCATCTCTCGAGACAAAAGATCGAAATACGGAGATGGCAAAGGCGGAGGAAAAGGAAGAGAAGAATTTGTAGATAAAGTCTACACAAACCTAAACACAACATTCTCCCACGTTCTAAGCAAGGAAGGAGCAAAGCCGGGATTTCCTTACCCTAATACTAGGGGAAAGCATCTGGATAAAACAAAGGATGCTAAGGAGTACTGTGAGTACCACCAGTACCACGGGCACACAACTGACACATGCTATCATCTGCGGAACACGATTCATAGATTCATAGACGAAGGCAAGTTCATGGAGTATGTGAAAATACAACCAGCGTATACAGAGGTAGTACCCAAGAAAAGGGTAGAACTACCTCAGGATGGCAAATACATCAACATGATCACATTCTCCAACGAAGGCCAGGAGGAGCTACTCGAAGACATCCTGGAGTAGAATCGGAATAGAAAAAAGCTAGAAGCCCACGAGGTGTTCAAATTAAGTGGACCACCTACTAGCACTTGGGAAGAATGGATGGCTACGCCATTAACATTCTCAACAAGAGACGTCAATCAGGAAGTCGAGATGCACAACGACCCACTTGTGATCACACTTCCAATACATGGATGGACCGTTACGAAGGTCCTCATTGATGGGGGCAACCCGTTAAATGTATTGTTTTATGAACCCTACTTACGCATGGGTTTAACAGCTGAGCAAATGGATTCATCCACTTGCACAATATACGGTTTCAATGGAACAGTCTCTTGACCAAAAGGATAAATTGTCTTGCAGGTACACGCAGGACCCTTAGTAACCAATACAAGGTTATGCGTTGTGGAAGCACCTTCGCCCTACAACGTCATTATGGGACGACTTTGGGTCCATCGTTTAAGAGGAACAGCTTCGACCTATCATCAGTACCTTCGATTCCCTACACCCATGGGTGAAATGGAAATCAAAGGTGATCAACAAGATGCAAGACTATGCAATCTAGCAGAGGTTAGACTCAACGAAGAAAGAGCTGATGCACAACAACATGAAAGGAAAAGACGAAGGGTGAATGCCAACGAAGTAAAAGACGAAGGCTTCAAAGTCCCCGAAGCCCCCTCAGTTCAGGAAGCAAGCACCCCCGCCACCCCGGTAGCGGAAACTTAAGCTAAATGACAATTACAGAAATGCACTCCTCTATAACCTCAGAAACCAACCTTTTCACCGGTGGAACCAACAAAGAAAATCAACATCGTAATGGAGACGGAGCCAAAGATGATCAACATCGGAACTTTACTAAAAGAGGATAAGGAGATGCAACTGCAAAGGCTACTACGGGACTACGCAGATGTCTTCGCATGGTCAATGAAAGACATGCCAGGAATTGACCCGAATTTGGTCTCCCACCATCTTCGGCTCAAACCATAAATGGCACCATTCAAGCAACGTATCCGCAAGGTGGCAGACATCTACCAGGAAGCAGTGGAGAAGGAGTTGCAAAAACTCCTAGCAGCAGGATTCATATGAGAAGAAAAGTATCCCACGTGGATATCTAACATGGTGATTGTGCCTAAGAAGAAAGGAGGCGTGCGTATTTGAATCGACTTTAGCAATCTCAACAAAGCATGCCCCAAGGACAGCTACCCGCTACCGAATATTGACCAATTGGTCAATGCAACCGAAGGCCACCAGAGGCTATCCTTCATGGATGGTTACTCTGGTTACAACCAAATCGCTCTTGCAGAAGAAGACAAGGAGCATACTGCGTTCTTTACCCCACGAGGCTTGTATTGCTATACGAGGATGCCTTTTGGAATAAAGAACGCGGGGGAAACATACCAGCGATTGGTAGACAAAATATTCAAGCCATGGATAGGAAAGATACTAGAAGTCTACGTGGACGACATGCTCGTCAAAAGCAAAAAGACAAAAAAAAACCACCTATCATACCTAAGGGAGATATTCGAATCCATGAGAAACTTTCACATGAAAGTGAATCCGAAGAAATGCACATTCGGAGTAACCTCAGGTAAATTCCTAGGGTACTTGGTAACTAAGCGAGGAATAGAAGTAGACCCCGAAAGGGTCAGAGAAATAATGGAGATGCCATCTCCAAAAACACTAAAAGGAGTACAAAAGCTAAATGGAGTCTTAGCCTCCATGGGAAGATTCATAGAAAGATCATCGGACAAATGCAAAGCATTTTTCGATACACTAAGGAAAGGAAGCAGGTTCATGTGGACCACGGAATGCGAACAAGCTTTCCAAAAAATCAAGGAGTACTTGGCCTCAGTACCTATCTTAAATAAACCGGAGCCAGGTGAAACACTCACTCTATACTTAATAGCAACAAGCTACGCTGTAAGCGCAGTATTGGTACGAGACCAAGGGCAAGGATAAAAACCCGTCTACTACATCAGCAAGACACTCAGTTCAGCGGAGCGTAACTACACCAAGTTGGAGCAACTCATATATGCCTTAGTAGTGGCAACACAAAAATTAAGGATATATTTTGATGCACATACCATCTGAGTCTTCACAAAGGCTCAGATAGGTCAAATCCTCGATAGCACAGAGAAAATCGGAAGGGTGGCAAAATGGAATGCCATGATCAAACAGTTCCAAATAATCTTTGAAACAAGGAAGGCTGAGAAATCACAAATCTTAGCAGACTTTCTGGCAAAACCTACTGAAAAAGCGGGGGTCTAACAACCTCACCCAATATTTCGCTTAGCAATCTGTATGGACTAACTCCAATATACTTTTAAGAGAATCAACTAGACAGTCAGATTCAATCTTAATAGAAAGTATATAAAAGAGTTATATCTCAATTTATAGATTCAATCCTTACTCAAACAAATAGAAATATGCGAGCCTGATTGAATACAAGAGAAATAACTTGAACGGTACCAAAGACCAATGTTCAAGGATCCATCAATTTCAATCAACAACCAAAGGTTGGATTTACCAATTGATCGATTAAACGCACAACCTGTGATATTTCAATTATATAACAAAATATAATGCGGAAAAGAAATAACACACGAGGAAACCGCAAATGCATAAAAACCCCGGGACCTAGTCCAGATTGAACACACACTGTATTAAGCCGCTACAGACACTAGCCTACTAAAAACTAACTTCGGTCTGGACTGTAGTTGAACCCCAATCAATCTCACACTGATCCAAGGTACAGTTATGCTCCTTACGTCTCTGATCCCAGCAGGATACTACGCACTTGATTCCCTTAGCTGATCTCACCCACAACTAAGAGTTGCTACGACTCAAAGTCGAAGACTTTAATAAACAAATATGTATCACACAGAAAAGTCTACGAGAATAGATAAATATGTCTCCCACAGAAATACCTACGATTTTTTTTTTCCGTCTTTTGATAAATCAAGGTGTACAGGAATCAATCGATAACCCGGACTTATATTCCCGAAGAACAGCCTAGAATTATCAATCACCTCACAATAATCTTAATCGACTAGCGAAACAAGATATTGTGGAATCACAAACGATGAGACGAAGATGTTTGTGACTACTTTTCTATCTTGCCTATCAGAGAAATTAATCTCAAGCCAATCTTACGATTGCACTCAATCACGATAGAAACAGCAAGATCAGATCACGCAACTACAGAGAAAATAGTTGGATCTGGCTTCACAATCCCAAAGAAGTCTTCAAGTCGTTAACCTATAGGGTCTTGGTAGAAACCTAAGGTTAAAGGAGAATCGACTCTAGTGTATACAACTAGTATCACACAGGAGGTGTGGGGATTAACTTTCCCAGTTGCTAGAGTTCTCCTTTATATAGTCTCCAAATCAGGGTTTGCAATCTAAGTTACCTTGGTAACAAAGCATTCAATATTCACCGTTAGATGAAAACCTGATTAGATTCAAGCTAATATCTTTCAACCGTTAGATCGAACTTAGCTTGTTATACATAAATGAAATGCACGTTCATTTAGGTTTGTGTAACCGTACCTAAACGTGGACACCTATTTGGTTCAACAGTAGTTAACCAATGGTTAGCCATATGAGCACTTTCATATCAACCTTATTCATCTTCACCATAACTAGTTCAAATGACTCAAAATAACTAGTTAGAGAGTTGTTTAATTGCTTAGATCTCATAGAAGTATACAAGACACAATCGAATAAAAAACGATTTTGATTCACTCGAATCGATTCATGAACATTATAGCCACGGTTTGCAAATATGCATTCCTTAGCTTATATATGTCTTAGTTCACGAATAAACCGTTTTTAGAAAATAACCCACTCAAGTATGCATACCGGTACGCATACTTAAGTACCCGGTTTGAGTTTGTTTTCAGTTCACAAACTCCAGCAGAAATTCACGGGATATGAACTTCCGGCAGTACGCGTACGGGTACGCGGACTTAGTTTCTGGACATCCTGAATCAGTAAAGTACGCATACTTTAGTTCAAGGATTTTGGACTTACACAAGTATGAGTTCACACACAATGTTTATATCCATTCAAGGTTATATATTCTAAACTCTCATTTCAATCATTGAAACATTCTTCGAGGATGTTAAATAGAGGTTATTCACACACTATTTTTCATCAAAGCGATTTTCAAGATATTGAAATATTCAACATGACTTTCGTCACTTGTAAAGATGAACTTGTCCAAAGCGAAATCTTACCAACACATATTTCGAGAAATAGATAAGCGAGTTAAACTCGGCTCGAAATAGCAAATGTGTATAATCGAAGTCTATATAGCAATACGACTTTTGTCTCAAGATAGGAGATAGAGTAGATAGACTTTTGAGTGATAGATAAGTTCAAGTCTCCACATACCTTTTAGTCGATGAAGTTCCACTAGTTCCTTGAGTAGTTCTTCGTCTTTGCATGATGAACGCAGTAGAGTCTAGAGCTCAACTACACTTTCTATCCTAGTCCGAGACTTAACTATAAGTAGACTAGAAATCAAGACTTATAGTTTTGGCAACTAAACTTGACAAACAAGCTTTAGATAGCAACGCTTGCGAGTTCGACCAAGCAGTGCTCTAACAATCTCCCCCTTGGTCAATTTTAGTGACAAAACTATCAACACATATGGAATACAAAATATAAACTTTGCAGCTTCTCTTCCACATGCATGATCTCCTTGGTTCTTCAACATTACTCAAAATCTTCGTCACATCCAAGTACTCTAATGATTCCAAAGATATTCAATGCAGCATCATCGTTGTTGAAGATCCGTAGCCATAACAATGAGAAAACAAAAGCTCCCAATCATTGTTTCACAGTGTCATAGTATTATTACACAACATCAAAGTTCAATTGTATCACAACTTTGACAACAATACTATAGTGATATGTATCACTCCCCCTTAGTCAATACTTCATCTCACATGAAAACCACTCCCCCTTACATAATGATCCGAAAACCATATGTATTTGTAGTGTGAACTACACATTAATTCTCCCCTATTTTGTCAATAAAATTGGCAAAGGTACGAAAACTAGTGGGATCCTAATGAAATTTACATAGAGACACTTCATGACCAAAAGAAAGCACATATCAACTTTTTAGATGCATTCATATAGCCGAAACTAAATGCATTATCCAGGGAGTTTATAAAGATACAAGATAACCCCTATAATATTCTCATAGAAGTATACAAGAATACAATCGAAGCAAAATTGGTTTGATTCACTCGAATCAATGCAAGAACATTATAGCCACGGTTTGCAAAGAATGCATTCCTTAATATATAAATGTATTAGTTCATGAACAAACCAATTCTATAACTTTAACCACTCAAGTATGCAAACCGGTACGTATACTTAAGTAGCCGGTCTGAGTTTGGGTTCGCCAGTATGCGAACGGGTACGCATACCTAAGTACACTTCCAAAACCCAGCAAAAATTCCCGTACTTATACCTTACCCAAGTATGCGTACCGGTATGTGTACTTGGTACACGGAATTTCACAACTACAAGTACGCATACGGGTATGCATACTTTAGTTCCGGTCATGGATCACATACATGCAAGAATGCACACTATGTTTCTAATCCAATGATGGTTAAGTATTCTAAACTTTATTTCAATCATTGAAACTTTCTTAGAGGATGACAATAGCCGTTTTCACACACTATTATAATCAAAACAATTTTCAAGATATTAAAATAATCATAACGAAACATTCCAAGTCTACACCAAATGATTGTATCACACAAACCATGTAAGATGTTACTCGGCGATTTTCACATGATCATCTTTTGACTTTTGTCAAGAATATAAGATGAACTTGGTTGAAGCGAAAGCTTACCGACACATATTCCGAGAAATATGTCAGCGAGTTAAACTCAGATCGAAATCTCAAATGTGTATAATCGAAAACAATCGTAATACGACTTTTGTCTCAATATAGGAGATAGAGTAGAAATAGACTTTCCAAGTGATAGATGAGTTTTAGTCTCCACATACCTTTTGTTGATGAAGTTCCACAAGATCGCCTTAGTAGTTCTTCGTCTTCAATTGATGAACGATGTGAAGTCTAATGCTAAACTACACAATCTATCCTAGTCCGAGACATCACTATAAGTAGATTAGAAATCAAGACTTATAGGTTTGATCACTAATATTGACAAACAAACTTGAGATAGCAACGCTTGCGAGTTCGACCGAGCAGTGCTCTAACACATACTATCTTCCCTTAGTAAGTGGTTAGCCTATAATCAGGACATGACAAATTTTGATTTGTTAATCTATGTGTTCTAATAAGACTGCGATTCTTTGATCTTCGATTAATCTTTGTTTATATTTGATTTCTATTTATTTTTGAATGCATGGAATGTGTACTTTCTTGTACACTGTACACGTTTTAGGTTATTCAAATATGAAAATTTTATGTGAAGCTTCAAATGTTATTATCTCTATCATGTATTAAAATGTTATTCAAATCTTTTTGTTTTTAAACATCGGTGTTAGTTGATTCGGATTTTGTTTTGATTTGAAATCTCTTTGTGTTGGTGATTTTTTGATCTTTTTATACGTGCTTTGATTTTTTGATGTCTTCATATGTCCATGTGTGTTTGTATAATGCTCTGAATTTTGTTCATGGTGATTGATAACTTTTTATAGTATGTGTATTCTTTTGTACACTATACATTTTCCACTTAGTGATATCCTTTTATATCATGTGTATTCTTTTGTATATTGTACATTTTTCACTGAGTGGTATATTTTCATAGCATGTGTATTCTTTTGTACACTATACATTTTCCAGTAAGTGATATCTTTTTATAGCATGTGTATTCTTTTATACACTGTATGTAGACTGTAGATTTTCCACCTAGTGATATCTTTTTATAGCATATGTATTCTTTTGTACACTATACATTTCCATTTATTTTTATTTATGTTATTTGTAATATGCAGGGATTTATGCTATTTTGAATCATGGTGAGCATTCAGCGCCTTTTCGTGTAGGTACGCGGAGCACCGTAGATGAGTTGAAGCGTTTTGCATGTATGCATTAGAGGTCTTTGTCTCATGGGACTATACGTTTGAGCCATATGGATAATGATCAAATAGTTTTTGTACATGGTGATATACAACTGCAAGGTTAGTTTCTCTTACTATTTTTATTACCAATGAAGATTTCTATTTGAATGTTGACGTGATTCACAAGAATACTTCTCGTTCTAAATCTGGTTGTAGTTTTAGTTCTTGTTCTAGCACTAAAAAATTCTCGTGTAACTGAAAGTCCTAAGCTTGTACGGGTGGTAGATCATGATGCAGGCAAGGGTAAGCCTCTTGTTTCCGATGAATTGATTTATATTTTTGACAAGATAGGTAGAGAATTTATGGGTGGTGTTGAAGCTGTTAGAATTGCTGCGGATAAGTACAAGATGGATACTGGTTACAAGATTAGTATTCTAAAAAACGACAAGACTCGATATACTGCAAAGTGTAAAGAAGTTGGATGTTCATGGGGGATTCACCTTAGGCCTGTGAATAGTGACATTTCTCTGTTCTCTATGAAAGATGCTAATATTCTTTACAGGTGAGTGGTGTTTATATTAGTCCACATTATATATGGTGTTCATAGTGGTGTACATAGATTTGTACCTTATATATGTAGGCTTTTTAGGTGTACATTGTGGTGCACATTACTTATTTTAGGCTTTTCATGTTTATGTCCATAATTAAGGTGTACAGGATTGTGCACCTTGTATATGCAGTCTTTCTTTAGGTGTACATTTTGGTTCAAATTACTTATTTTTCCTTTTTCTATGTTTTGTATTTTGCAGCCGTGGTGTTGGTTTGAGGTTGAAGAGTCCGCCGGTGATAACCAAATTAGTCAAGCATTTGATATCTGATAATATACAGGGAGATCCTAGTTTAAAACCCAATCAGATCATTTCACTATTTAAGAACACTTACGGGTCCAATATTAAGTATCACCATGCTCGTAGAGGGAGACAAGCCGTGTTTGAACAACAGTTTGGGGATTACGAGAGGTCCTACACCGAATTATTTTGGTATGTCAAAGCCATTGAGGAAACTAATCCTGATAGTTATGTGAATTTTGAGAATGATCATGCAACTAAAAGATTTAAGAGGTTTTTCATATGTTTTGGTGTTTGCAAGCATAACTATAAGTATCTTAGGCCCATGATTTACTTGGACGCTACTTTCCTTACTGGGAGATTCAGGGGTTCTTTAATGCATGCAATCTGTGTCAATGTAAACAACGGTTTTTACCCATACGCTTATGCTCTTGTTTCTGCTGAAAACAAATAAAAATGGTTTTGGTTCCTGGACAATCTTAAGCAAGTGGTGGATGGTCGTCCGATTGTTTTTCTTAGCGATCATGGTGAAGGCCGACTCTATCCCTCTTTCTTACGATACAGTTCATTCCGTCCCTTTTGCATGGCATTCCAAAAGTATTTCCTGATTCATATTACAATTATTGCTTTTATCACATCAAGTGCAATCTTCTTAATGGATCAGGCGACGTGAATTCCAAGGATGTTATCGATTTGTTCTGTAAAACTGCTTACTCTTATACAACATCTAACTTTGAAGATGCTTTGCGGGGTATGCATACGCTTGGCTGTGGACATGTTTCCAATTATATCAAGACTATTCTAAAGGAGAAATGGGCAAATACATTTTTCCCTATATGCAGATATGGTACTCACTCTTTAAGTGTTGCCGAGTCATTTAACAACTGGATTTTTGTTCTCAAAAACTTGCCTACTTATGCTCTTCTAGATGAGATACGGTGAGTATGATGTTTACTGGATTTATTTTTTTCCTTAACTGATGATGATTTTGGACTTTCTACTACTTTAATAGATGTTGAAGGTCTTTTATTTTTCTTTGCTTAAATAGTTGAGTATATGTTGATTTTTCAACCTGTTGTTCTTCTACTCTCTTTGATTTTCGTCCAATTGGTGATGATTCTGTACTTATTTCTTGCCGTTTTTTTCTCACCATGATGTTTTTACTAGTGTAGTGTGCATCAATTTCTTTTGATGATGAATATTTTCTAATGAGTTTTGGTTTTCACTCGGTTAGGGTTAGGGTTGTTGATTTTCTTTTTTGATTTCTTTGTTCTGTTGTTTCTTTGTTTTTCTTTTTCCCTCACTGATTAAAATGGTGTTTATTTTTCCATTACTTAATTCAGTTTTATTGAAATGGTAAACATGATGCGCCCACAATCAATGCGTCAGTTACTGACGGTTTTTAATTCGTTGCACGTGTGCATTATGACAAGCATGTCAAGGAGTATAGTGTCTTTACATCTTTTTAAATAAATTCTGGACTGATTTGTACCTAGTTAACTAGATGGACTAAACCGTACTTTTGAACTGTTTTTTGGACTAAACCGTTCTTTTTCCTTGTTATTTTAGTTAGAGAAGACCGTTCCTTGATCGCTTAGGTAAGGGGATGGCTGCCAAAATCAGTTATTCAAGTTATTTAAATAAATTATCGAATTCATTGAGGTGTAAGTTGGACATTTTAATACAAAATGACCTTTATGTAATTATATGGACGATATCTTTGAATAATTATAAACTGTTATAATGATTTTAAATAAATATCTAAATAGATACATATTATAAACTATTATAATGATTTTAAATAAATATCTAAATAGATACAAGTTTAACTTTTTTTTTAATGGAGTTGGGAATCGAATTCAAAATGACCTTTAGGAAAAAAATTTGCTCGCCCGGTACATAATCAAAATTTGAATTAACAACTTGACGATCGTCAAATTCAATAGATATGACGTCACATACTACACCCTTAACCCGGGTTAAATTTCCGAGATTTTGGCATATCTCCCTTAAATTTTTGTTTTCTATATAAACTAGGTCTCAACCCTTGCCATAACGGCACGGTCAAGGATATGTGTTTCAAATGTATCCATCGATTCATACATGTCGTAATTGTCTGTGAAAAATCGAACCCATCGATCCAGGTCTAAATGTTTTGAGGAGTTGGTTAATATACATGTCCTTATCCTTGAATCTTTTAATATTGTGTATGTAAGTCATACAACCCTTTGGGACAAACATATTTAATCGTTAGAGCAAATCCTATGGGCAGTAGAATATTACTTCGTTCACTACTTCAAAAAAATATCATCAAAGGTCATTCACCAAACTTGTAACAAAACTAAAAACACCTAAAATTACTTAAAAATCAATTAGATTAATCTTGCAAAATCTGTTAGCATTAGAATTTAATTTTTCTCTTTGATATAAATTGTTGGGTTCCCAATTCACATAGATTTGTGTTTATTCATTTTCCTAAAATTTATAATAATATTTAATTCTTGATCATTTCTTTTCTTGTCTCTTTACCTATTATCATGAACTATTTCTCAAGCATGCATAATTACACGAAGTTGGGGAGAAATGAAAAAAACAGAAATCATGAAAAAAAAGGGGAATAAAGAGAGATGTGAGAAACTAAATCGATTACAATTAATTCACGCGTAGCCTTGCATAATGCCATGAAGTAGGGGAGAAATAATGACAGAAACAGAAACCATGACAAAAAAAGGGAATAAAGAGAGATGTGAGAAACTAAACCGATTACAATTAATTCGCATGTAGCCTTGTGTTTGGTCATTTTTTTTATAGGTTCCATTTTTCTTCCTGCCCCCTACCCGGCAAATCTTAAAATCACAACATCTTCTTTTTTGGAAAAATCTGGCCTTTAAAAATTGTTTTAATTTAAAAAAAAAAAAAAAAAGTAATTTTAAAATGATACTTTATGTTTTTTCAAGCGTTTGAAAAATTGTTGAATTAACAATGATGCTAGTAGTGGAGTATGCATCTTTATCTTTCATAGGTTAGGTGTTGCCATTCAAAAAGGGGTGGGAGTCTAGCAACAAAACCAAGGTTCTATACGAATCTTGAATGTAATATTTCATTTAGTAAATTCAGAAAAACAAAATTTGAAAACTATAATCAAATTAAAACAAAACAAAGAAAAATTAACCAAGGGTGACTAAATAATTTACCTATCTTAGGACACCTTTTCTCACCCTACTACCACTACTTCTTTCACCACCACATTGTCATCACCACTCCACCAGTCTCACCGATACCCACCACCATTATCCCCACCGCCGATCCACCACCACCACCCACCATCACAACCACCATTAGTGCTTAATTTACCTATCTTAGGACCCCTTTTCTCACCCTACTACCACTACTTCTTCCACCACCACATTATCGTCACTACTCCACCAGTCTCACCAATACCCACCACCATTATCCCCACCACTGCCCACCATCACAACCACCATTAATGCTTACTGATATGGTTAATATCAAATAAATTTATTATGTATCAACAAAAATATATTCATTTGATTAATTAAAGAAACATTTATTATGAAATATCAATTGAACATTTATTATTAAAATTTTAATTAAACGTGATCATTTATAGCGGTAGATTTATGTTCTGCAAGTATAAATTTGATCGTTCTTTATCTAGCCTAACTTGTCCAAACTTTGTTTTGTATTCTGGAAATGTAATCAATTTTATTTTAATACTAAAAACCGTGATTTATTCGATCGGGTACTATAAATAGCTGGGATCCCATTTGGGTGATCCAGCGGTCATGATCATATTGTCTTATATGATTTAGAGCAGTTCCTATGGACTCAACAAACTTGAAGTTTGTTGATTTTTCTCCCACTATGGACTCAACAAACATGAAAAATGGATGTACAAACCAACAAATTTGTTGGTTTGTTGAGTGAGATGGAACATGTAGCGCGCGCTTGATGGAAGGCCGGGCGAGCGTGGGAAGATCGGGAGTTGGAAGGAAAATCGAGGGTGTTGGAAGAAAAAACGCTGGCGTGTATTCCTCCCTCGCCCAGTACAATTTCAGATTCCCAACAATTACTTTACTCCTTTTTTATTCCCTTTATCCTTTTTTATCTCACTTTATCCTATTTTCTCTCACCAAATATATTATTTTATATTTTATCTTTATCCTACAAAGTATTTTATATTAAAAAGAAATATTAGTGGGACCCTGGAAAACCAAATCTGTTCATTTTGCTCTAGTTTTCCATAGTGGAAAACACAGTTTGTTCATCCACGTGGCTCAACATTTTTTTTTTGTTTTGTTCATTGCCATAGGAACTGCCCTTAGTTTCCTCCTAAAAATATTTGTGTTTTGTCCTTACCAGTTGTGCTAAAAACAGCCAACTACATCTATCACAATAAAATGTTACCCATTTTGTAAAGACACAAAACTATTATTGTCCACTACTATTCACTAACATCCACCACCGTACGTAAAAACCATCCACACCCACTATTTTTTCCACCACCAGTAATGTTACCATCTCCACCACTCACAAATACCCGACACTGTTTCCACCACCCACTGCTTCTTTCACTACCACCATTAAAAATTATTAATATAATTTTTAACCGGGGTCACTGTAGTACAGTGGTAAAGTCATTGGGTGATGACACCAGTTACCTGAGTTCGAAACTCGCCAGCACCAAATTCTTTACCGATCAATATATATATATATATAGTTTTTAATAAACTTATTTATTAATGAAAATATGTATTTATTAGATTCATTAAATGAACATTTATCATGAAAAATTAATTAATCATTCATCATGAGCAATTAATAGGACACTAATTAATAAAGTATTTATAATGGTTAGTTGAAAAAACCACGGCCGTAGATTTATCCCCCCTAGACAAATCTCGGTCGCTCTTTATCTAGCCTAACTTAGCCAAGCTTTGTTTTGTATTCTAGATTTATACTGGGAAAATGCATGTAATATCCTTTATTTTTGTGTGTCAAAATCTCAAGTCATATCGCAATCTCACATTTATAAATGTTAAAGCGTATTGTTGCTATCATATTTGAACCTTTATGAAGGTATTAAATTTACCTCAACTAAGGTGAACAAAAGCCAAAGCCGTTAAGCCCTCAAGGTTAAAGCGTACTACTGGTCATTGCTCACTACAATGATACATACTTGAGCTCCTTAAGATGGTTCCATCGATCAGTATGATTTGAAGTTGTCAGTAGAATTCCACACCTGGATGATCATTGTTATCCATATTCAAATGCAGAAAGTGTTAGAAATCCACGGGCCTAACTAACCTCGAAAATCGGCTTGCAAGGGTGGGGTTTCCCAAAGGCTTACAAACTACATGATCGTAGATAACCTATACAATGTGGGACTAATCTCAACACGCCCCCTCACGTGTAGTCTAGTTGGGTCTAACACACGGACAATAAATCGGGTGGGGCAGAGTAAAAGTGCGGTCAAACGAATCGTCACACAAACAAATAACCTGTTCTGATACCATATTGAAATCCATGGGCCTAACTAACCTCGAAAGCTGGCTTGAAAGGTTAGGGTTGCCAAAGGATTACAAAACACGCTCCCTCACGTGTAGCCTCGTTTGGGTCTAACACGTGGATATTGAATCGGGTGACGCGGAGTTAGATAAAGCACCAAAATCACACAATTTGGTACCAGGATCAATAAAAAGAGACGAAAAGCAATCAACTATGTGAGCGTTCATACCATCATCGTCATGAACCAATTGCCATTGGAATCTTTAAGCATACCAATTTTGTTTCAATTCCTTCGAACTAAGGTAGTAGTATGAAAGAATCTTGTATGATATTACCTTATTTGAGGCATTGGTTTCTAGATTTTTGTTTCCATAAAAGCTCATCTACATACAAAAGTTTAAGATATTCATATTCATATAAATGATAACATATTCTACCTTCAATACCTTATTTGAGGCATTGGTTCATAGTTGATCTTCCTCTCTCCTCTCTAAAAACACCTTCAATACAGGAAAAAAATCCGCCGCTCCTTTCTTGCTCGGATCTAGTCCAAGACTAGATCTGAGCAGGCCTTTAGTTCCTTTGGTTTCATGTAGTTGGTATCTCCGGGTTTCCGAAGAAGATCAGGTTGCCATGGTTGCTTGAAGCTCTCTCCTTCCCCGCGTCTCTCTTCAATTCCTTGATTGAAGAAGTTTGTCCCCATTTCCACTTTACAATCTCACCTCATCTTAGAGGTACTGCTGGTCCTCGTCTATATAATCAGTGAAATCCTTAATTAATTTCCATCAATCAAAGCAGATGCTTCATCTTAACCTAAACAAAATCTCCAGCAACCAAACCCCTTGCACCCATCTCTCATATCTTCAGTTCTTAACCAACAATGGTGTTGGTTACTGATAAATCCCTTGCACCCATCTCTCAAATCTTCAGTTCTTAATCAACAATGGTGTTGGTTACTGATAAATCCCTTGCACCTATCTCACACACATTCAGTTCTTAACCAACAATGGTGTTGGTTACTGGATAAACTTCCAATCTTCATATTCAGATGTTAATCGGAAAAAAGGCTAGTTCCTGATGATAATTAGGGTCACAAAATCAATGAATCTCTTCATAATTAGGGGCGAAAAATCAAGTTGAGGCATTGCAATCGTTTCTGGTGGTCAGGGAGATCAACGACGGTTATGTTGTTTGTTGTGGTCAGGGAGATTGGCGGCGGCTAGATTGGTAACAATGATATTGATTAGGGTTTGTGTCTGTTCTCATGGGCTCCCTGACTTAACGGGAATTTCCAAATATCATTGGGTTATCTCAAAGTTTCAGTTAGTACATTGTAATGGGCTTTCTGGAATCTTTGAGGTTGTGTTGTAAAGCTCCTTAGTCTCTCAATAAGTCCATTGAGACTTGAGAGTTGTGTCTGTTTTTCATTTATTGGGTCCGGTTGTAATCTATTCTTATTTCTCTAATATAATCCTCCTTTCATGATAAAAAAAAGAAGATAGCATATTCTACCTTTATTATGCAAAGAATGGTCTGGATCAAAAATATTTGGAGCTCAGGCAAGGTTATATTTCATATTGGTTATTTGAGTCCGTAAATGGCCAAAGGTTTCCTCATGAAGAAGCAAACATGTCCCTAAATGACTCACTGAGAGTGGTTACGGTGATCTGAAGTGACCCATGTTCAAAAAAGGGGTAAATGTCGCTTTGAAAATACGTTGATTTGTCACATCCAAATCCCATTTCGTCAATAAGTCTACTCGAACCTCCACGGACCGCTTGGGTCTTTTACTAGGGAAGGCGTCTCCTCCATTAGTGGAAGGTGAACTTCGAGAACCTTCTCTCCTGACCATGTCCTTCAACCAGTCAAGTCTTAATCCGCAAAATATAGCAGATAAACTCTGACATCTTGAATATGCATAATCATGATGAATCTAACAAATATTATAATGGAAAAGGAGTTTCCTCCAACTCTGTACTTCAAGCATTCTCCCTTTTAACTCGTCAGCTACTATCACTGATAATGAACACAGAACCACTTCCAAATGTCTTTACATGCAGCTGGAACAAACATTCAAAATAAATTTGGATAGTGGAAGACCATATGGGACGCAGAGCTCAAGAAAAACTTTTAACCAGATGGAGGACAACTTGACAATGATAATAGGTCAAAACATAGATTAGTTAAACCAATGGCACCAACTGATGGAAAATATAGAGGAACTTCAGCAAAAAAATCTACGTTTAATTCCCGATCTCATTCACAACCACAGGCCACCAGGCTTCGAGATTCTGATGCAAAACATCGACCGAATTTTGATCCCCATAAGGCATCTACCTTTCAACTTGATCTTAATCCACGGAGTCGTTCACGGAGTACTGGAAGACTTTTGAAGCTGATCAATATAAACCTTTTTATTTAAAATAAAAGAGGCTAACACTAAAATAAGGGGGAATCAGACTCAGTGTAGTCAAAATCGTTCTCCAAGGCCGATTACTCGCCATATGGACGATGCAATTTCTGACTCCAAGCCTTTTCCGATTATTAGCGATTAAGACAGTCGATTTTGCCGATTTGGACCGATTTTTTAAGCAAAACGAGTTGGCGACAAGTTGACCTTGCATAAACCAAAATTAGAAGGAAAAATTAAATTAAATTGTTAACCCCTGTTGTAGGAGTTATCAACCTTAAAAATCTCTAAATTCATGATTAATACCTAGGTTCAATATAACAATGTTATACACTTAATTACACGATAGTGTTAAAATTTTAATTTTAATTAGGTACAAATATGACCCATGAATAACAATACATAAATAGGTTTCGAGTATTAGTCCGAGCTTTGGCGATTTTCAAGTCCTCGCTCCTCGCTCCAAGCTCCCCAACCAAGTAGAATACTTTAATTAAACTTTTTTTTGTTTTTTTTTTTTACATGGTTTGAGGGGCTAAAAATCACGATTTCTAGTCCGGGGGCGAAGTGAAACTGACTTTCTGGATGAGGCCCCAGTCAAAATAGTCCAAAAGAAAAGTCAACCATAAGCAGCACTAAAAATGAACTTATTCCAGAGTGATGAGTTCATGGCACCACCTTCACCTTGCCACATCGTTTTTAGTGGCGTACTTGAACATGCAAATATTCCTCGTAGTGTGAAAAGAAACTCTCAACAACTGTTGGAAGAAGAATTTCGGGAAGAATTAAAAATGGAATTATAAGGAAGGAAAGACAGCTTTCTGACAGAACATAAACAACCCCATTTGTTGCATTACATAAATCCAAAACAGAAGAACCTTTCATTTTTCTTCACTTTTTTCTCTCAAAATTAATCCATATTTTTTCTTGATTACTCGATCAAGAGATTGAATTATCTTTTAGAATTCATGGGTTTTTCTTAAAAATTGTTATAAGATCTGTGTGAATTTTGTTTTTCAAAGATTGACATTTTCTTTAGATTCTAAAAATGGCAACAGAGACTGAAACTGCTCAGCTATCTACTTCAATGATCACATCTGATAGCAGAGGAAAACATCGAGTTGTTGCTGAATTGAAACGCCTGGAGCAAGAAACTAGATTCCTAGAGGTCAGTGAGTTCTTCCCTAATTCCATATCTATTTTGTTTAATATTTTTTCTTTTAAATGTTAGGGTTCTTTAGATTCTTGGGTTCAATATTTGAAATATTGGGTAGCAGAATCAAGAATGGGGTTCTATTTATGTGAGGCAGAGAGAATTTGATGTCCTCTTTTGGGCAGGTTTTTGTATAGATGTTTGTTTATGTGGTCCATTGGTGGGTTCCTAATTGTCTAATTGAGAAGAGTTTCTGTAGATAATTGATGGGTAAGAGTACCCTCATTTTAGGTCACAATTATGAAGTGCTTAAACTGAGCCTTCACGGCGCTTAATTGGCAATAGGAATTAGGGTGCCGAGGAGTTTTGAAATCAAGTCTGTGAAAGAGGCATTTGCTCAGTTATATGGCTGGTTGTTGTTGGCTTATGAGTGTCGAACATGTCTTAGCGCTTACTAGTTCATTTGAATGGAAGGAGACTTAAGTTTTTGTACATCTTTTCTTTTATTTTACCTTTGAGCATTGTATTCATCACTAATTTAGAGTCTGTTGCTTTTGAGTCTGGTAGAAGCTAAGAAACCAGGTTAGAATAATGCTCTTTTCGTGTAAAATGGCGCACTTCAAGACTTTAGGGAATGCTATGCTTAGGATAATGGATCATTCTGGGTGGTAACATTTCTTTTTTGTGAATTGTAATTCCAGAAAGAGCTTGAAGAACTCGAAAGAACAAATAAAGTTTCCGACGTTTTACCAGAGTAAGTGTCATAATTCAATTAAGGGTGTTCGACAATAATTATCTGTTTTACTGCATTTGTGATTTCTAATATCACATTGTGTGTGTTTGATATGAACCAGATTGCTGCGCAACGTAGGAACTAGACCTGATGCACTACTCCCAGTGTATGAATCTTTCGCCCTTCATAGTGTTTCATGCTTAATATATTATGTCTACATTCTCTGTCTTGCTAATAAAAAGTTCTTTATGTGATAGAACAAAAAGCCCCATAGATCCAACCTGGGATAGGTGGTTTGAAGGACCTCGAAAACAACAAGGTTGCATATGCTGTTTTTTCAGATGAATTCATTGTTACATTCTTCTCACAAATTCGTTTACACAGTAAAACTGTTAGTACCATACGATGAGCCAGTATGATTTCATAGAGTTTGGTCCTTTCATTTGTGAATATTAACGTACCGTGCCAGTCTTGTGAACTGACTCACTGCCCTTCTCAAAACTAAACTGTTACATTCTGTCTTGAGGTTATTATTGCAAAGATTAGAAGAAAGAATTATATGATATACTTCTTCTGACTTCGTAATGGTATGTGGAAAACAAGAAACAATTTCGTCTCATAAATGTTCTGAAGAACCTTTAGATCTGAGATATGTCATCACTCTCTAGCTTGTTTACCTGCTGTTCTTGGCCGGAAACTCCAACTATACATTATTGGGTGCCTTTTTCACCCATGTAAGTGTACGGAGAAACCCAGGATGCTGGATTGCTCAGATATATTGCTTATCAACTGATTCTTCTGTTGTTTCGTGAGGATTATGAAAAATATAGTGTGGTTTTGGAGTTTTTTCATATAGAATTATCACCTGTCTGCCTCTGCTTCCAAACCAGAGGAGCAACCAGCATCCAAACTGCAAAACAACATGATGTGACAACTGATGAGTGCATATTGTCTAGTTTATCTAATTTTTCATTTAGGATTATTCTGTTTCTAAGAAAGAACAACAAGCAGTTGAGTCATAGTTAACCAAGAAAACCAAAAGTATGGCTGCCATTTTGACTTACTGTAAACACAAGCTGCGAGCCATTCATTCACGATCCTAACCCAAGCACTCGTCCAACCTACATCTATCGTCCACCTGCAAGGAAAATGAAAAGATTCACTCAGGTGAATGTTTATCTCAGCTCGTACACATGCCATGATTCCGGACATTTCTTTCTAAGATGAATACTTTTCATGCTTGGGATTAAAAATGTGATGCGAATTCAGAAAACTACCCTTTCACTAGTGTGCATAATACAGCCAGGAAGAAGACATATGTTTAGTATTCACTGACTGACTATAGTTTTGATTCTACCTAGATATCTAATCTTACTTTTGCATGGTGTGATGGGAATTCCAACCAATCAATAGCATGGAGAAGTACATAGCTCCAACTGAAAACACGAAATGGAAAAATCCATATCCGTACGGAACGTCATTTTCATCTTGTTTCTCATCCTTCCTGAACTGCAGAAGTTGTTGTCATGTGTTTGCAGTATAGAGAAATTTCATTAGTGTGCCGAAATCATTGAATAAGGGACATACCTGAAAGGATTTGGAATCTATCCCGGTTGAAAATGTCGCTATAACCATTGCAATAACTGCAATAATGAAGCTCTGCCAAAAACAGTCCTTGTTAGACATCAACTAGCATGAACAGAATAATCTTATAAGCGTGCAACTAAGTAAAAGCTATGAACAAGCCGTAAGAACGTTAAACAGCTTCCTAAAACATTACAATGATGGATAGCCAGTCTGCCTTTGCTGCAGCTTCTGCCTTTCTGTTGCACCTATCTGTTGCTGGTTCACTGCAAACAAAAGGATAAGAATGTTTGAGTAATACGAACGTGGAAGCTGCCTTTATTGGAGTTGGAGGAATCAACCCAGATTTTAACCATAGTTTGCAGTGAGCCTTGGAAATAATAGGAGGGATCTGAGTAGTTAAGCCCCTTTTCACCATCTTATAAATAACCAGACCACTAGTGCAAGATTTTACCTTCTGATGGCGCACCAACAGATGAATACCACATAAAGACCCATCAATCCTGGAGTCAAGAATCCACCATTAATCTGTTCAAAAGAAAAGAATATCAACTGTCAACATCCATGAAACTAAAAAGGGTAATGCAAGCACCAATGCACCATAATTGCGCAGCTCCCTGTGATTGGCACCTACGTGCAAGATATAGGAGCCTATCAAGAAGAGCAACATTATTATGTTTCTCCACTTTAAGGCTAACTGACAAATATGAAGGCTAACTGTGCTTACTTTTGGATGGACAGAAACACAAGTCATGAGTTGGAGAAGAACCAATGTCCAGGTGATGAAGAAGATGTTGATAAAACAGTCCGGCTGAGGTGCATACCATATATACATCAAAATGATCCCGCACAGGCAAGAAATATATGAGGTAAATGAAACCAACGCTACTTGGATTCGGCTGCAGTGCAAATCTTCAAATTGATTAGCTCCAGGTATAAGAGTAAAAATTTTGGGTGCTTTTTGCCAAAATTGTTCAAGAAGAAGGATCTTACCATTTCTTTGCGTACTTGTCTGATTGACAACAATCGTTCAACCATGTAATGAAACTGATTACACTTATCAGCTGAATCAAAAGAAACACCCTGAAAAGGATTTAGAAAGAAAATGAATTAGAAACTCACCTATAATAGATGAAGAAGCTATATTAGAACAATATGAACTAAGTAAGAATCAGTACGTACCCTGCACCGAAATGTGCTAGATCCCCTACAATGTCAAAGGTACATAGAGTTAAAATCCTCAAAATGCACCGAGATGCTAATTGAAGGGAAATGAATCAAGCTAGGGTTTTTTGGAAACTGACTAACCATAGAGTTGAATAAGGGTACTTGGGAGAAAGAAAGGGAGAACAAGCAAACCAATGCAGAGGAAGATTTTAGCAGACCACCATCCAGAGTGCCATGAATCTCTTCGAACATGTAACTTTGATGTTCCAGCAGTTGTTAGAAACATAATGAAATAGAATATCTAGCGCATTTGAGTTAAGACAAGCAAAAGCAATCTTGTGTTTTTTGTTATGGACATTGATTCCATAAATTCAGGTACTGGATATCTACAGGGTAAGCCGGACCAAACAAATGCATCCCAAAGTTTGTGACTGCAGCAACAGTGATATATCAGAGTGGTCAAAAAGGATACGAAGCAACCGAGGCTCACCCGTAGCACTCCTTCAGTTCCCAAACAATATTTACCTCCTTTGCATCCTTTGAATCCTGCAAAACATGCAAATAATGAACTCCAATGTGAAAGAAATTTAAAATGCACGCGGTCAAACTCTGTTGCCGCTTACAATCTGCTATAGCCTATATGTAATAAGTTTGCTGATAACATATGAAAAAATATCCCCAAAAAAAGAAAAAATAATGAATGAATTGCTTACTTTCCATCTCTGTTAGTGCACCGTGACCATAGTCCCGAACGCCCCAAGCCAATAGGTTGATGATAAGAAATATAAAACCGTAAATGTATCGAGCCATCCATGGATTAGCCCCGATGCAGAATTGATTAAACCATGAATCCTCTGTAAACTTGATGCATCTTTCGGTACAACAAATCATATTTCTTCTCTTTTCCCTTTAGTACCTCACAACAGTCATAAATAGGCCAGGGAGAAACAAGAAACCAACAAAATTACATTTCATTCATGAGCATCATCGATCTGCCAAAGAAAACACAACAACATGACCAATTTAAGAAAAGGATGTGGTTGACTAGCAATACATGAAAATGATTAAGAGCCAGACACTTCAATTAACAGGACAAAGTTGAACTTAGATACTTAAATCTGCAAGTAAGTTGAGAACATATATATGACTTTCCTCAGCTTAATTGAGTTTGGTTTACTCAGTGGAAATGATATTTGAGTCCATGAAGTTAGAGCTGAAAAACGCACATAATGCGGTTTATCCCGCTCCATGCGTCTTTGTCAGACCCCATGTACATTTTCTTACTTAGTGCCTATCCGACACCATGATCACTAGAGTAATTGGTGTTTCCTCTTTTTTTTTTGATGTCTCTGGAGTGCTTTCCTTAGATGCATCCAGTTACTTAGTAGCTCTCTCTGAACTATTTCTATCTATTCAGCTTTCCTTTACAGGAAATCATATGTGTGCTCTTGATAATTACTACAAGTACTTGTAATAAAAGGGTTGATCTTAAATTGAGTACCGCTTTTGCAGAGTTCAAGACCCCCTAATTCAATGTTGAAGCCATAATTATCAATTTCGTACCGACAAAAATATGTTTAGTTGACCAAAAGAAATATGGAAAAATGCCACACACACTATTAAGGGGTTTCATTTTTCTGATATGTCAGCTCAAGTAGAAATGGCAGCTAGATTATAAATATGCAAGAAAATTTACTATGTCACGGAAAAAATGAAGATATATAGATCAATACAATCAACTATTGAATTTAGAGGAAAAAAAGAAGAAAGAATGATTGATAACAAACATAAACGTACCTGATATATGAAAGTATAGTTCTTATAAGCTTCATCAACTAGGTAGCTATGGATCTAAGCAATGGAACAAAACTTGGTGTTGAAGTTAGTTTTCTTTATTTTCTTGTATTGATATCTATGTTTGTTAATGGAAGAAGAAGAAGAATTGAGAGAAAGAGATATTTAGTTTGAGTGTGTTGGTGTATTCCTATTCCTTTTTCCTTTAGTTTTTTCAGTTTCTTCCTTGCTTTGTATTTTCTTGTTTGATTATGTTTTCTTTTTTAGTTGCACTTTTTTGTGCTTTATCAGGTTGTTGGTGGTTTTCACGTTTGCTTTTTCCCGCCGTTAGTTAGCTTTCGGTTTCAACACTAATAATGACAAAAACAAAAGGCAGGAAGAGTTTTACAAGCATTTTGCTCAGAAAAGTAAGCATGCTATAAGGGTATAATTATGATTTATGCATACGAAGACAAGACATAAACTTAACGGAATCCAGCGATCAAGCAACTTACAAGAGGGTCCCGGGACACTCCCTCGGCAAAAAGCATTTGTAGATTAAAAAAATCAACTTTCTTAGAACTTTAGGGTATTTTTATTTACTCCCTTCGTTTCTCAAAAATAGGTTTGTTTTTTTGTTTGGATATGTCAAAAAAATAAAAATATTATGATTTTACTAGTATACCCATAGAGGGGATCACTTCTCTCTCTTAATACAAAAAGGGGACCACTTCTTTCTCTCCTTCCTCTAATATCAAATGAGTGGGGACTAAAGAATAGATTAGAAAAAAACATGAAAAAATGGCTATAATGATTAGTTTTCTTAATTTTTGTGAAAACCAAACAAACCTATTTTTTAAAAATGGAGGAAGTATTTATTTATTTATCGCTCTACTTTACCGACTTATTTACCCAGGTTATCTACGGGGCTACTAAATACTAACAGCCGTTATTGGTACCAAACAAAAACTGTCCATCGATAATATGAAATTTGGTAAGTCCCCATAAAATTTGGTAATCACTTGTAGCAGTCTTGTTACTTACCTCATTTAGTTCAACAACTTCAACACTATAGGAACCATATGGGTCTCTGCCATTTGGATTTGGTTATGCCATCCAACAGCTAGGCCGTCCCACAATAATATAATAAATATAATACAACCACATCGTTTTCAAAAGGAAAAAAATAATGAAAAACTTAATGTAGTTACCACAAAAACATTAGATATGTATTTTCTAAAGAAATGACTTATTGTAGTAGCACACATGTTAATACAAACATAAATAAATACTAGAATTGAAGGAACATGATAAACAAGAATCATCATGTTAGACAACAACATATTAGCAACGGTAGTGCAGTTTGATCAGCTAGTGTTCAGATCGATATCATATCGACTTGCATTGCATGGGTATAAGTTTCAAGGGTTTAGCCCTCCGCAATGTGAGCCTAATCTTTTCATCCATATCAAAGGTCTCAGGAATAATACCTTTCTCCAGTGACCATTCGAAAGACTGAACAAGTGTCCCTAACACAAGGTGAAGCATTTTATGACCTAGAGAGAGCCCTGGACAAATTCGTCGACCAGCTCCAAACGGTATATACTCGAAATTTTGTCCGCGATATTCAATGTTAGAGTTTAGGAATCGCTCCGGATTGAAGGATAAAGGATCCTCCCAAGCAGTAGGATCCTTCCAAATCCCCAAGTATTGACCCATACCTGAGTTCCCTTCGGTATCGTGTACCCCATTACCTCAATGTCATTTATTACACTGCGAGGTATTAGTAAGGCTACGGGAGGGTGGAACCTTAGTGTCTCCTTGATTATGGCATGGAGATATGGCAAGTTTTCCATGCCAGTTTCTTCTATCCTTCTTTCATAGCCTACAACTTGAGCAATCTCAGCTTTCAACTTATTCATGACTTCTGGTTTACGAATAAGTTTTGACAATGCCCATTCGACTGTTATGTTTGTTGCATCCGGACCCGCTACAAATAACTCATATAGCAATAAGATACGGTATATTGGATTAGGAGCCTTATGTATGCAGGTATCATTTTTTTCGTATAAAACACAATAAAAAATCGTACAATATCAAGTCGGTAAGAAAAACCAGGCGTAGATTAAAGTAGAAAAAATACTTTTGAAACATAATCTTGCATAGGGTTCCAGTCCCTTCGGGCTTAGTGTTATCCTTGGTTAAGGTTCAAGTGTGACAAAAGTGTGGCAAAAACCAAGTCTTCCTTATTACGTTCAAGCAATTACTTGAATGTGGAATCAATTCTGCGGTGCCAAACGGTTTTCCGTTGGAAATTTTATTTTGTGTGTCAAACCATTTGGCGTTTTAAGCTCGATCATCAGATTTTATGTTACAAATTAAAATCTAAAGGTTCAAATTTTTATGCCAAACTATTTGACGCTTTAAATCTCAGCCATTAGATTTTCTTTTAATTTTAGAATCTAAAAGCTCCAATCCTTCAGCGCCAAACGGTTTGGCGCTATCAAATTTGAATCATGGTGGAACTTGGTCGTTGATTCAAGCTAATGTGTCAAGTCTGGAATCCTAAATCTTAACCAACAATAACACTAAGCCTCACAAACAATTTAAGACATCCGTCACCATGACCATCTTATAAATTTTCCCGAGAGTTTTCAAATTATGGCTTGATCCAGTTACTGGTAATAAATATATTGTTTTACTATTTCTTAGTTTTAAGATCTTTTGGGTAAGTTAGTTTCACACATTTTTTCTCCTACTAAACTTCATTGTTATTAATTTAACGCGTGAAATTTAACTACTATATTTCGGACGTGTGAAACTTATTTTCTATGTTCATTTTCGGTTGTTTTTTATGTTAATTTTGTCCCGTAATCACAACTTTAACGATTTTTCCTTCTAAAAAATGTTTGAATGTGTGTTCTTAAGGACCCTGTTAAAACAACCGTTATAAACCTGTTAAAGGCTTTTTTTACCGAGATACAATTTTTTTCTTGAACTAAAGATTTCCGAAATTCTAAAAATAAAATTTTAACTAAATTCTTTAAATTTATATGACCGAAAACATGTATTATGATTATTTCACTTAATCACAATTGTTATAACCATTTCGGATGAATCTCTATCCATTTTTTCTTCTTCGTTATTTATCGTTATATTGCCGTTATTTAAAAATAAATAAATAAAGTCAAGATGTATTTTTTTTATAAGAAATTTGGTCAATTGCCCAAATATTTTTAAAACATGGTTCTAATGGACGAGTAAAAATTAGTATGGGTGAAATGGACACCAAAAAATAGCAAGAATGAATCTGGATTCATCTTGCCTTAAACTTAAAAAATAGCGAGGGTGAAACTGGATGCATCCTAATGTAAATTAAAAATAAGAAAAATTATTTGAAAATGGGTAGGATGAAACTGTTTACATCTTGGCTATTTTTACATTCTTGCCCATTTAAACAGTATCAAATTTTACATGTCTTTTTCACCCAAAAATTATCGTTATTAGGTTAATTGACCAATTATGTGTTTTTTTATTCTAAAAAACACGTTTTATATACGCTACTCATTCCTTATAACCATCAAATCCATTGGTTGTGACCCGGAGCATGACCGGTTTTTGAAACCTTGCTCTATATCTATAGACTATAGTATACTACAAAGAGATGGTTTACGATTTTAAAATGTTTAAGAATTTCCTGGAGAACGTATATAACATTAAGTAAAGAAAAGAAAATCAGCCAAGATCTGATAAAAAAAAATATAAAATGAAGTCAACCATCATATGGATCAGATAAAGATTAGGAGACGGGATTCGAAGTTTTGCCTTTAATGTCATATCTAAATTAGGAAAAACAAAATCAGTTTAAGATTCACATGTTAGCAAGAGAATCTTTGAACTGTTTTCTAAATTCGTTCGGCCCGGACAGTTTAGCAACGTTTTACAAGGCTTTCGGTTTTGTTGATGCCGACTTGCTGAGAGAGGTGGAAAAAAACAACTTAATACAAATCTGCTTCTAAAATTCTGGAGGGAATTCACTGTGAGGATCTTATGTGCAGAAGGGAAGCTATTGTGATAAGAGTGTTAGTAGTAAGGCTCTAGATTGTGGCTACACACTCTGGCCTTAATATAAAGGTTTTTGTGTTTGTGCTTTTCTCTCCTTGTAATTCATTAATCTTTTATCTCTAAATATATTTTGCTGATCAAAATATAGGGTATCTGATTCAAATAGGATTATGTGGATTTCAAAGTTATTATATTTAAGTATGGTGTTATATATTCTCGAATAGGCATCTTTAATTTGTAAGGGCCATGACAATCCCGTGCATGTACACTGTATACTTTCATTTGCGGTAGGAAAAAACTAGAAAAAATTATTCTCCCTCCGTTCCCGAAAAAAGATACTATCACTTTTCCCATTTCAAGCTAAAATGAAAAAACTTTGTATTTGTTTTCACGTAGTATTTCACGAAGAATTAACAAAATCAAAATAAAAGCTGAAATATCACGGAGAATTAACAAAATCAAACTAAAAGCTGAAATATGGAGTGTAGATATATCTTACCAGCAGAAATATTTCGAGAAATTCCTTGGGTATTTTTGAGGGCTCATCTTTCCCGTTGCCTTCAAAGTCTAGCAGCACCTCAAGTAAATCTTTTTCCTGAAAGTGATTTGGATTCACTCCCCTTCGGCGACGTTCCTCTACAAAGGTCCCGATAATTTTCCTAGCAATTTTTTCTTTATCTTCGGTCTTCTTTTTTAAACCTTGTAGGTCGAACGGACGTAAAAAGGGGAAAAAATCTGAGACATTAGGTAGTGCCATGACTTCAATGATATCTGCAGTTACGTTAAAAAAAACATTTGTGACAATAAATTCTGGATGTGCGAGATCGTTTTTGGAAAGGGCGAGATCACCAATCATGTTGAAAATAGCAGCATAAATGAATCGTGCTATTTCGATGCTCTTCCCAGGGTTTTGTTTTGCTTATGCTCTTCCCAGGGTTTTGTTTTGCTTCATCAGATACCCACTGTATCAACTGATCCAAACATTTTCTACGTAGATGTGTGGTATCATCTAAGCGTTTCTTGGTAAACATTTCAGTTGCATACAATCGTCTCATCATCTTCCACTGCGGGCCGTAGTCGCTAAGTCCGATGGTGCCATTGTGGGACCCGTCGTCTCTTATCATCGTCGCATTTCGGTGACGGTTGCAAAAATGTTGATCATGGTTTTTAAACATCTCCATGGCGGATTGAGCTGAAGCTATAACAACAGTGTTTACCAACCCTAATCTTAGCCAGATCAAAGGTCCATACTTACGCTGTAGGAGAACTAAGTTTTTGTGTGGATGTGGACCGATGTCGAGGATGTTGCCAATTATTGACCAACCTCGTGGTCCGGGAGGTAAACGCCTAACATTTCTTGATTCAGATTGACAGATTCGGTTGATAAGGAAGAAGAGAAAAAGAACAGCAGCTCCAGCTGCTAGGCTAAAGGGTGCAAAAAGAAACCTCCCTAAAGTGGATATATGAGTTTCCATTGATTGATATCTATGAGCTTATGTGGAATAACTTAGCTGAAGTTGCATTTCCCCTGGGATTATATAACGTCTGGAATCTACACGAGGGCAAACCGGTAAATTGCTCGATCAGAAGTACTGGTCCCGCAAAGATCGAGTCCACTCTCCGAACATGAATCAAGAAATAAAAGATAAATTAATAAAACACATCAGGATCTTTTATCCTTGGTGTGCAAAATTTGATGTTCAAGTCGTCCATAATGATACATGAAAATTAAATCTGGCTCTTAATGAAGGTCAAAGATTCGAAATATCGATAACACAAGTGTAGTGTAGAGCAGCAAATTAATATCTGGGCAACACGATCCACGATCCACGATCTGATAATACAACAAAGCACGATTACACGAGTTTTGCGTGATGTGTTGTATTAAGTTAATTAGGCTGACCGAGCGAAGCGAGGGAGGACTCTATATATGGTGACTTTATGTCAATATGGGGCGTGACTTTTTCCCCAATTTGATACAAAAAGATTGGATTTGGTGTTGGTAACCAAAATTTGGTGTCCCATTTGAAATGACGCGGTTGTCCCTCCCTTTTAGTCCAATTACTATAACTCCTTAGAGCGTCCACAATGGTACGACTATACTAAAACTAAAAACCAGACCAAAAACTAAAAATATTTGGGTTTTGGGGTGCTTGAACACAACCGTCTAGAGGAAAATTATAGTCAGGCGCGGTTTTGATCTTCGCCCGAAACTGAGCGTACTTTTAATCTTCGTTCCACTGACAGACGAACACATACTTATACGCCCGAATGGGACGTAAATTAAACATGCGTCTAATATCGGACGGCCTTATAAGTTACGCCTCAAATGAAACGAACGTGTTGGTGTCCGCGCGATTGAGGAACGGATCTTCAAAGTACGCCCCATGAGGCGCAAGTTAAGAAAACAAAAAAAAATGAAAAAAAGCAGGCGTTCAAACAGTCATGCTCCTCATGTGGGGCGGAGATACAAAGTGCGCCCCATCGGGCGGACCTTCAAGTTACGCTTGACTCAAGCGTACATTTATTTTAAGCCTGACTGCGGCACAGAATTAGAAGTTACGCCCCGCTTCAAATGTAGATGGTATTTACGCCTGTCATCAGACGCACTTTTGATGTACACCCACTATATTTGGTTTTACTCCAGTTTCCAGACCAAATATACTCCGAAACTCAAAAAATCCGACTAAATTTAGTTTTACTCCATCCCACTGTGATTGAATTTTCGACCAAATATGGGTTTACTCCACCTTTTACTCGTCCATTGTGGACGCTCTTATGTATCATATTTTTTCAGGGGTATAATTGAAAAGAAAACTAGAATATAACATATCTAAAAATCCGTGCCTTGAAATTTTACAAATTTTATCTCGTTGGAAAGCTTTTAAAGAAATCTAAGCAACGAGTACAAACAACAATATCAAATTTAGAGTTTTTACAAAAATTTCGGAGGTGTTTATCCTTTTAGGCACAATTTTTGAAAATTGGATGCATAGCCATTATGCAAACCACCACAAAGGATGCATAACACATTATGCATCCATATTTTGGTTTATGCATCAACTAATTTTCCGTTGCAACTAATAAAACGATGTGCTCCATCCATTTCGGGAAAAGTGATATTTTCATTTTAGGCACAATTTTTGAAAATTGAATGCATAGGCGCCATTATACAAAAATTAGTTTTGCGCCAATTTTTTTGGTCGGCCATCCCACCGTGGCAGCGGTCATCTAGTTAATTAGTTAATGATGATAATAGTCTCATCCTTTTATCCAAAGGGATTTTTTTTTTTCCGGAAAAGAGGCGAGCCTCAAGCACTACATTAATAATCCGATTCAACATCAGCAGCGATTACAGAGGTTTCAATTATTACAAGCCTGATCCATAATTTTCCAACAATTACATAGGTTTCAAATAGACAACAGAGATATTCATCACACTTAACATAGTAACACGACCAAGTCTGATAAAGAATTCCTACCATTTCCAACCGATTCCAAGGTAACATGATTAGTTTAAATGGTCTTGGTTGGATTGAGGGTAACACATCCAAACCATTCAACAAAACTACATTTAGTAGAGATGTTAGGATCCGTAAATCCAACCACTTTTCAAGGTTTTTTCGAAAATCATAATGAAACAAGTGACATAGGTATAAAAGGATCCATAAATCCAACCATTTGTCAATGATTTTTTGATAGTAACAGAAACATAGGTAATCAGTATAACTTAACTTGGTTTTCATAGGACGGAATCAGTTGGAATCGGTTTGGGTCTTCATCTGCATCGGTCTGGAAATTTCTGTTGTTGGTGTTTTTTGTGTCAATGTAGTGGCTTGTGTTGTCAGTGTCTTTGGAAACCTTGTTGTTGCTGATATCTGAACTGAAATATGAGTAATGGAGCTTGATGATGTTGCTGCTGGAACTTGAAGCTTTAAATCTGATGTTGGTCAAAAGTTTGCTGAAGTTGTTGAGTTTTCCTTTGATGAGAAAATCCTGTGCTAGTGGATTTAAAAAAAATCAATAGGAATTTGCACAAGAATTTATGAGAATTCCAACCCTAGTTAGAAAACACGATCAACTAGCACTTGCAAGATTTAGATCACAGCTGAAAAATAAAGTTCCCAAATAGCAGAACTTAAGATTAGAATAAGATCAGCAACCAAATCTAAAAGCTAATAAGTAAACTTAAAAGGAGAAAAAGAACCAGAGAGAGCTAATCTAGAAATATAGATTCAAACATTACAAAAAAATCGACTAAATCCTATTATAGAGTAATTGAGACTAAGAAATAGATTGGGTTGAAATTTTTCTGCTCGGATCCACTCCAAAGGAGCAGATCTGATCAAAAAAAAACTCAAAACGGCTAGGGTTTGGAGGGTTGTTTCTGTTTTCTGAAGAGAGATTTTTTTTTGGATTATCCAAAGGGATGAGAGACTATAAGAGGGACAGAAGAAGTGAATAACCCACTACAGAAAATAGTACAAAAAGACATGAATGTATATAAAAAATTTGAGCTGAGCCGCCCCCGAGAGCCAAGAGTAATTTTATTTAAAGAAAAAAATACCAGAATGCACTAGGCTTAAAATTGTCTCACAAACCTCCCTCTCTAGGTGATTTTTCTCACAAACCTCCTCTCTAGGTGTGTTTGTATCACAAACCACACTCTAGATGTCCTTATCTATGAGCTAAACATCCCTATATACAGGATTAATTTGGTTTCCCAAACCTTCTAGGAATAATTCCTTTTCTAGGTATATTCCCTTATCTAGGAATAATTCCTTGTCATGGAAATATTCCTTATCTAGGAATAATTCCATTTCTAGGTATATTTCTTTATTCAGGAATATTGCCTTGTCTAGAAATATTCCTTTTCTAGGTATATTTCCTTATCTAGGAATATTTTCTTGTGAAGGAATACTGCCTAAAAATCAGTACTCCTTCCCATAGTAGAAATCTATCCTCAATATATCTTGAGGATCGCTAAGTTCCCAAAAGAAGAAAGATACACCTGTATCATCCCCCCCCCCCCCCCCCCTCCCCTCCCCCCTTTTAAGAACTCAAACTCATGTGAAAGTTAGAACTGGATATAAGGGAAATAGAGTGTTCCTTTCTCCCTGGTGAACCATCTCGCCTTGCTGGGAACTTGACCTTCACGTAAAATTAGAAAAGCATCATTCTCTCCTTGTCTTAGTCACTCTTCACTCCATAATGCAATTGTCCTCAATTGGTTCTTCTCGATCAAACCACAAGTCTTCACACGTGGAAAGATCATCTTGTCATCCTCATTATCATCTTGTGGCGGTGGATTAAATAACTTGAAGTGTTCAGCATTAGTAAGAGAGCACATTCCTAGATAAGGCGGTAAATCAAGGCGAAAGGCTTTGTTACTAATTTGATCGAAAGTACGAAGCGATCCACATCTCAACGATTTCAACTTCATACCTTTCCCATTCGATCTTTCCTTATCTAACTTCAACCATACCATTGTCATCTTGTTCTTCTAACGTATTCCAATTTTGAGTAACTCACTAAGTTGTTTGTAAAGAGATCTAGTGAAAACCATAAACCACATGAATCTTCCCTAAAAGAAACTAACCTTGCTCTGATACCAACTTAATACGTATGGATCTCTATACCTTGGTGACTATTATAATAAAGGCTGAATTTAGAATAATAATAGACGAAAACTAGATTACTGGACACACTAGAAACCAGATTTGAAGAAATATCTTCTCTAGATTATGAACAAGAAAATTATTACAATTCTCTCTTTGTTACGCTCACAATCTCTCTAGGTAAGTAACCTTAAACTATTTGCTAAGGTTGCTTTTACAATAATGAATTGTCTCAAAAACCTCCCTCTCTACGTGTGCTTGTATCACAAACCACACTCTACATGTCCTTAGCTATGAGATAAACATCCCTATTTATAGGCTTGATTTGGTTTCCCAAGCCTTCTAGGAATCTAATTCCTTATCTAGGAATAATTCATTTTCTAGGTATAGTCCCTTATTTAGGAATAATTCATTGTCTAGGGAATATTCCTTTTCTAGGAATAATTCCGTTTCTAGGTATGTTTCCTTATCCAGGAATATTACCTTGTCTAGGAAATATTTATTTTCTAGGTATATTTCCTTATCTAGGAATATTACCTTGTCTAGAAATATTTTCTTATCTAGGAATACTACCTGAAAATCAGTACTCCTTCGATCCTTCCCATAGTAGAAATATATCCTCAATATATCCTGAGGATTGCTAAGTTCCAAAAGAGGAAAGATACACCTGTATCAGCAAACTAAAAAAGCATTGAGCCATATGACAATGATAATAATAATATTAATAATAAAAAAACGGGTAGCTAGCTCAACTTATCATCGTCGTTCTTCAGAGGTTTGATGCATTCCAGGAGGTCCCAGGTTCAAGTCCGCGATGACGTAATATTGTAGAATTTGACATGGAAGGTAGAGTTAGCTTACCCCCCTTGCGACATAATCAGCCCCCCTATCCGCTTCGGCTCCCTTGGATGGTTCCTCATGAGGCTCGCTGGTAGCCTAGCATGGAAACCTGTTCAACTAATGTAGTAGTACGATGTTGGAGCTTATCTTGTTAGACTTCCAACTAGTTTCTTGTAATAATAATCTTTATCTAATAATAGAAAAATTTGAAATAAATAAATAAATAAATAAAAATAATACAGCCACATCATCTTCAAAGAGAGAGAGAAGGGGAGAGAGAAAAGATGAAAATTTAGTGTAGTTGCCACAATAACATTAGATATGTCTTTTCTAAAGAAATGACTTATTGCAGTAGCACACATAATAATACAAATACAAATACAAGAATCACATATACAAACACATATACAAGAATGACTGGAAACTGATGAACAAGGAGCATCATGTTAGACAATAACATATTAGTCATAGCATAGTGCATGCAGTTTTGATCATCTAGTGTTCAGATATATATATATATCGGCTAGCATTGCGTAGGTATAACTTTCAAAGGGTTAGCTCTCCGCACTGTAAGCCTAATATTTTCATCCATGTCTAGCGTCTCTGGAATAATACCTTTCTCAAGTGACCAATCGAAATATTGAACAAGTGACCCTAACATAAGGTGAAACATTATATGACCTAGAGGGAGCCCTGGACAAACTCTCCGACTAGCTCCAAATGGTATATAATCGAAATTTTGTCCACGATACTCAATGTTGGATTTTAAGAATCGCTCCGGCATGAAGGATGAAGGATCCTCCCAAGCAATAGGATCCCTTCCAATCCCCCAAGTATTCACCCATACCTGAGTTCCTTTCGGTATCAAATATCCAGCTACCTCAATATCTTTTATTACGCTGCGTGGTATCAGTAAGGCGGCCGGAGGGTGTAACCTTAATGTCTCCTGGATTACGGCATGGAGATATGGCAAATTTTCCATGTCGGTTTCCTCCATCCTTCTTTAATGGCCCACCACTTGAGCAATCTCAGCTTTTAACTTATTCATAGTTTCTGGTTTACGAATAAGCTCAGACATTGCCCACTCCGTTGTTATGTTTGTTGCGTCTGGAGCCGCTATAAATAATTCCTGCATCGGTAGTTCAGTACGATATACTTTGAGAAGAAGTTGAAAAAAGACTTTGAAGGTCTTTAGGTGAAGTTACTGAATTGCGCCCCTAATGCATGCATCTATGATTATTTTTTTTTGTACATTTAGATAATATTATAGACACTCATATAATGATATTTACAACAACAACAAAAAAACAGTTGTCAATACCAGGATAAAACAATAATAAATCACAGCAAATACAAAATCAGACTCTTGTTGTCTTTTAAGAATCATACTCCCTATGTTTAAGCGAAAGTGATAGTAACCCTTTTGTATAAACGGAAATAGCATTACGTTTTTCTAGATAATGTCGTTACGCAACAAACAATAACCGCCTTTTTCGGGTCGTTTTTATGTTAGACACCTGTTATATATGTTTTCTCTGTGTTTTTTCACATACATAACTAGAATCGCTTTTATGTTATCACAACATGTTGGCGTATTTTTAAAAAAGATATACATAAAAAATTGAAAATAAATTGACTTTCTAATTAGAAAAATTGAGCAAATGCAATTTTTCTTAATTTTTCAATGTATAACACGTTTTAAAATAATATGAGAACAACAATAAAAAAGTATCTATGTTTTCCAATCCAACCATCTTCCACTTTTACCCTTCCAGAAATATCTGTCTGTATCCTATCAATTCACAGTTTAAAAAAGAACGAGGATCCATAAATAATCTTATATATCACCATCTTATTAATATTTAATTTTTTGTATGAGTAACGCAAAATACTACAAAATCCATATTCAAAAAATATATATTAGTCAAAAACTATCTACAAGAAAAAAAAAATCATTTGTAATACAAGAAAAATCACTTTTTGCATACAAAAAGATGATAACTTACATAATTTAGGTGTAATAGTGTAGACTGTTAATTTGCAAGCATACTTTGGATATAAGGTCAAATATGTATTTACTAATTAAAATATTTATAGAAATCTCAAAATGTGGATAGACACTAAATAAAATAAGTTTTGTTACCATAATTTAAATCTTGCTCTAATCTACCAGTAGATGGTTTAAGATATTCAAAATGTTTAAGACTTCAAATATTAAAAAAAAAAATCAAACACTTCCTCTGCCCCCGATATAAAGGGGAAATTTTTGAAAAACCTCCTTGATCAAGAAGCCATCTTAATTTTCTAAATATGTATATAATGGGGAAATTTTTAAGAACTCGAACTCCTGTGAAAGTTAGAACTGGATATAAGGGAACTAGAGAGTTCCTTTCTCCCTGGTGAACCATCTCGCCTTGCTGGGAACTTGACCTTCACGTAAAATTAGAAAAGCATCATTCTCTCCTTGTCTTAGTCACTCTTCGCTCCATAATGCAATTGTCCTCGATTGGTTCTTCTCGATCAAACCACAAGTCTTCTACACGTGGAAAGATCATCTTGTCATCCTCATCATCATTTTGTAGTGGTGGATCAAATAACTTCAAGTGTTCGGCATTAGTAAGCGAGCACATTTCTAGATAAGGCGGTAAATCAAGGCGAAAGGCTTTGTTACTAATTTGATCGAAAGTACGAAGCGATCCACATCTCAACGACTTCAACTTCCTACCTTTCCCATCCGATCTTTCCTTATCTAACTTCAACCATACCATTGTCATCTTGTTCTTCTAACGTATTCCAATTTTGAGTAACTCACCAAGTTGTTTGTAGAGAGATCTAGTGAAAACCATAAACCACATGAATCTTCCCCAAAAGAAACTAACCTTGCTTTGATACCAACTTGATACGTATGGATATTTGTACCTTGGTGACTGTTATAATAAAGGATAAATTCAGATACTAGTACATTTTTTTCCTTTAGACACGCCAGTTTCAAATTTCCTAGACACGCTTTTTGCTTTTGGCGTGTCTATAGGGTAGACTTCTACCCTGTAGACACGCCATCCTTTATGGGCGTGTTAATATTGGTACTTTCAGCCACGCCATGGCCATTAGTGTGTCCAAATATCACCGTTTAGTCACGTTAACTTTTACAATTTTTGATGGGCGTGTTTATAAACCAGTCTATGGCCAAGTTAACCAGTTGTCGTGTGTCCAACAAAATAGTCAAGCCGTTTAAGGCATGGTTAAAAAGTTAGTTTTATTAGACATGCTAGTATGCGTGTCCATAGTGTACCATTTATAGACACGCCGGTTTTTATGCGTGGCTAAAAAGTTGGTTTTATTGGACACGCATACTTGCGTGTCCATAGTGTACGTTTTATAGGAACGCCGGTTTATATGCGTGGATAAAAAGTTCGTTGTATTGGTCAAGCTATTATGCGTGTCCATAGTGTAAGTTTTATAGACACGCCGATTTATATGCGTGGCTAAAAAGTTCGTTGTATTGGTCACGCTAGTATGCGTGTCTATAGTGTACGTTTTATAGACACGCCAGTTCTATTTATTACTGGGTACATGAAATGGGCAGTAACTGCGACAGCACAAGGCCCAGCTGTGTTGAGGGCCATTTTCTACCCCAGCCCAACAATCATTAACTGACTTTCAAAAAATAAATAAAAAGAGCTTCTGCCCACATTCGAACGCATGGTCCTAAAGGAGATAGGTAACAAGAAGAATCAATCCACCAAGATGCCCATATTTAGTTGTTTAAGATCAGTGTTTTGAATGACTAACTTGTTTCTGCTACTCCATAGGGACCAAAGGATAGTTACAATCTATACGTAAGCATGATGAGAGGTGAAGTTGGTAAACCATTAAGGGGTTTGACACAACCCTCCAAAGGTAATTAAAACATTGATCTGAGGTAAATGGTATATTAAGGGTTTTGAGTAGGGTAATTTTCTGGCTTTGGGCTTGGGTGGTAAAATTTTTTTTACAAGGTGTTCTGCCAAGTTAACCTGAATGGCTATATAGAAATAACCCATCTGATCGATAGACGTGCCCCAAGTGTCAATGGTGCCTCTCAACAGGTATTTCCTTCTCTGAATCTGCATGAAACCAAATGGTTTAATTAGACCCAAAAAAAAACTCATCAAATATAGGTGACCTAACAATGCACCTCTTAATGGTAGTTCCAATTGGAGTAAAAGCTAATGAATTAAACGACTAGAATTAGGCTTTGGAAATAGGGTTTAGCAGAGTAATGACGGCTCTGAAGAGGGTGCGCATGGCATTGAAAAGGCATGAATTATCCTAAAGAGGTTATCAAAACTTCCTGTATATAAACTCTTTCTTACTACTATCACAAAGAAACTCTTCCTCTTCCTCCTCCTACTCTGCAACTCATTCATTCCTTTTACCCCAAACCTATATTTCCATTTCCTCCTCCTTTACTACTCATTCACCCCTTTAATCCCAACCACTAGTACTAATGTTTGGACTTGGTTTTCTTGTTGTCTTCTTATTTACTGTTGAATCCATTAAAATATTTTGGTTCTCGTGCAAGTGTTTTAATGGATTTAGCAGCAAACAAGAAGACAACAACAAAAACTAGTACAAGATGTTCTGCCAAGTTAACCCGAATGGCTATAGAAATAACTCATCTGATAGACATGCCTTCTATGAATGCATAAAACCAAACGGTTAAAGGTGACCTAACAATGCACCTCTTAATGGTATAGTTCGAATTGGAGTAAAAGCTAATGAATTAAGCAACTATATTTAGTCTTTAGAAATAGGGTTTAGTAGAGTAATGAAGAGGGTGCGCATGGCATTGAAAATTAAGGCGTGAATAGCCAAGCGACAGACACTTGACCAAACTCCATAAAAGACCATTTATGGCTAATCTACTAACATTATTTAAACAAGGCAGGGGGATAAACAGATTATTATACCAAAAGAAGAAATCATAGAAATAGAGATTAAGAAAACAGATAATGGCAAAGAATGCTAGTAGTTCAGCAGATGGAAATCACACCGAGTCACCACCCGATTCAGATGCAATGGTATGTGCAAAGTTGACAATTGGGACTTTATCAAGCTCTGAGATTGAAAGGTTGATTCCTTTTCTGAATCAGGAGAAGATAAGGAAGAAAGAGCAAGAGGAGCGAGAAGAATTTGAAAGATTAAGGGTTGAAAATGATGAGGAATTTCAGTTGTGGATGAGAAAGTTAGATGCTATAGATGCACGTCGACATAGGGAGAAGCTTCAACGACGAGGAGAGTGGAAGTGTTCATAGGGAAAAACTCGTAGTGCGACATAAAGTGATAGTGAAGATGAAGAAAAGAACTGTGAAGGAGGAGAAGATGAGGAGAGCAGTGATGATTCAATGAAGAGAGATAAGAGAGCAAAAGAAGCAGAGAAAAAGAAGAGGAAGAGGCAAGAGTTTGAAGATGTGATGTACAAGTGCTATCTCTCCGAAAAGAAGAACAACCCTCGTAAGTTTGCTCAAACCATGTCAGAACCCCTGAACGTGGATTCTGACGGAGAGGAGATTCCTGGGTTAGACCTCGATGGAGAGCCTGTGTTTGCCGGTGAGATGGTGGTTTGCAGTGAAGCAAAAGATGAGGAAGAAGAAACCGAAGATGATGATCTCCAGGTTCCCTACACATCTTCAGACGATGATGATGGTACTAGTGCCTACTATGAAGAGGATGAGTTAAACTACAGCAGCAACAGTGATGGCGATTCTTGGTGATTGCCTTATAGGTACTGTCAAATCCCTTAGAACTAGAAACTAGAGTAATGTGATATTTTGATTACTATTTCTCTTGTGCATCTCGTGAAAACTTGTGGGGATATTGATGGTACTTTATGTTGCTGAAGAAGTGTATGGAGAATGGGGTTTGAATTTTAGACATTTGGTGGTAGTTTGTTTTTTTGTTTTTTGTTTGATAGATGGTGTTAATGAAGAAGATGTTAGGTGATTTTGGGGTTCAGTTTGAAGCAGGTGCATTGTTTGGATAGCAGCTGGGAGAGTTGCAGTGGTTATGATGGGTAAACCTTTTATGTCAGGTAGATTAGTAATGTTGCATCTTTGAATTTTGTTTGTAAAAAGAAAGTTGTAATGGCACTGGTAGCCTGTCGGGTGTTTAAATGTGGTATTCTGTTTGCTTTGTCCTTCTTTCGATGTAATTAAACTAGTTGTGTTCTTCCAGTTGTTTGAATTTTCAGTAGTATTAAACTTGTGATGGATGTATGTTTGAAGGGTTTGAAGAAATTTGTCAGTTTTTCTTGCTCTTTTGATTTCAGTAGTAATGGATTGAATACAGTAAATGTACAAACAAGCAATGTTCTTGGTGAATGATTCTAAATTTCCAATGATTATTAAGTAGAGATATGTAGGAATGATTGAATTAGTGAATCAATAGGGTATATAAAATGTTGTTTAAGATGGTATAAACTAGGGTATTAAGATTAATTCAAAGACTATTTTAGGCCCAATTCTAAAAAAAAATATCTATGTGCAAGCCTATTACTATTACTACTAATCCTAGCATGACAGAATATTAATTCAACAATCAGTATAGCCAAATCCAAACTCATCCAACATTGCTAAAATCCATCTGCATACAAAACCCCACCATGATTTAAGAATCAATTTTTTTCAACAATCCATACATTCATTCTCTAGTTAACAGGAAAATCCAAACTGCTAACTTAAATTTGAACCAAATTCAGTACCATAATGATCATCATTACCAAAATAGTATAACCCAAAACCAAAAACAAAGGCTAAGAGTATATTTACACTAACCAATTCCTTAAACCAAAACCAAAAAATGTTCCAACATAATCATTCATCTATTAGCAAACACAAACAACTACATTCTATCACCTGGCTTGATTATCGATTAGTCCCTTGGAGATGGTTGCTCAGATTCAGTCATTTGAGAAGCAGGGACTGGTGCTGGTGCTGGCTCAGCCGGTTGCTCTGGTAGTATTGCACTCGCTGGATTTCGCTGACCATTACCTGCCTCCACAAATGCAGCTATTCTGAATGCTGCTCTGCCAACTGCAGGACATACACAATGAAGCAAGGGTATAGGGCATTCCATGAGCGGGTATTGGATGAACAGCACGAAGAAGAAGCTCTCTTCTGGTGGCAGCAGGAAAAGTGATAGTATCAAATCCATATCCTCCCCCTCCAGCCACAACATATTTAAGACCAATAAGCACCACCCCCTCGTTAATCACATACGTACCTTCGGTAAGGTGTTCCGAAGTCATGACCCAGCCATCCCGCATGCGCCATGTCCTAATGGGTCCGAGTCCGGCAGCCGCTGCACCACCAACACCCCCGTCAACAAACTTATCATTAACACCATCACCAGGATCAGAATCTATATTAGACAAGATTTCTTCGCAGTTCTCAGTAGCCATTGGTTCTTCTTCAACTGCACCACTCCCTCCGCAACCACTGCTTTCTTCATGTTCAGTTATACAATCTTGAAATGGAGGATATTCTCTCCCCTGGGAGGCATTTGCTGAATCCGGGAAGTGGATGATGCAGTACCCTGATTCTCGGAGATATTATTAACCAATTGGCTACAATTATCATTCCTCACTAGTGCATCAGAGATATTGCTCTCTATTGCTCTTGGAGGAATATCCATTTGGTATTGAATGCTTTTCTGATGAATTTTGATTGTAAGGGGTTGATGACAAATTTTTCTCAAAAATTCAGGATGAATTTTTGTCTCCCTCTTGGTCTCAATTTTGAAATGGGATTTCTGGTTTGGACTCTAATGAAAGCAATTGGGATAATGATAATGAAGAAAAGAAACATCATTTTAAGCCTTAATTGGTTCGATTCCCAATGGATTCTCACCTTTTAAAGTGAGAAAAACTCTTACTCTACCCCATCCCGCCGTTTCGATTCTCCATAAATCAAATTATATCACTTGTGACTTGTCTAATCGACTTTTCTATTTTGAAAGTCATCTGTGTTGCAACAAGTGGAGGACATTCAGAGATCATTTATACACGTGCTATTCATACTAGTTAACATGAATAATTTAGTTTAGTGTTACATGAACATGATATGTATCTCTCTCTGATCTTGGTTATACTGCTTGTCCCTTCACATGGACAAATAAAAGAATTGCTTACAGAGGAGAGGATGTCGGTAATGACGACAGTGTAGGGTGCACAAATTGTCTTTATTTATATATATAAAAAAATGCTACCATGTTTATGAATTCAAAGATGTTTCCTTCAAGAAAAATATAACAAATATCCTTCTTGGTATACCCACGTACCCAGACATTTTACTCTGGCTATGTCTACCATGCATATAAATAAACCTATGGCTACCATATTACAAAAAAACAACAAAACAACATAGTCGTGTCTTCCACATTTGCAGCAGCAGCAGTAGAAACTTGGGAGAGCTGGATCACGTCATTTGTTGACTTTCCTTACAGTTCTACCCTTAATGTCGGGCCGATAGTAATCATCCCTGGATTTCCTTTGCAGGTCAAGTTTATCTACCTCCGGCAAGTGATACTCATTCCGACAAATAACTGCCATACTGAATTCCTCGTCGACATCATCACCAGCATCTTTCCAGTTTTGGGTAGGTGCACCTAACACAATAGACTTTTTTTCGCCTGGTCCTTCACTTAAAATACATGCTTAGCTTGGGAGGCTACAATGAAAGGATCATTCTGGAGTCCAAACTTATCAAGCTCAACCAAAATGTAGCCAAGTTTGTCTTTTGAGACCCCTGCTTTGGTAACCCATTTACACTTGAAAAGTAGCACTTTCAACGAATGATATGTCAGCACCCGTATCTCTTGTAAAACACCGTAATAATCCGCCTGATTAAGGGTAATCCCCTCTTTTCTAATGTGCGTGTCAGTTGCCTCTACGTAAACCCTGCTATTCTGGTTCACGGAACCATCACTAGATTTTGTGCGAAACAGGTATCCATTGATGTGATATGCTTCGTATGTCGCTACTTGTGCATTTGGTGGGATTGATAAACACCTTAAGTCCTGATTGAAGTTTTCCCTAGAGTTTTCCCACTCACTCTCAACCTGAAATACATTATAAGGATTATCCTTCGTCTCAATTCAAAAGTTACATAGCAAGAGTGACATTTTCTGCAAACTCTTACCACTTTTTGTAACCATTTGGCGAACTCTTCATTATGTTTTTGATCTAGCTGTGTATCCTTTATACCAAGATATTTATCCTTCAAAAATTTATGCTGTCGTCTGGACAGTACAATGATTAATGTTATTATCTTTACAGAAATTCGGACACAGAATCAAAAACTAAAAAAAATATGAGGTTATTTGGTTAGATCTAGTTATACTTACTCAATGTAAGGATAAACTTCAGGAGAATTCCGCAATACATAGAAATGCGCTTTATCCAACAGATCCTTATCAACAAGAGGAAACTTAGCACCTGACATTGGTTTTCCCCTGAAAGAATAAGAATCTTCGCCAGTGTTAGATGTGTTGAGTTTGTCTGGTGGAATTCCGACTGTATCATTCATGCTTTGTTGGTGCTCACTGATCATCTCAATTGTCTCTTCCACAATATTCCCTTCAACAGTGCTTCCTCCAGATCTGTTTTTGTTTCGCACATGTCCTTTAATGACCTTCATGCACCTTTCGAACGGATACATCCATTGAAAGAATACAGGACCATAAATTTGCACTTCCCTGGTAAGATGCATAGTTAAATGAACCATGATGTCGAAAAAGGATGGAGGAAAGTATTTCTCGAGCAAGCACAACGTCACAACTAGTTCCGACTGCAATTTTTCTAGCTCTGCCACCTTGATTTCTTTGCTAGATATTCCCCTGAAAAAGAAACAAAATTTGATAATAGCATATCTTGTTGGCTGCGGCATAATTGATTTAATCGCAATGGGAAAAAACTGCTGCATTAGAATGTGATAATCATGCGATTTTAGTCCGATAAGCTTTCGATATTTTCGATTCACCAGGGTTGAAAAGTTTGAACAATACCCTTGTGGAACCTTTATCTCGGATAATGTTGCATAGAACTTGTCCTTTTCCTCCGGGCTTAATGAGTGACATGCAGCCGGTAGTATGTATCCCCCTTTGCCATTTTCCCGAGGTTGTAAATTTTCTCTAAAACCAATGTTATTCAGGTCCATTCGAGCAGCCAAGTGGTCTTTCGACTTTAATTCATTGTTCAACAATGTTCCAACGATACTCTTGCATACATTCTTTTCGACGTGCATGAAATCTATGCAATGGTGGACAACATGATAGCGCCAGTAAGGGAGGAGCCGGAACCATATATTGAGATTTTTACAGTTGGGCCTGCCAGTCTCCTTCTCCTTCCCTTTCCTTTTTTTTTTTGGGTCGATGGTATTTTCGATTCTCTTCATCTTTCCACCTCTTCCAGGGTTATCCTGCATGAATTTCACCATAATGTTCTTCCGTCCCTTTCCCCATTCATTCTTTATAGACTTTACCTCATTGTATATTTGTGAAGGGGTCATAAGTTCCGGAGCCATTTCAGTTTCAACTTTTCCGTTGAACCCCTTCTGAAGTCTGAATGGATGGTTGTATGGTAGGTATCTTATATGCCCGGTATAAACCTTTTTTCTACAACTTTTTAGCCTGACATAGTAAATATTTCTCCCACACACCTTACAGGCATCTCGTCCATGGTAGGGGCAACCACACAGTGTACCGAGAGCAGGGTAATCATTTATTTTCAATAAAACAACCGCACATAGAGTAAACATCTCCTGTTTCAGCGCATCAAAACATTCGACTCCCTCAAACAATTCCTTGAGATCCTAAACAAACGGTTGTAACATAACATCAATGTCCTTACAAGGCCCCCCATCGATAATTAATGACATCATGGTGAACTTTCTCTTCATACACAACGATGGCGGAAGGTTGTAAATCACTGTTAGAATTGGCCACACACTGTGCTGTTTTTGCATGCCTTTGTTTACGTCAACCCCGTCAGCCGAAATGCCTAGCCGCAGATTTCGAGGATCATCACTGAAAAGACGAGGGTACCCAAATATACCTCAATCTAAAAAAATTCCAACTATAAGTCCATCCTCTAAAAGTGATTGTCTATGGACTGAGTCGAGACAATACAACAAATCGGTTCACACTTCGTGTGATCATCTACGGATACGAGATCGAGACAATACGATAACAAGATAAATTGTGTGATTGACTATGGACACAAGATCGAGACAATACAACAACGAAGTATGTTTACTTGATAAATGGTTCGGACTTAACCAAACACAATAGGATTACTATCAAGTAAATAGGAATTAACGTTTGTGTATTTTACTTCTAATTATAATAAAAACAATTATAACTGCGGAAATAGAAAAGTAAAAGACACACCAAGATTTTGTTAACGAGGAAACCGCAAATGCATAAAAACCCCGGGACCTTGTCCAGAATTGAATACTCTCAGGATTAAGCCGTTATACAAAATCAAACCAACTTCTTATAGTCGAGACCAAGAAACTAAACCTGTAGTTCACCTAGTTCCGTCTGTATTCCCACGCCTCCAACTTGTAATAAGTCACATACTTGGAACAATTCCTTTGGTTCGTATTCCAAACAGTAAAAGAACAACAAATCTGTTTGGTAAAAACTCTTTTCAACCAAGTGATGTGAGTTCGACAAAAGGCTCTTCCGTTTATCTTAATAAACTCCTTTGTCAGGTCCTTAGATCTATCCAATAACAACTACCAAAGTAATTGTCCATATTTTGCAATCAATACTTTGAATCACAAAGAATTGTATTGATGCCGATCTACTCAACTAATCAATCCAATCTACCACAAGGATAAACTGATTATAGGTTGATCCCTTTCCAGCCGAAACACGTTTTTTGCATACCAAAGATTATGAACCCAAATCAGAAATCTTCTTCGTCTTAAAATCTTCTTAGAACTCCAATAAAAACCTGAACACAATCAACTTGAATCTCTTGTGATCAATCACACATAGAACGGAGTCTGTTAACGTTGGATTATCACAAGACGTCTTTAGAACTACAAACAGTCTAAAGATCCCCGTCGAAACTTTGATCTAGTTTGAGTGAATCTTATATCAGAAGAGAAGATTCTCAAGCATAAAAAAACTTGGTGCAATCAAAGTTCAACCACCGTTAGTCAATCAAATCAATCGAAAACTAATAATAAACAGCAATTATCTAGTTTCCCACCAACAGTACTATTAGAGCTTCTCAATCCCAAAGAAGTCTTTAAACCTAGCGGCCGTAAGAGATTTCGCCTAATTATTTTACTTTCCTCTCCGAATAGGCGGATCCACCAGTAACAACACAATAAGGTAGTTTTGCTGGCTCTGAGGATTAGTTTGCTAGAAATGCAAACTTTGACATTTATAGACAAGAAAGTTTGGAAACCAGGGAATACATAAAACCGGAAATATGCTCGCTCAAGATATGCAATATATTCCAAATTCGGTTTCCTGGAAATGCTTTGTCCAAATATTGACCGGAACATGTGCATACTACACATGTTCAAAGTATGTCGACATCTTGACTTTGTAAGTCCTCTTTCATACTTACACTCTTGGAATCGATTTGCCACACTTCCAAACAAGTTTAGAATTGGTTCGTATGTCTTCCAAGAACTATGTGATTGATCAAGAACACTCAATCACCAATCATGGGTTTCACGGTTCTACCAAAACAAGTTTCGGTTCTACCTTCCATGTGAGTACTGGATTTAGTCACACTAGCTTTCCGAAAATTCGGTTGACTAGGTACTAGGATCGGTTCTCACATATATATGGTATCTAACTTGTATTTGTTGCACATGTCCATAGGATCGGTTCCCCTTTCACTAAAAACGTGTTGCACATGTTCATAGGATCTGTTCCCCATACACTATAAACTTGTTGCACCTCATACAAGGATCGATTCCCTCTTTTGATCGGTTGCACCTCTTACTAGGATCGGTTCCCCTTTGCCTAGAGTTGGTCATACCAATAACACTAAATCGATCATACCATCTCAGGTGATTACTTAGGATCGATTTCACTAATAAAAGTCATACCAATACAAAAGTCAGGCCTTGTGAATAGTTTTACCAAGAACATAAACAAGTAATGAGCGGTTATACTAATCACACATATTGGTAGTTCAAAAGATATGCAATGAATAACAATACCAATAAGCCTAGCGATTTTCCTTTCGATTCACAAACAAAGTTTATGAACTACTTCCTTTAAACGAATGTAAAACATTGTTTCCTAGGATGAAATCTTCACCTCATACCCATACATAATCACAATAGCATTCAAACGATTACGTCGATGTCTTATATACGAAGTTCAAAAGATAAGCGTTATACTTCGTATTGTATTCCTTAATACTATGTCTAACTAGAGTATAATCATTCATGCTTCGCAGTTATGTTTTCAATATACACGACTTATAAGATACGTTAGGGAATGAAACAGTTCAAGTCAAATATTACTAACCTCAAGTAGAAGGATGGTGTCGCCGTTGTAGCTCCTTGCTTCTTCACTTCTTCAAGTCTTCATATAATACTTGTAATGTCTCATATCCTAATACTTTCAAGCTGACCTATACGAAGTTGACTCTAGTACATAATCAAGCGACTCTTTAAATGAGTTTTGGTTCACTAAAATATGACAACCAAACTTGACATACCAACGCTTGGTGGGCTCAACCGAGCTATGCTCTAACAATCACGAATTACAGGATATCTTTCATCTATATTTTTCCATGCCGGTGAGTCCACCGGATGCCGTAAAACACCCTCGTTTTTTTTTTTGGTGGTGTCATGCCACAATAAATATTCTCAATTCTCTTTGATTGAAACAGTCGTTTCAGTCTTGGGATAATTGGGAAATACCACAAGACTTTTGCCGGAATTTTTTCATAAACCTCTTGGGTGGTTTCGTCAATTTTCCATCTTGATTCCCCACAGGTGGGACACTTGATGTGATCCTTGTAATTCTTCCTATATAGAATGTAGTCATTGATGTATACATGTATCTTTATGTAACCTGAACCCAAATCTCTCATCACCTTCTTAGATGCATATGTACTTTTCATCATCTCATTTCCTGGAGGGAGCATGGATTTTAACAGTGGTAGAAGTTCATTAAAGAACTTGTCGGAAGCTCCATGCTTGCTCTTCAAGTTAAACAGTTCACACATTTTAGATATCTTTGTAAAATCGGCACATCCTTCGTATAGGGGTTTCCCAGCATCTTTGAGTATCCGTTGCATCTTCTCAGAATCCTTTGAAAAGTTGTCTCCTAATAAAGCACTAACCATTTCTATAGTCTCTGCAGTATGTGTTGGTTCATCAGAGTGTGGACCGTCACTGCCATTACCATCCAGAAGTGTCCACCTTGATGACTCATCGCCTTCTCCGTGCTTAGTCCATACGGCATAATTTTGAATGAATCCAGAAGAATATAAATGAAACTTAACTTTAGTTGCCTTGTGCACGTAGAGGTTGAGACATTTCACACATGGACATATAAACTTAACTTTGCCCTTGTCGTATGGTTTACGTTTCCCATTCGCAATATCCTGTTGGTATGTATGCGTAATAAACTCTATAAATGCATCGACTCCATCTTGATAACGCAGTTTGGTTCTATCGGTATACATCCAAGATTTATCCATTACTCTAGGATCCATTATGAATTCTCAGATACCTGGACGGAGAAAAAACTTGTCAACATCTTGTGAAAATGTTATTGTGGTCCGAATAAAACTACGAATTATCATTGCAAAGAGTAATATGTACACAAAGAGTAATCACAAATCACAATGTGAGATCAGTTATCATATATGAATCATACAAATAATCAGAGGTTAGCTACCTACATACGGCTACATGTGAAGACAATATTTACCCTACTATGACCATTAGAGTTACAATCTCAGTTAACAAAGCAACACTGAAAAGAAATACTTACACGGTCGATCCGATTATTCCGCAACTTGAAGCAAAACTGACAGGGGAATATATGGTTTATCCAGGAGATGAATAAGATGATCAAAGTAAACCACTTGTTTTGTTTTCTAGGGGAGGTTAGAAGATTTAAGAGTAGAAACATGAAATGATTTAAGATGAGAGAGATGAACACAGAGGGTAAAGATTTATTATCATAAATGGGTAGTGTAATGTAAATGGAAATTTGGCAATATTTTTACTAATAATATTTAAGTGTATATCGTAAATAATTTGGTAAAATAGGAAGGTAAAGATCCTTCAATTTGCATGCTGCACGTTCTATGTTAAGAATTTTCTCAGTCAAATCTTGTTATCCTGCTGCATAATTTTCTGCTTTGACGGCTCTAAAAGACCGGAGTTAGATGCAATTAATATTCATTCCATCCTGAAGATTTTTTTTTGTTCGTACCCGAATTCATAAAATAAATCAAAATGATAACTAAAAAGCGGAGTACGTGTTGCTGCAGTTGTTATAACGGTACTAAAGTAAAAAACTAACTTTGTAAAAAGTGGAGTACGTGTTGGTGCAGTTGAATAATAAAATCGTAACAACTGGAAGAAGCTATGGCCCCAATTAGAATTAAGTGAACTAAAACACATTACTCTATTTGTGTGTTATGTCTAATTAGAATTAATATCTAAAACCAAAGCTTGATTCATCCAATGAACATAATAGGTTTGATCATTGATGGATTTTATTAAAGTCTCACAATCTGATTCAAAGATAACATGATTAAAGTTCTTAGAGGGTGCCAGAGTAACAGCTGCCAGCATAGCCTTACATTCCAGCTCCATAACTTCAACTCCTATCTTCATTCCTCCATTAAAGCATTGTCCTTGCACCCCAATGCAGCTACCTGCACAATTCCTCACTATTAGCCCTATTCAACCTTGTAATAAATCTGACTTAAAATAAGCATCAAAATTTATTTTTAGACAAACATTATCAGGAGGTTTCAATCTTAGCACCTGCACAACCCCATTAGTAGAAGAAACAAGATTAGTTCCAGGAGACACAAATTTATTAATGCCATATATTGACATTGTCCTATTTGGAGTTATGTTCTGAAAAATCTTTGAACATCAAATAGTCCAAACTGAAACCATTAGCAATTTATTAATCTCATGTCTAGTAATTCCTGTACTAAAGGTAATATTATTTCCTGCAGAAAACCAAGAGAGAATCCAGCTCCTAAATGAACCATGTTGTACCATAATATTACTAACATTGATATTTAAAACCAACCAAATAGATCTAACATAACCACATTCAAGGAATAGGTGATTACTGGATTCTACAGGATGATTACACAAACTGCAATGCAATTCAATATCATTTCCATATCTAGCTAGTTTATCTCTTGTTGGGACTATATCTTTTAAGCACTTCCAAACAAATAATTTAACTTCCACAAAGCTTTCCATACCTGTGGAGAATAGAATTAGTACCTGCAAAAGTATTAGATGGACTAGACAACACATTATAGACACTCTTAACAGAGAATTGGCCTTTCCTATCTGGAAGCCAAATAAGAGTATGAAGTCCGATTCACCAACCATTGAGTTCTGGTGGTACTCCGTAGCTGGTGGTACTCTGAAAATATGAATACTATGAAGTAAACGATTTCATCAAATGTGAATGCTTTCCCCTTTTCCTCTAAGTAGCTGATAGACGCATTTATGTGTCTATTTTCATCTCTATTGTGTATATTGTTAGTACCCATTTTTGTACTTAATATGGTGTTTTATGTGTTTGTAGGTATTTTTGGGCAATAAACATTTTTGGAAAAATCGGCTCGAAAAGTTGTCTAAAGGCACCCAAGGGACATTTGTTATCGGAATCCAGCAGCGGATAAGGGGCACCCCCTTCTCCTTCACGTTCAAAAACAAAAAAAGGCGGGAAAATTATGTTTATCCATGGCAGATTTTCAATCAGATTTTTGGAGTCATTTCAGAGAGACTAAAGGGATGGAATTGATTGGGATCATTCCTAGGACCCATATAAACGTGGTATGGTCTTTGGTTTCGACCAGAATTGGCTAGAATTCAAGTGTAGAGCAAAACATGCGTGATATTCCCGTAATATATTTTCAGAATTTTTGGTAATTTTGGGAAGTTTTCTTGTGGCTTATGCGTTCCTAACTTATTATGGGACATGAAGGAATGCTCCTGGTGTGTGCAGCACGAGATTAGACGCGTAATTAATCAAAAAATGGAAATTATTCTTTTCCATGCATGGGAGTAAATGAGAATTATTTTGTGTAATTGACGCGTGATTTTTAGGATTTTGGTGTATAAATAGAGTCACAAGGTTCCATAGAAGGGGTGTCGAGAGTTTGGGGTCGAGAGGAGAGCTCAGGAGGCGTGAATCAAGAGTTTTCAGAACTCTGTTGGTTCTGCTGCTGCTGCTCGTGAAGAACAGGGAAACAACGACGTTTTTTTCAACTGGTTGTAACAGTTTCTTCAACTGGTTTGCAACATTTATCTTCGTTGTAACAGTTTCTTCAACTAGTTTGCAACATTTATCTTCATTGTAACAGTTTCTTCATCCTCTTCTGCAACATTTATCTTCAGATTTGTAACGATTATCTTCATCATAACAGTTGAGAGTTGAAACAGTCAGTCTGTAACGCACCTGTGCTGTTGCAGATTTCCTGTTTCATTATTTTCTCTTCTTGTAAACACTTTTTGAGCCATGAATACATATTTTGAGTGTGTTTTCGACATGATGAGTTAAACCCCAATACTGGGACGACTGAGGAGGCCGAATGATAGACGCATTTATGTGTCTATTTTCATCTCTATTGTGTATAGTTTTAGTACCCATTTTTGTACTAATGTTGGTATTTTATCCCTTTGTAGGTATTTTTGGGGAATAAACATTTTTGGGAAAATTGGCTCGAAAAGTTGTTAAAGGCTCCTGGGAGGACACTTGCTATTCGGACTCTCATTTTGGATAAGGGGTAACCCATTTCCAAGCAGCTGCTAAGCACAGACCGGCACTGGATAGGGGGAGGTCAAATTTCTAAAAATTTCAAAACAAAAATTGGCGGGAATTTTCTTTACAGAAAACAGAATTTTTCTGTTTGATTTTTGGACGATTTTTAAGGCGATTCAATGGCTGATTTTCGTTGGGTTAACTCTGTTAAGGATAAACAAGTATGGTATGGGCTGTAGAATCGATTAAACAGGGATAGAAATCCGTGTTGGAGCAAAACAGGGAGAATTCACAATTTGAGTTATTTTCGGTTTACAAAAGAATTTGTGAAGAGTTTACGGCAAGATAGGAGTGTATGGAGTCCTTATTCAGTCCTGAGAGAGTTTGAGAGAGTTTGGAAACCAAGTTAACGCGTAAAAAGAAGATTAAAATCCCATAACGTGCGGTGAAGAAAAAAAGAAAATATTTGGATTAACTCGAGTAATTTTGTGGTTTGGAGGCTATATATAGGTTGATTCAAGTCATATTTAGGGATACAAACAATTTGGGGGAGTTTGGAGAAGTTTAGAGCTATAGAGAAGCGAGAAAAAAATCACAGAGTCGAGTTCAGAAACTTTCCTGCTGCTGCTGTGAAGAAGAAGACGAAGAACATTAGACCCTCAGAATCAGTCGCAGTGGCAGACTTATTTTCAGTGACAACGAGGTACGGTCGCATCTTCCTTCAGTCACAGAAGCTCTCCAGCAACGACTCGGACTTCTGTTTTAGACCTTCAGCAACTACAGAATCCGCTGCTTAGCACTTTTCACTCTTTTAATCAACTTTTGAACACCAAATATGTATTTTGAGCAAGTGATTAATATGAGGAGCTAAACCCCTTAGCCGAGGCGACGGAGGAAGCCATTGTTCCATGAAAAGTGGTATAATTCTATTTTAATTATTTATTGCAATTATTTTACATGATTATTTGCATAGAACTTAAAAGCAAAATTGGTTTTTATTGAGTAGTTGTGAAGCGTTTTGATGGGACATGCTTGGTTTTAATACTTTTGATGTTTCATGCTTCGTGCTTACAATTATTACTTCAAAAATCTATTAGAGGCAAATATTAGAATCACTTTAAAAAAGAATATTGCATGAATACTGATTAGAGTTTATCAATTAATTGGTCAATGGTGGAATCCAAAGTCTCGGTATTTTCTTATTATTGTCAAAACAATTCTATTTAATTTTCGAAAATCCTTCACAAGTTCGAGCAACGAACCTTTTTACCACTACAACTATAAAACGACTTCACCGAACTTCATACATGGTAAATTTATTTTTATTCTTTTTATGACTTTTGCATTAAAATTAATTGAAATATGATTTGATTAAATTGGTTGTCATTTGATTAGATGGGTCATGCTTAGCTTAGGTGATTTGATGTCCCATGCTTAACATTTACAATCAATGTTTTGAGAATCTACCTTGGCAAAAAATAGAGTCCATGTTTATATTTCTTGAGCTAAAATTGATGAGAATAAATAAGTGAACCTTATGTTATGAAAATTGGCTAAATCCATAGTCCCAGTAATATTATTGTATATTTTTATTAAATTTAAAAACTCGAATCTTCACAAGTCTTAGAGTTCGAATCCTATTTACCACTACTACAACAAAGTTGAAATCACATCAGTAGCGCGCTTTCACGGCTTCGTGCTACAAAAACAACACACAAACTTATTTGGTTACATATAAATTGAAAAAAGTATTGTGCCGAATAAACCATAAAGATACGTACAAGTTGTAGAGGGGACAAGATAAGGTGGCTTGCGTGCGAGATCCGGTGTTTGATTATAAAAAAACCTAGATACCGTATCTAGGATGATGTTGTGCCTATCCTTGATTTGTTGAACACTTCTTCTTTTCGGGTCCCCATAATCTTGGCTAAATTTGTTATGTATCTTCGCCCAAAAGGTCTCGGTCGAGGAGCGATCTAGAACTCGACTTTCGGCTGCCCATGCTTTGGTGATTGCCAAATCTTCCGTGGAGTCAAACGATGCTATTTGTTGTATGTGGAGGTAGGGAATGAGTAGGTTCTCTAATAGGCTACAAGTGGAGTGCACGTGCGTTGCTGGTCGAACACCGAGTTTCAAATACGCCTTGTTCCCTGTTAAACCAATTGCTTAACATGATAGAACACCGTTGCGAAGTGAAGAAAATCAAAATCAAGAGAATACAGCAATAGATTCTCCTTTCCGTCTCTATTACAACGCCGGCTTAATCTACAGTGCAACTTTTACTCCTTACAGCAACAAAAGCTAATTCCTAAATCCATAAAAAAACCACTACTAACAAAAATTAACTCAACCTAAACCAAATTCCACAATTTCCATCCCAAAATTCACACAAAACAAAAATTATTTCAACTAACAAAAATCAATAAGGAAATCATAAGGAAACGTGATCATCCATGTGAACCCAAACCCAAAATTACAATCTTATTATTAGAATTTATTAGAGAATGCTCTAGATGAACTCTCTCTAAATTGGTTTATGATCATAAAAAAATGAAAGACCTGAACAAAACAAAAGAAGCCCTGACAATATCGATGTGCTTCCACAATTTCCATCACACATAAGATATAGAATCACAGCCAAGATCATAAAAAACTCTTAAAATTGACAGAACCCTAGGTTTACAGAATATAGTAGAAAATGATTTTAGTTTTAGGAAATGTATATACCTGAAACCCTAGCGATAGTAATTTCAAATTAAGAAAAACATCCCCCATTCATGAAATTAAACAAGTAAGTTTGAATTTAATCTGATAAGAGAAGGAAAGATTTTTTTTTTCTATTTCCTTACCTAGGGTTTCTCTATTTCGCCTCTTCCAGTCTTTCTCCCGCGCGATCAAGTAAGAGAAGGAAATAAATTTTTTTCTTTTTTCTCTAGTTGTTAAAGATATTTTAATTAACCAAAATGCCATTTTACCTAGGTTTATCACATCATTATGACATAGTGGGTAAGGATAGATGCCAATTAGACTAGGGTATGTGTTCGATTAAAGCTTTCTCTTGGGAATAGGCGTGACCCTCCAAGAATTTATAGTTTATTCCTGATAGAGTAGTTTATTAGTTTATAAGGGGATTAACAGGGAAACCAAAGGGTCAGAGAGCAAATAAATTCAAAAAGAAATTTGTAGAGGGAGATTACTGTTTTTTGAATTTTTCTAAATCAAATCAATCAAAATGGCTGGTGATGATGATCAACTCATACGAAAGGGTAAAGCCCCCATAACTGAAGAGCAACTATTGAAAGAGTTAGAAGAGAAAGAAAGACGTGAAAGGCTATCAGCCACTATGCAGATGATTGGGCAGATGACCAAGGATGATCTGGAGAAATTATAAAAGAGAGTAAGTTACTTGTTATATGATATTGAACTCCATCCTCTCTGGGAAGATATGCATGCTGCAATGAATGAAAACAAAGCAGAAGAGAAACCAGTTGAAAAACCGGTAGAGAAACCGGTACAGATTTTACAAAAGAAACGTCATCTTGATCTTTTCATAGATGAAGAAGAGGAGGAAAAGTTCTTGGAAGTGCAGGGTAAAAAGATGAGGTTGGCTGAAATGGCAGTAATGAAGAAAGAATATGGGCTGCACGACAGTGATGCAACTGCTTCAGAAGATGAAGAGCCTGCTGTTTTTGTTGGGCATCGAAGTGATACACATACTATTTCTGTCCTAAAAGAGATGATTGAGGAATTTCGCGAAGATGAGAGATTTGGGATTAATGATGCAGTGTTGGCCCAAAAGACAGATTCCGAAGCGGACGATACAGATGAAGACGAGGAGGAAAAGGGGTTTGATGAGGAGGAAGAGGGGTCTGATGAGGAAGAAGAGGGGTCTGATGAGGAGGAAGAGGGGTCTGATGAGGAGGAAGATGAATATGATGATTCTGATTACGAGTGATGGGTATTACAATGAGTAAGCCTTATCGACATTTGAATTCTTCTGTAGAGAGATGGTGAATTTTTGGGTAAGTGCTCGAATGGAAATGATGACAATGTTAAAAAATGGTTAAGAAATAGCTATTATCAAAGTACAAAGAAGAATTCATATGGAGAGGGGTCTAATGCAAATGGTAAGTCACTGAATCATGTTTTCTTTTTTGGTTCTGGCAATGGAAATTGAAAATGCAGGGGAATGTTATGTTTATTTTGCTCTTTTTTTTTTCTTTTTGGTATTTGGATTTTTTGTGGGTAAGATGGTGAAATACTTGTAAATGGGTATGTTTTAGTTTATGAACATGTAAGTGGATATGAAATGATAGTGTTGCTGCTAAATGTTGCTCAACACTAAATGAACAAAACGGTTGTAACTTTTTTAAATGCAATATGATGAAGTCAGCTTATTTATATTGTCCAACGATTGTGCATCGATAATGTTGGAGATGCAGGATGTATTCTAGAAACTAAAACTACAATCAAAGAACTGGATCATGTACAAGACTAAAATGTATTGAAAACAAATGCATACTGAAAACAAGTCACTTTAGTGTTTCTCTATCCAGTCTAATTCACTTGATGGAGAGGCATATACACACCTAGTCTTAATCTACAATCTGGCAAAGGGACATATTACGAACATCCATATATGTTTGATCTTTATATCTTCTGTCAAATACGTGACTAACGAAAATTGGCTTGCGTTGGTTGCGTCGTATTCGACTTGCACATGATTGACATGAACACTACTTGGTGGAGCCTTATGCGTACCTAATTTAATTCTACAATCTGACAGTGAATACAAATCACAAAGACTCCTGAGATGCTGCTTCTCAAAACAGAATACAAGCTTTATTCACCAATGCTGACATCCTACAACCAAATACTATATCTGAGTTTAAGATCATATGTCAACTGACATATAAAATTACTTGGTGGAGGCATAAATCATGCAATTGAGATGTTCATAATCACCAATACATTCTCAAAACAAGATACAATTCACAGCAACATAATAAACCTAAAATCTGAAAGATAGAGATGCTGATAATCACCAAAACATTCTCAAAACATGATACAATTCATAGCAACATAATAAACCTAAAATATGAAAGATAGAGATGTTCATAATCACCAAAACATTCTCAAAACAGGATACAATTCACAGCAACATAATAAACCTAAAATCTGAAAGATAGAGATGTTCATAATCACCATCATAAATTGTACCATTCAAAATCAGTAGTGTGTAACCTCCAATTTGTAAAATCATTAAACCCCCAAATGAATGAATGGGAAATACCTTAGATATAGATGACCAAGATTTGCATTTCCAAAATTATGAATCATTATCAATACTTCTATGAGAGATCGATTAAACTTAAATCTAGGCCCGAATCGATCTTTCACAGAAGAATCAATTGATTCATTGTTGTTGATGAAGTTTTCTGCAGATGAATCTCCAACAAACCCCCTAATGAATGAATGAGAAATACCTTAGATGAAGATAACCTAGATTTGCATTTCCAAGGTTATGAATCAGTATCAATACTTCTATGAGAGATCGATTAAACTTAAATCTATCCTTAAATCGATGTTTCACAGAAGAGTTGATCGATTCTTTCGTTATTGTCGATGAAGTTTTGTGCGGCTCAAATGAATGGAATTAGATGAAATGATAATGAGTTATGTCTCAGGCGCTGTTCCGGACATAGTGTTGGTAGATTTTTGTGGCTCGTTTGAATTGTTGGTCAGGGACCAGGGTATTGAGATATGGCATGATGCCTGAGCCAAACCATGCTGCAGTTCAAGATATGGCCCGTCTATTAACTAATTAAAATTAAATAAATATACACAATTGTGCTGATTTTATTTGCTTGACTTATTTTGTTTGACCTAATTTGTTTGACATTAGTTGATTTTAGTTGTTGGTCAGGGACCACGGTATTGAGATATGGCATGATGCCTGAATCAAATCATGCTGCAGTTCAAGATATGGCCCATCTTTTAACTAATTAAAATTAAATAAATATACACAAGTGTGCTGATTTTATTTTTCTTATTGACCTATTTTGTTTGACCTATTATGTTTGACCATTTTTTTATTTTAATTGTTGGTCAGGGACTTGAGATATGGCATGATACATGAGCCGTGCATGATCAACAAGTGCTGGTGTCTATGAATTTTGCAAAAAATCAATTATGATTGTAGTAATAATGTAGTAGGAAAAATTGCGTTTGAAATTCAATAGGCGTGCTTTGCCAAGGGACAAGACGTTAACCATGCGCCTTAAATGGTGAAATCCTACAAACAAATAAGATAGTATGTCTGACTCAGTTTCATTATCAACTAAACCTACAAATTTCACTGAGATATTCTCAAAACAAAATACAATGTACTGCAACACATCAACAATCACAAATACAAATAGAGATGTTCATAATCATCGTGAGAAATTGCATCATAGAGCCATAGAGGTGTTTTCTTATTAGGTTCTCCTTAGGTTGAATGGTGCCGACTTTCTAGACTGAATTATAGTGTGAATGGACTATTTTGTTAAATAAGGAAGGTAAAATTTTATTTTTAACAAGTGTACTATCTCATTGACATGAATGCTTAACGTGTCAGGATATTTAGAGATTTCTTTTGGGTTTCAGCAAGATTATAGGCCTCTAATTAGAACTGACAATCAGTAGTCTAATCCTACAATCCTAATGCAATATTTTTCTATTGGGTCTCGTAAAATCCGCAAAATCGCACTTTCCATATATCACCTTGATTTTCGTTTGTTATATTCATGGTAAACATAACCCACCCACTATATTTAGATTTGCATACTAGATATGTATAGAAAAAAAATAAAAACGCAATATATTTAGCTAAATTTGGATCCTAGAAATAAGAAATTAGATACCTCGTTCATAAGTAAAAGAAAGAAGGAATTGAGAGGATGAGTTCTAATGAGAAATGTGTTGTTCCTGCCAATGGTCTTGTTAATAATGATCCTCCTCCTCCGAAGGGATTTGCTTCATGGGATGACTTTGTGGAAAGCATTGGTGATATACTAGAAGAGTATGTCGATGAAGAATGGGAATTAGTTCATAATATGAATCTTGGGATTATTCCTGCAAGTAGCCATGTTGAAAATGAACCTCCTCCTAAGGGTTTTTCTTCTTGGGATGCATTTGAGAAAAGCTATGGTGACCATTTGGATAATGATTACAATGAATAAGAACATGGGAAGCCACCAAGACAAGCAAATTTATGGCTGAGCAGTCGGCATTTACTAAATTCAAGTTTTTTACATTATTTTTAGTATGCTAATTTTATTAATGTGTAAACAAAATTATGTAGCAGTCAAAGGCCTACTGTTCAATTGTGCTCTCAATTCTAATATATATTTTTTTGGTTAAGTTTGTTAGATTTGGCATTGCAATTTATGAAAAATTTGGCTATATTTTTCAACTCTGATACAAGACTCAATATACAGTCCCTATCATGTTCATGATCCTATCACTTTAAAAGCAAAGCCACAACACATTACTTATTCATTCTGTTTTGTCAAAAGATTGATACTCCAATGGACAGAAATTAAACAACATATGCACTTGGAATCTAAAGAAAATATTGCATCCGTAAATATTAAACATTCACAAAAACTATACTTCCAAGCAGCTTTACAAACAGACTAATTAAACATCCCAAAAAAAAAACACAAGATTACACTAATAACAACAAAAAAAAAACATATATACATATATATATATATATAATTAAACAAAAGATGATGGATCAAGATGTGATTGAATACCATTCTTGCATAGCGGAACCATGAAAACAGAGGACTAGATCAGTGAGAATCCCCTTCTTCTTCACTGCTGTTGTCGACAATCGTAACCATATCTTTGTATGGCCAATCATCATCATCGTCTTCATCTTCATCCTCAAGCGCTGGCCCAAACCAAAAGAAGTGTTCTGAATCATCTAAATCATCATCATCATCATCATCCACAAAATCATACTCATCATCCTCTTCATCCTCCTCCTCTTCTTCATCGTCAACAACATCATCATCATCATCGACATCAGACTGATTAAAATCAACATCTCTAAAACAAGGAACAACCTTGCAACCAAAATAACCAACAATCTCTTTGTCTTCATCAAGAAGAAGAAATCGGAAGGAAGTTACTACTAGAGCAGTCCTGATCATTTTGTCTGGTTTGATACTGAAACCTTAAGTTCAGTTTTTGATACTGAAACCCTAGGTTCAGTTTAGAGAGAAACTTGGAAAAGAAAAAGCGGAGTAGTACTCTCCCTTCCTTGCTCGTTTTTATACCCTGACACACGTTTTCATTTTAATATTCAACCTCTAGCTTAGCCACGTACAAGCATGATAACTTGACTAGTGAACAAGTATAGCTTTGGGAAATAAATAAATAGTATAATATAAAAAAAAATGCGTGGAAAATTAACATCAAGGAATTTATCTCGGTGGAGATACTCCCTAGAAACTTAGATTTGGATGAAAAATTCTTGATAAGATCGTGACATCGAAATAAAAATTGGTTTAGAAGCTCGTCATAGAGTGACATCGATAAAATTAAAAATTACCACCAATCAATTTATCTCTGTGGAAATATACTCCCCAAAAACTTAGATTTGGATGAAAAATACTTGCTAAGATAGTGACATGGAAATAAAAACAGGGGTTTAGAAGCTCTTCTAAGAGTGACATCGGTAAAAATTGAAAATTACCATCAATCAATTTATC
>JAJJMB010007708.1:30285981-30334241 GCA_023531105.1 Papaver atlanticum | reverse complement strand
CATCGGTAAAAATTGAAAATTACCATCAATCAATTTATCTTGGTGGAGATATTCCCCGTAAACTTATATTTGGAGGATAAATACTTGCTAAGATCATGACATCGAAATATAAATTGGTTTACAAGCTCGTCCATGAGTGACATCGGTAAAAATAGAAAATGAAATCAATTTATCTCGGTGAAAATACTCCCCATAAACTTAGATTTGGATGAAATATACTTGCTAAGATATCGTGACATGGAAATAAAAATCAGGGGTTTAGAAGCTCGTCCAAGAGTAACATCGGTAAAAATGGAAAATTACCATCAATCAATTTATCTTGGTGGAGATATTCCCCGGAAACTTAGATTTGGACGATAAATACTTGCTAAGATCGTGACATCGAAATAAAAATTGGTTTACAAGCTCGTTCAAGAGTAACATCGGAAAAAATGGAAAATTACCATCAATCAATTTATCTTGGTGGAAATACTCTCGGAAACTTAGATTTGGATGAACTATACTCTCTAAGATCGTGACATCGAAATAAAAATTGGTTTAGCTGTATAAGCCATGACCAAGAGTGACATTGGTAAAAAACTTGGATATCGAGTCCTGTTGAAGAAGCCAATCATAGTCGTTCGTGAATTCATAATGCCAACCAATCAAATAAACTAGTTTCACCTGATAACCTAACATCCCCAAACATCCTTGCCAATATTATCGGCTGATCGGTCCGATACGACCAATAATGCGATATTATCGGATATTCATATGTATCGGTGATATTTCATGTTTCGTCTAGATTAAAGGCACATACATGATAAAATCCTATATTACCGGCCACTAGTTTAAAAAATAAATACTGATCTCGGTTTTTTTAATACAAATTTAATTGTAAGAGCTAGCTAGAATTGCTTCTAAGAATATGAATTGGGATTTTAATCAAAAAAATTGCACCATAAAGCATTTATGATCTTCCAAGGCACTAGCTAGTACTATATTAATCATTTATTATTTGCTTCTAAGAATATGTGAATTGGGAGTAAAATAGTGCAATGTAGTTGACTCAGTTATAGTAAAGAAAAGATACTACTATATCCAAGGCACTAGTAATAAATGAATTAGCTAGTACAATAATAAATACTCCAGTTTGAAGTGGTAATTTTTGATCTTTGATCATTTCTACTTTAACAATTTGTGTAGAATATTCTTGTGGGACCCTGTCCTAAATACCAGCCCCATCACTAAATACTAGGAGTATATATATGGAACATTCCTATGATTGATTCTTGGATTTTGGGGGTACATTCCTGTGGTAGTTGTACTTTGGGACTTCTTGTTATGTGTGACTGAAAGAGAAGTATTATAACAAGAGCAGTATTTTTTCAATCACCACGCTACTGCTTTTGTCAATCATCATTACGCTTCAGTTTCTAATATTTCACTTCCACCGATCTATGCAATCACAATGAGTATCTTATTTTTTGTGCGCATGCAAAAGAAGAAGATCTAGGTAGCCATAATGAGTATCTTGTTTCTTTCTTTGGTACATGCAAAAGAAAAGATAGATCTCTTCGGTACTCCTCTTCTTCTGTTTTTCCAAATAATATAGAGAAGATTATTTTTTGTTTCTAAAATGTCTGTCACATTGGGTTGGCTTGACCAAAATTTGGCATTGGTGCCAAGATCCCTTGTGGTCCAGTCTTTCCATAAATTATTGCTATATTTCTTCCATTTTGGTTGTGTCTAAACTAAAATTAAAATCTGATAACTATCATAAGGGCTTATGTTTATATAAGGTATATTACGGAAAACTGAATTGTGTTGACTCGACGAGTTAATTAAAATTGATTGATTAACAAACAAATATCAAGCAAAGAATTTGAACACAATGAGCATATATTAAAGAACCAATATTTTTATAGTATTCATTCTAAAACTAAACGAAGCCAAATAATACCAACATCCTCAATATTTTTTTAAAAAAAATTAATCAAAATAAATAATTTCTAAAAACAAAAACCTCATTATTCGAAAGTTTCTTTGATAATCTGCTCAATTAAAACCATCGCATCTGGTACTCGTGTTGCAGCGTTAGCAGGCTGTGCTGGAACTTCAAGTACCTTTTCTTCTAGAGGTGTCTCCCTGGGTATTTCTGGTGTGCCAGACACAGTTTCACCAACAGGCTCATTCGAAGGAATGAGAGCATGGACACCATCCATTTCAACAGAAGCAGAAGCAGGAAGAGTAAGATTGTCAACATGAGCTTGAACTTCATCTAACAGGGGCATGCCAGGAACCTTACACACGCCATAAATAATTATGGTGATCCTTAGCTTTCTTGGTACAACCATTACTATCTTTGGAATTGTTTTAATCCTCTCGGTATTGTTCTTATTGGAACCCATTTTCTTCGTCTAATATATCAATCTATCTTTTATGCTGGTGTGGTTTGTACGACCTCTTTAATAATATATATATATATATGTATTAGAAAAACCCTAATTTTTTTTTTAGGTTAGGAGCATTATCTCCAATTACCTAATTTAGTTGTATTCCGCATATCACTCTCAAGTAAACAAAATATAACAGTTTCCATATCGATAAATATATGCTCATATACGCGTAAAACACCACATTGATTTTAGTATATATATGATTTATCTAAATACGGAAAAATAGCACGAAAAAATTGCGTAAACACAAACATGTTGATTGAGTACATGGAGTATATGCTTTATCTTACAATAGATCATAATCATGTACTCTTCGCTAATGTGCATGCCTTGGCTACACTCTTGCCAAATCTGTAGGTATCTGAAGTATCTCTCTCTCCATGATTTGCCATGCCTAATCTTCTCTGAACAAATTTCTATTTTTGGTGTAATTCCCTCGGTAATTCACACCTACTCAAAGCCATGCTCAACAATTCCCTCCATCCAAGCGTTATAACCATGCCCAAATTCTCTTTTAGCTTTCTTATATTGGTCAACACCATAAATTACACCTAAGATTGGCAATAACAATATATATTGGGATCATTTTTTATCTTTAAAAGATTAATACACTATGGTCATAACCCTAATTTATTGTCTTCAAAAGATTAATATACTATGGTCATAACCCTAATTTTTAAATTTGCAATGGACACATAAATAGAATGTTGATAAACTGGAATAAATCTCACACAAACACGTGAAAATATCTGTTTCTTGTTTGGATCATGAATTTTTAAAGAAGGCATGCTGATTAAGGATGCGACCGTTGGCCAAACAGTGTAATGGTTTGCACCCCTTCGTATTACGGGGTACATTAACCGAATAGATTTTGAAACACCAAAAGACGTGAAAATTCCAACAGGTGTGTTGTGTGGGGACACATATTGCATCCATTGGATGTCTATATAAGCTTTACTCGTATCTGCTAGTAGCATTCAACAAAAATGAAATCCTAAATTCTTCTACATTTAAAAAAAAATATTTCACCAGTAATAGTAATGGAAATGTTGCCGGATTTAACTCCCGAGATACTACACCTCCTCCCAAGTACAGAAAGTATTTTGGCAAGCAAATGTGTATGCAAAGAGTGGAATTATGTCCTTGCAGACAAAATAATTGGACTCCTTTTCGGTTTCACTCAAAAAGTGAGAGAATAAAAAGTTACACAACTCTTCTACAGAAAACAAATTGAGGAGGAAGATTACTACACGATGATGGGATATTTCTATCAGATGTTATTTGGAAACAATGGTACCTGGAATATCAAATTCTATAATGAAAACATGTCACACCCAATCGTTGGATCTTGTAATGGTATGGTATGTTTTTATGTTTCACACCGCGGCATACAAGATCTTATTTATATTATGAATCCAACAACGGGTAAGCACCTCCATCTGCCATAAATATGCGATCCAACACCAACGCCACAAATTAGTTGGGATCCATGATACGTCGTAGGGGGTTTCGGCTATTGTGAACATACCGGTGAATACAAAGTAGTTCGAATTCAAGTGGACGGTAAAGTAGACGTACACACTCTAGGCGACAACAGGGGATGTAGGAACATCAGATATTTTCCTTCTACTTTTTGGGATTCAGGTGTGTACGCACATGGTTGTATTTTTTGGATAAATCATTATTTATATGACAATATTCAGATAATATCTTTCAATTTGGACAATGAGACATTCCAGTCACATTCTCCACCCCCGCATCATATTTATGAGAATGGTGGTTTCAGTACTCCAAGACTTGGAATGGTCTTGTCTGGAGTTCGCCTTTTATTTTACAACATTCACGATATTTATGATCTCCGGATTGATTTTTGGGAACCCATTTCCGATAATGATATTCATGCACGGTCACCCGGTGTAGAATGGAATTGGGAACTTAAGAGGACCATTGTCTTGGAAGAGCCTTCGAATCTGTGGTGTCCACCTTATAAGCTGATAGCCTTGGGAAATAACAATGACATCCTATTGCAAAACAACCGATGTTTAGCGCATTATAATGAACTCACCAGAACTTTGACAAAAATTACGGAGACAAGGTGGGTAAAGGTTAGAGTTATTCCTAACATGAGGAGCGCCGTCTCGTTGAGGAATTTTGGAGGACAATCGGAAACATGTATTGACGATGCCCATGCCACAAACATATTCCGTGTGTAGTGTTTTTGTTTTTGTTTTGATCAGAGTACTGTATTTTGGTGTTCAATATATATATATATATATATATATTTTTAATAGTACTATTTCTCATCTTTCTTTCTTTTTCGTATCTTGTCTGGACTAAAAGTTGTTTTTGAAATTTAAAGAATCGGACTTGGTCTTATTTTGAGTAATAATGGTTGGTATTTTATTTAATGGATTTAATGCTTTTAAACATATTCCCGACGAATTTAGAGGGGGACTTTCTTTTATGGTGGTCAATTTGGTATAGAGGGAGGCATTTCTGTATTCCAGTTGTATTTATGGTTATAAATTTTGCGAATCTATAGGGAGACTTTTATGTGTTCATAAAAGTAAATCCGAGAGGGAAAAAGAAAAATGTAAAAAGAAGTGAGAATTTGAGATGCAAAAGGTATAAGTGATTGATAGACAAATCAATGATGATATTCTGAAAATGCACACGAATGCAAAAGATTTTGTAACTTATGGGGATTTGAGAAGTCGAAAAAAAATGTTGATTACGTGACTAATCGGGATTCTTTTTGTAGGCGAATTATAGATTTGAAACTGGTGTTTGACACCAAAACACAAAACCAGAACATAAATGGGCAAAACAAATTAGAGACATATGTAACACATCATTTTAATTTCCAGAATTGTGTTATTACGTCTTTTTTATTAATAAATAACTAAGAAATATAAGAAATACTGATCAATAAGAAACCTATTTTGTCAATCTAGTCTCTTTTTGAATCATGAACTATAAATACCACGTCCTAGTCGTTAATATCACGAAACAATTGTTCTTGAAGACGATCATTTCGTCCTTGAAGTATATTCACCTATTGTTGGAGATCAAAAAAATCAGGATCAAAGGGAAAACAACATCTACTTTCCCCAGCCACCAATTCCACACAATGCTCATTGACAGAAAATGCATTAATCTCACGCAAACGCCAATAATCTGCATGCTTCCTCATGCAGATTATGAACACGCCGAGTCTAGGATGGAGAACTAGTACATCGTAATCTGAGATCTTAAAATCTTCTTCCAGGGTTCTTCTTAATGAATTGTATTCAACAGTTTTAGGACCCATAACAATAAATTGGTAGCAATAGGATGTGTAGTTCATTCTGATCGAAAAGGAAGAGCGATTCGCAAGAGAAGAAAAACTCCTTGTGTTGACAATTAGATATGGTGGCCGAATTTTTATTTATTTATTAAGTTCTGTGTGTTCAGAAACTACATCCGATTAAAAAGGAAATTAGATAAAGATCAAATATTCATTCCATATATATATCTCATTATCTATTTTCTGCCATATTTATAGTGATACGGAAACTGAAATATTTGATGTACTTATAAGGAGGTAAGGAATACCAAACACCTAATTCGCTTAACCTCAAAATGTAGGGGATAAAAGAGAGATACATAAATTAAGGTACCATTGTAAATACACTTTTGTATTTTAGGGATAGTTCTTGTTTTCTATTATCAACCAATGCCGTTGTAAATATTAAAATGTTGTTGTGATGGGTATTTTATTTCCATGAGGTAAGCATTACTGAATTGGTGCATAAGTAGTTGTAATGAGAATCGCAGCTAGTTTCTGCAATTCAAATGAAAGCCAGGAAGACCCCTTCCCCTTGATGGACTCTAGTCTTATAGAGTCCATGTAATTTCAGCAATCTTTTGTGATTTCGATACAATGTCAAATTTGTGTAATAAAATTAGGTGTGTATATGCAATGTATTATCTATTTAGTAATGAGATGCTATTATGCGTGATTTTTCAAAGTAGCCATTTGTTTTCAACACAATACTTGTGCTTTCTATATATCCAGTTTTTTAATCATAGACTGAGTTTGACAATGCAACCAATAACTCCAACACTATTCAATCATACACAAGAAAACGGTCATTAAACAAGAAAATTAATCCATTCGATAGTCATTAAGCAAGTCCAACACCATTCAATCATTAACATTAGAAAAAACATGAAAATTAATCCTAAATCCGAAACATAGATTCCAAAAAACAAAACAAGATTCAGTCGTCCACAATTTCCTGTTAGACCCCTCTTAATTCCAAATTTTCTCTGTACTTTGACGATACCTATTTCTTCAAAATAGTAACTTGTGTAACCATTTGCAAACTCTGTATCATCATTTCCATTACTTAACTCAAAAAATCCACCAGCTATAAGAAAATTTGAATTGGTCGAGTCTTACTTGTTGCCCGCTTCTCTACTTTCCTTTTTCTCCAACAACAGCAAAAACTCTTTTGGGTATTCTTCATCTTTTACTTTCTCTATGTTTCTCATCTTTGTCTCTTCATTTTCTGCCTCATATACTGAATTTGCATGATGAAACTCATTCCACAACAGATCCGTATCATCATCTTGGTTATTGTTCTGCACACCTACTTCTTCCTCTTCTCTCGTCTTCCTTTCATCTTCTTTCTTCCTCTTTTTATTCAATCTTGCTTCTTGTTTCGATATATAGTACTTAGCTTTATCTAGTTGCTCTGAATCCATTTCAAATACTGCTAATTTAAACCTCATCATCATTTCCTTTCTCTTCAAGCACCCCTCCTTATCAACTTCTTCCTCTGTCATTGGGGTCTTGCTTTTTGATGGTTTGGAATCACTCCCTTTTTATGGGTTATTTGGAGTCATTGTTATCTCTGAAACTTTTTTTCTTCTTCTCTTCTCTTGGCTTAATTTTCTCTCTAGAAAACGAATATAATCCCTAATTCCTCTTTCACATTTATCATCTTTTTTTCTTCTTCTGAGACCTATTCCCAAGAGACGCATGCAGCGGTTGAATTCAAAGAAATAATAACACCCTACTAAAATGTCATGTCCTTTCATACCTACTTCATGACGTAATTGTTATCCTTTAGATTTTGTTTCCTTTTAAATAAAAATCCAGTTGTAGGTTTAAGCTATAACCGCTTATAAGATAAAACGTGCAAATATACGCTACTTGCCTGCTCATTAAGGACAAGGACGCGACCATTCACCAACAGGTGTATTGGATGTCTGTATAAGCTTTACTCGTATCTGCTTGTAGTATTCTACAATAAGAAAATCCTAAATGCTTGTAAAAAAAATTTGATAATCTTTCATAAGTATAATAGTGATGGATATGTTGCCGAAATTAACTACCGAGATACTAAAGCACCTCTATACTGCAGAAAGTGTTTTAGCAAGCAAATGTGTTTGCAAATAGTGGAATACTGTCCTTGAGGGTAAAAGAATTGGACTCCTTTTTGGTGTCACACCAAGAATGGGGAAAGGTAAAGTTACTCAACTCTTTTATAGATAGGAAGATTTCATCCCGATCGCAACAGCCAACAATCACGACACCCCGAATGATGGAACCTATGATGATTGGACTAAGTTGCACCCAATAGTTGGATCTTGCAATGGTATGGTATGTTTTTATGTTTCAAACCACGGCATACAAGATCCTATATATATTATGAATCCAGAAATTGGTGACCACCTCCATCTGCCACAACTATGCATCCCAATTGCACCAGATCAAGTACTTTTGTGGTATCCACGATACAACGTAATTGGGGGTTTCATCTACTGTCAACGTACCAATGAGTACAAGGTAGTTCGAATTCACATGGATGGTAAAGTTCAAATACACACTCTAGGAGACAAGAGGGGATGGAGGAACATGAGAGAGATTCCTTATACTTTTCGGAGTTCAGGTGTGTACGCACATGGTTGTATTTTTTGGAAGGATTGTTATCAGCGGGATATTGGCATAGTATCTTTCAATTTGGACACTGAGACGTTTCATTTACATTCGCCACCCCCGCATCATATTCCTGGGAGTTAATTTCCATCACTTGGGATGGTCATGTTCGGAGTTCGCCTTTTATTTTATTACATCCTGTTGATGGTGGATTTTCGACAAAGGTAAAAATCGTAAAATCATGATACTGCATGTTTATGACCCGGCTTCAGGAATGCATGTGACTATTCATATTTTACAATCCATGAACCGTTTCACGATCTCTGATCGAGTTCCTCTCAAAGCCATGATGAATATGTTTCTCGAAAGGCCTCCCACTAGCTGAGCGTTCGATGCTACACATTTCATCGTGACCTCTATGTAGAATAACATGATTGGGAGGTTCTCCTACATAATTGTTTGTTGAAAGGGCTTAACGCCTTCAGGACGTCGGCGACACTCGTTGTTCCATGACTACATAGAGAGACCCACCTCTACATAGAAGAACGATTGGGCGGTCCTCCTACATAATTGTTTGTTGAGAGGGCTTAACGCCTTCAGGACGTAGGCGACACTCGTTGTTCCCTGACTATGTAGAGAGACCGTGTATAGATTCAGGCGGCTATCCTACATAATTGTTTGTTGAGGGGGATAAACGCCTTCAGGACACCAACGCTGCATGTTGTTCCCTAACTATACACCTTTCACAACGAGTATGATGCTTCAACTATCTCACATCTCGATTCTACAATAGATTAATTCTACCGTGACATTCGCCACGGAATTCCTATAAAATAATCTATTATATCTCATTACTCCGTTCCATGGCTATCCCTGACTGATTCCATGGATTAGTAATAGATAACCATCTTATCTCATTACTCCGTTCCTTGAATTCCTCGGCTGGATTCATGGATTAGTAATAGATACACAATTCATTTATTACTCCGTTTCATGAATCATTCTCCGCTGAATTTCATGAATTAGTAATAAATATCCAACAAGCGGGCATCTGGATTATCACCGAGTAAGCCCCAATAAAATGGTGCAAGTGTACTCAACAATGATGCATGAACGAGCACCCAAATGCACAAACGAGCATTCAAAAATATGGACAAATGATAAATCCTACACAAAACAGGAGAGAGAAAATAATGATAAAAAATAATAAAAGAGGCGCCTAGGGCCGGGCCAACCGGCCGGCTGGTCATGCCGCCGTGGCCGGTCCCCACGCCTCTTCCCTTTATTTTTCTTATTTTACTTATTTTCTTATTTTCATGAACTCATGGAAACTCCTTCATTCGAGCAACTTTCCTTGTTTGAGCAAAACTCATGGTTTCTCCATATTTTCACGGTTTCATGAAAAAATAAATAAATAGGGAAAGGTGTTACGGGACCGGGCTACCTAGCCGTCCGGCCATGCCCTAGCCATGGCCAGTCCCACACATTGCAATCCCTTGTTTTCATAATTATTATTTCCCTCATCTCATGAAACTCCTCCGTTTGAGCAAAAATCATGGTTTCTTCATATTTTCTCAAATATTGATCAAATCATGAAAAACCCAAAAAGTCAAATGGTCACATGACCGACTAGGCTACTCACGTCAAATATTTAAATATTATTATTTTAATATTCTCAAAATTTTGATCAAACGAGCAAAGTTCTACTTGCTCATTCGAACAAAAATCAAGAATTTCAGTCAAAGATCAAACTCTTCTGAAAATCCAAAATATTGCTCAAACGTACACCAGAAAATACCAAAACTCTCATGATTGAGATACGAGCATTATGGTGACACAGGCATGCTTCCTTGACCGATCAAGGCCGGCCCTAAGGCTTGAAGGATCCGGTCCCACACATCTTTATGATTTTGACCTAATTTGCTCAATTGCTCATATTGGGTCCAAACTCTTTTCAACCAACTTGGAATTTTCTCAAACGACCAACAGCTGGTCCCACGACCACCAAGGGCCGGTCTCATGCCCTCTTGGTCGGTCCCTCACTTCTCCGTAATTAGGTTTTATCACCTAACGCTCGCACGAGCATTATTTTAATAAATGATAAACACCAGCGTTTGATCATTCTTTCACCAACCGGTCAACTAAAGATCCTGGTGCACGCTCACTCGAGCACTTGGGCACAACATGGTCGTCCATCATCCCATGTGGTCGGTCTCTCCTTCACTCAGTAACCTGTTTTTAGCGATTCATCAATTGACAAACAATTGATAAAAATTAGGGTTTCGAACAAATGCTCCACAAATCATCATTCTGAGCAAGTTCAAACACTAATAATTTTATGTTGATCCAGTAATCAACATCCAGATTAATTATATAATATTTGGTAGGCTACCAATATTTTAATTAATATTTTATTGGGTCACGTTACCAATAATTCGTCGAATTGAGCAATACTTTCTCAGTTGTTCGAATATTGATCCAACTATCAATATTCAGTAATTCGTCGAATTGAGCAATACTTGCTCAGTTGCTCGAATTTACAATATTTGCTCAGACGAGCAATATCAACATAAGAACTGTACATCTGACATGTTCAATCCATGAATCACTGAGCATTCGTTACTCATGCTCAATTCAACAAAACTTAGACTCACTGTCTAATAAGTCAGCGACTGACTAATCAAATACATGTCTTCTTTGCAGACTCCACGTTCGTGAGACATCAATCACGTCACATGGGGGATCTTACTTAGGATTTTGGTATGGCAGCCTACGGCACGTGCGTTCATCCACGATGAGAAATGTGAGTAAGTCGTGCAAGCAGTTGAAGGAGTTAGAAAAGTAGTGGGTGGACGGTTAACCATGTCTCCACACGACCTGGAACTGGTTTCACCACCTTTCCCACTCTTTCACTCAAGAAACCGTCACACTTACTGGGATCAATGTGTTCACTATTCTGAAAATATAAATAAGTCTTTGAATCCATGATTGAAAGTCACAGAAAATCCACGAGATATTGAACAGACAATCCATCGTCTAACAAAAAATCATCGTGTGAGCAACACTCTCTAAATCATTCGAAACTTATTTACACAAACTTGCAGAAACCTTCAACACATCTACAATCCTTGATCACCATTGATCCCACACAATTCTCAGCTTCCCTCCTACAGATCAACCCATCTCCCTCTTTGTGACCGAATTGACTCTGGAACGGCCATTGACTTGGTTTAGGTTTAGGCCGGAGTCCTACAGATTGATCTCTCGAACTCAAAGCACTCCCTTGCAGTGCATCTGTGTGAGGTTAGGCAGTTTGCTCGGTTTAGGAGTCTCATCTGATTGGTCGTCTCTTCACTTTCCTAAAAAAAACAACAAATCGTTTTTCCTCATCAACAAATTGGTGACCACAGTGGGAGATTAATCTCTCGGTTACAATCTCAATTCATCAAAATGGTTGATCTTAGGTTAGGTTCAGTTACAAATCCTAACACAAACAACGCTAGCACTAGCAACAACGGTGGTACTTCAGAAACTATTCCTGCTTCCAACAACGGCACTAGCGATATCACTCCTCCGCAAACAAACATTGGATACAATCCTCTCTTCGGCCGGTCTCTCGAAGAAATCAGATAAAATCCGCCTACCATAGGTGATCTCATGAAGGTGCAAGAAACTCTTGCCAAGAATCATATTGACATGGCTAACACTCAGAAGGAGCTATGCAATTATCTCAAAACTCTCACTGACAAGATATCAGAGAAAACTCAGGAGAAGGGAAAAGCAAAGGAAACTGCTAATCCTGAAGTCACTCCGATCCATGTAGTAGATGATGATGAAGTGCACAAGGCTGCAGATAACCCCCCAACAAAGGAACTTGCAGGCTTCATCACTCGTGAAGACCTGGAACGCTTCATGGAGGATCGAGGAAAAGACAAAACATCATCTTTTCACCGTCATCAACCTCCATATCCTGCTGCTACATAAAGGATTCCTCTCCCGAAAGGTTATACTTCTCCAATGTTCACACTGTACAACGGAACAGGAAATGCTCGAGAACACGTATCTCGATTCCTGGAGGCACTAGGAGAGCACGAACACAACCATGTCGTTCGTCTAAAGGAATTCTAGAAATCTCTGACAGGCCCAGCATACACCTGGTACAACAACATTGCATCTGGGAGCATCGCTAACTGGGAAGAAATGGTTAACGCCTTCTACAGGAAATACTTCTTTGTCTCAGAGCAGATCACTCTTTCTGACTTAGGAAGAATGGCTCAGAAAAACACTGAACATCCGAACGAATATGTGAAGAGGTTCAGAATTCAAGCCTTGGATTGTCATGATCCTAATGTTACTGAACAACAATTGGTGGACTTGTGCATCAACGGTATGATACCGGTCTACAGAGCCTTGCTGGAAAATCTCTGGTTACAGACTTTCTCAGAACTCCATGAAGCGGCTAAGCGATCAGCAACTACTGCTCCATACTTTCTGGAAAGATTTTTTTTTTTCAAAACCGAGGAGCCGCGAGACACTCGAACCAGCACCAGGCGCCTAGTCAATAAACAATACAATGTTCAACCTTCCATGAATGTTGCTGAAGGAAGCAAAAGGAAAGCTGAGGCGCAACAACATAAGAATGTTCCTTCAGCGTCCCACCCTACAAAAGCACCAAGGAAGGACAACCAAGCCAGAAATGCACAAGCACCTGTTCAGCGTCAGCAGAGTGACCAGGAAGTACCATATTTTCCTTTCCCTTTTGAAGAGGTGATCGAATTACTAGAAGTCTGGATCCAAGATGGTGCGATCAATTTACCTCCCGTTAGGAGAGAGCCCACAGACGAGGAAGTGGAGAATCCACGCTACTGCCACTTTCGTAGGTATGTCAGTCATCCGACCAGTGATTGTAGAACCCTGAAGCGCATATTCAAGGATAAGGCCGACTCAGGAGAACTGGGGACTGAAGGAGTACACAAGAATCATCTCCCAATCAGAACCTTTATGCTCTTTGAACAGCCAGTCAAAGAAGCAGTTCAATCATTGATCGAGCATGTCTGCGAATTGCTTTATCTTTAAAAAGCTCAAAGAGGGGACATGTTCACGGCTTTGAACCATATAGTGTCTGGGAAACGTCTATCTATATCAGAAGTGCTCCCTGAACCTCTAGCCACTGACAAAGAAATGTATGACTGGGGACTTCTCACTACGGTCCACCTCAAAGGAAATGAGTTCAAACGAGCGTTGGTTGATGTTAGCACTGCTGTTAATATCATCCCTTTGAAAACTGTCAGAGCTGCAGGCATCACTCGACAAGAAGCCACTCATGCTCCTGTCTCAGTCAGAGACCATGAAGGAGTCTCAAGAGATGCTTCTGGTTACATCATTCTCAAGATGAAGACTGGTTCAACCTGGGAAGAAACCAAATTTCACATAATTAGGGAGGACCCAGGATATGATATGATCCTTGGAAAAACATGGATTCATGATAAAAAAAGGTAACTCCAACACCTTCAGTTGCACATTTCTCCATTGAAGAAAGCTCTGATTCGGAAGAAATAGAAGACGATCCGTCATTTGATCATCTGGGAAAAGTTGAAGCCTTAATGGAACTCACATAAAAACCTGAAGAGAGCGTGCACGAATTCGTCAAGAGGTTCCGTACTCAGGAAAGTATTATTCCCCCTCATGCGTCTATATTATCAACTTTCAAATATGCTACTCTGGTCCGGGGACTTGATCTTACTCACAACTTAGCTATCACCAAACGTTATGAGTGGTTAGTCTCGCCTCAGCAATATTTTACCAAGTGGTGTGACGCAGAGCCTCTCCGAATCCAGCGTCTTAGTGGCACAAACATTGCTAGAATAATGACCGAGCACAAGAATCAATATCCTAGGTACTCTCCCTTGCGTGAGTGTCCACATGTGCCCCAGGATTGGAAAGCTCCGTAAACATGGAATCCCACTATACGAGGAATTCCGAACTAGCAGAAGATATTCAGGGCACGAGCAACCAAGCCTAATAAATTTCATGAAGGGGATTTAGTTTTCAAGTCAACTAAGCGTAATCTCCATTCCACAAGGAGCTCCAACTGGGAAAGGACTTTTATGATTGCTAAGTCAGCGATTGGAGGATACTACAAATTGGCTAACATGAAGGGCAAGATAAGTGTGCCAGTGATTCACGAGAATTTTCTAAATGCTTTTGACGCCTGAAACATTCAGCGTCCTAAGGTGTTTTATGTTCAACGCACGAACTCTCGAGACACTTAACGTTTTCATTTTAGGATTTCCTTTCACATGTATTTTAAATTCCTCCAAGAGTTTGCAATTCTTTCATTTAGTATTTGAATTCAACAATTTATTAAAGTTCTTTTATTTTAAGAAAATCTCTATCAATTCCAAAAAGAAATCCTCAATCACTCATTCAAAACCATTCAAAACCAATCAAAACCAAAATAAAACCTCACATCTCTCAGAAGTTTAAGGTTCAAGAGATCATGGAAAGGAAAACTAAAGGAAGCCGGCAAAGTAAGATTTCTGCTTCTCTGCATTCTCCAAGACTTGCAAGGCCGCTTTCTCCAACTCCAGCTTTTCAGTCAATTTAGCAATCTTGGCCATTTTCTCCACCACAACATCACTGGCAAAAAATATATTGTTCTCTACTGCATCCCTGATGATGTTGATCCTCTGACAAAGCCACTTCAAGTTAAAGCTGAGTTCTTGAGATTTCTTCAAGTTATACTCCCAATCAAAGATTACATCTTGAGTAACAGTACTTCTAGCCCTGGTTCGTATATCATCTATGACACGCAAGATAGTTCCTACTTGCATTGTCAAGAAGTAACTGCATTTTGGATCCTTGGTGACAACAATGTGACCATATAATTTCCACAATTTCTCATACATATCAGCATACCCTATGGGAACGGTAAATCCACCAACTAATGTGTGATATGGGAGTGACTAACCAAATGGAGGCTCACAAATAATCCTTGCGTTAGGGTATTCATGCACTATTATGCGGTTCTCAATTATCGGAGCAACTTCAGCAATTGTGGGAGCAGTTTCTTCTATCGATGGAGTAGTTTCTTCCATTCTGGGACCAGTTTCTTCTATCTCTGAAGTGATGATGATTTGAGCTTCATTCTCCTCGACAACTTCAGTAGAAATACTCTCATGGCATTTAGGTGCAGAGATGGTAACATCATCAACTCGATTCACCATATGGTTTGAATCATCATTCGCTCCATTATTCTCAACTTCGGCATTTAGTACCTAATACGAAGATTACATGAGATTAGAGCAATTCAAGCATGGAAACCAAAGGAAATCATAAAATACAGCATGTAAGTGAACTAACACTATCTAAGTTCTTTATTATACATCCAATACATGAGCAAATAGTGTGGAGGTCATAAAACACGTTTTTCAACAAGCTCGTCTGAAGAGATTTTATACTGCCCTGTATAAGACGATGAACTGGGAGCAATTGGTAAGTAATATAAGGTTTATTCAAAATCCATTCTCTTCGTATGGATGTTTTATACAACATATAAAAATTTCATAGCAATTGGATAAAAAGATAAAGAGTTGTGGCCAAATCATTGGACTACATGCCAGCTGAAAATTTTCTGAAAGTCTCCTGGAAGTTTACTGTTTCACCGATTTCGACCCCTAAACGTGCTCAAAACTCAAAAATCTTTTTCTAAAAAGCTTGGAAATCTCTGGGCATGAGAATACATGGGTAGATCGCGAAAATCCGACATCGGGTGAATATTTTATGGTGTTTTTTTGCTAAAAGACTGAAATCTGAAATTTTCTGATGACGTATTTAACTAAACATTTTCATTCATTCGTATGGATTCTCATTCATCATCAACAAATAAGCAATATTATATTTCTATGAAGATAATATGAGATGGATACTTACTTGAGGTGTTTCCAAGTCGTTCGAAGGAATAATATGGTCGGCATCAACATTGGGAGCACCATTACCTCCATTCGGTCCCAATTCTTGAAGGTTCTCTTTCTCACCACCATTTGAAGACGAATGAACATCACGGCCATGTTGGTCTTCCACGACAATGTTTTCCCATATATATCATCAACAATCATTATTATTTATTTCAAGAAGTATCATGATTAATTATACAAAAAGAATACTTACATCAACTTCATCTTCATCGCTGGACTTATGAGTTGTTAGCTGAGCAAGACGGAGATTGTCAATACTTGATGGAGCAAAATTATGGAACAACAATAAACATTGGTTTCACGATCCTAATTATGCGGACAAGGAAAAGTCACAGTATAAGGAATATTAACAACTCACCAAAGAAGCTACCGGGGACTGCACATTATTCGGTATCATCCTATAATTCCTCCTGCTTCTGCCTTCTCAACCCTGGGGACTGTCTTGCACATCTGAGAATTCTACATGGATTCGAGATCTCACAGCACGGCCATCCTACCGTAAAGTCAATAAAGTAATTAAGGTGCGATTATCATGCTTTTACCAAAATCATAAGGAAAGTACTTACCTGTGAACATTATGGAGGCGTTTTCCTTTTATCACCACTGGAAAGATATCTCAACCTTGGTCAATCAGAAATCATGTCAGGAGAAGGAAACTCTCGTACCAGAGACTTAACATCTATCACAAACTTATGCAAACGCTCAAGTTGTTGACGCCAGAAGTCTATGTAACCCGTAGTTACGTAGGTAGCTCGGTCAAAGCACGGAAATAAATAATCATTTCCTTCCACACGTGTGCAATCTAAGTGAGCCTTTAGATGCTCAACCGATGGTTTATTCATTCGATGACCTGGAGCACACTGGTCGAAACCCGTTTGTCGAGGTGCTCTGTCGATGTTATATTCTTCCACCTGGAATTCTCCGTGTATTACTGATACTAAGTAACCAGGAGTGCAACTCAGTATGAAAGATTTCTCTCCATCACTCAGGCCGATGCCAAACTTCAATATGACATTTTCTTCACCAGCATTAAAAGTGATCAATTGTGAGAATAAAGGAGAAACCGACACCCAGGGGTGAAAATTAAATTCAGATTTGGTGTCTAAAATACTAGTGAGGCGTGTCTTGTGTCGTGGTTGCTTTGTAGACCAGCGCATAATCCTGGCATTATCTTTCTCGAGGAAAGCATGACGAGTATCAACATTGGGTCCTTGCAAGACGCTACGAGGAATTGGAGCATAATTCTCAAGGTGCTCCCACATCAAAGATGGAGGAACATAGTATTAGCATATGTTTCAATTTTCATGAAACCATTGGAAATGCTGGAGTCTATGACTAAGGAGTCTAAATTGGAAAACAGCGAACCCAAGAACAAACTACCGATAGGAAGTTTCTCACCTTTAGCCATTTTAATAGCAAAAGGAATTACAAATGGCTTCAACAAATGTCCACTATACTCAAGAACATCTCTGGAGAGCCACAACCATAAGAAAGCGGTAATGGTTAATGTACCATCAACAAGTTCTTAAGGAATTCCATCTCTCGGCCACCAGTGCTTCAACCATCGAGCGTATCAAAATTTCGGTGACTTGTTGAAATCATGCATCGTAGCTTTCGATACGTCAGATATTGCAGTCTCATCTGCCGGGAGCTCTCCAGGGAAATTACCAGTAATTGGGAGATGCAATAAAGCGACTACATCTTCCAAAGTGATGGTGAATTCTCCCCATCTGCATATGAAAGTATGAGTAGAAGTGCACCAACGAGCAAGCAAATCCACCATATCTCGTATATCATGATGAATGATTAAATCCCCAGCTGCTTGAATGGCTCGTGTCACCTGTGCACGATCCAGCATAGTCCTTACACGGCTGTAACCCAACATATGTCTAGCCCATCCGGAAAAATCTGTCAAAGGTCTTCGGGAAAGCTTGAATTCTACATGTGAAGTCAAATAGTGTCTCCCTTGCTGGCAGAATCGAATTATTGTTTGAGGATATAACAATTTGTTCTAAGTAGTACTTCTGGGATTTATGAGCAGCCGAAACGAGGAACCTGAGGGACGCTTTTCGGGTTTATACTGAAACACAAAGAATTCGTCCTCAGTATTTGGAATGTTCTTAGTTTTGGGAGTTTCCTATTTTTCCTTGGAAGTCCCAGAATCATCATTTCTAGAAGATACATCCGTAGAAGCATCCTCTCCAGAAAACTCCTCTCTGGAAACATCATCTTCAGAAGCGCTACTATGGGAATCAGTCATCTTTAGAAAGTTGCCGTGACATCCATACAACAAATTTCATCAACAAATTTCATCAACACAATGGAATAAAAGTACGACAGAATAATTAGAATGCTCCCATCAGCGTCTACAAAAATGGTAATCCTCAACTCTTACCTATTTACGGTTTCACGAACTTAGTGATAATAACGTATAATCTCAAAAATCTTGCTCTCTCCTTCAAACCTGCAAAGACGAGCAACACCCATTATTTAAAAGTCGACACCTGACTTTTCACGAAATTATGAATAATTCACATAACCCTTCATGTGAACATTCACTGATTTTTTACCGTGTGTACATACATTATGAAATCACAAATTCATGGAAACATTGTTTTCTTTCAACAATTACTCAAAAATCAAAATTTGATTTCTTTAACAAAATTCTTTTTTAAAAACTCACGCACAAAAATTTTTTTACGTGAGTTATTATTAAAAAAAAAAAAATTCTTGTTTTTCTCAAACGAGCGTTTGTCTATAAAACAAGGGTCTTTCTATTTTCGTAAAGGTCCACATATTTAAAATAAAATTTTGAAAGTTCACAAACAAAATTTTATCATAAAGTGCAGGTCTATTTCAAAAATATCTTAGGAATTATTGTTATTATTTAACTACGAACGAACGTACGTTTCCTAAAGGTATTTGTGTGAAAGTCCATGCTTTGAAAATAAATTTTTATTTTCATGAAACCTCATAAACAAAATTTTCTCTACTGCAACTAGACCATGTCTATTCAATAATATATCTATCTCTTTCATATTAGGGATTATTGCTCGTTTTTTAAACTGACAAACGAACGGGCATATGTTTTCTAAAGCAAATTCTTATAAAACCTACGCATACATGCACACATGAAATTTTGTTTTCGAAAAACTCATGAATAATACACATCAAACTAAAAAAAAAATTCACGTACCTTTGTCGGCGCCGGAGTTCGCCGGAAATCGTCCAGCGGCAGTCGGTGGCGGTGGAGCTCCGGAGTGCACAATTTTTTTATTTTTTTCTCTCTGCTCGAGCGTGAGAGAGAATGGGAAGGTGGTCGGTCAAACTTAGAAAAAAATTTTAAAAAAAATTAGGGCTTCTACCCTTTTAAAGCAAATTTATTTCCAAAACCTAAAAAAACATGAATTTCCTTTTTTGGGCTCGGGCCCGCAAACATTAAACCGACCAAAACAGGATGCCCGATCGTCCAAATCAGCAGTGCTTCATCTCTTTATGCTCACGGGATGACACTCTATCTTACTATCAGGGTCCTTAAGCATTTGCTCGTACATGACACCATTGGAGCAAATCGAGGATTCTGAAAATACCTTTGTACGACCGAGTTTAACTGCTTATCTCGTCAACCGGAAAATCACCATCTAATGCTTACTGCGGAACATGACTGTCCCTCACTAAGAAGGGGACTTAATGTTGATGGTGGATTTTCAACAAAGGTCAAAATCGTAAAATCATGATACTGCATGTTTCTGACCCGGCTTCAGGAACGCATGTGACGATTCATATTTTACGATCCATGAACCGTTTCATAATCTATGATCGAATTCCTCTCAGAGCCAAGATGAATATGTTTCTCGAAAGGCCTCCCACTAGCTGAGCGTTCGATGCTACACATTTCATCGTGACCTCTATGTAGAATAACATGATTGGGCAGTCCTCCTACATAATTGTTTGTTGAGAGGGCTTAACGCCTTCAGGACGTCGTCGACACTCGTTGTTCCATGACTACATAGAGAGACCCACCTCTACATAGAAGAACGATTGGGCGGTCCTCCTACATAATTGTTTGTTGAGAGGGCTTAACGCCTTCAGGACATCGGCGACACTCGCTGTTCCCTGACTATGTAGAGAGACCGTGTATAGATTCAGGCGGCTCTACTACATAATTGTTTGTTGAGGGAGATAAACGCCTTCAGGACACCAACGCTGCACGTTGTTCCCTGACTATACACCTTTCACAATGAGTATGATGCTTCTCATATCTCGATTCTACAATAGATTAATTATACCGTGACATTCGCCACTGAATTCCTAGAAAATAATCTATTATATCTCATTACTCCGTTCCATGGATATCCCCGGATGATTCCATGGATTAGTAATAGATAACCATCTTATCTCATTACTCCGTTCCTTGAATTCCCCGGTTGGATTCATGGATTAGTAATAAAATGGTGAAAGTGTACTCAACAATGATGCACGAATGAGCACCAAAATACACAAACGAGCATTCAAAAATATGGACAAATGAGGAATCCTACAAAAAACATGAGAGAGAAAATAATGATAAAAAAAGAGGCGCATAGGGATCGGGCCCACCGACTGGCCGGTCCACGCCTTTTCCCTTTATTTTTCTTATTTTACTTATTTTCTTATTTTCATGAACTCATGGAAACTCCTTCATTCGAGCAACTTTCCTTGTTTGAACAAAACTCACGGTTTCTCCATATTTTCATGGTTTCATGAAAAAATAATAAAATAGGGAAAGGTGTTGCGGGACCGGGCTACCTACCCAGACGGCCATGCCCCAGCCGTGGCTGGTCCCACACCTTGCAATCCCTTGTTTTCATAATTATTATTTCCCTTATCTCATGAAACTCCTCCGTTTGAGCAAAAATCATTGTTTCTTCATATTTTCTCAAATATTGATCAAATCATGAAAAAGTCAAAAAGTCAAATGGTCACATGACCGACTAGGCTACTCACGTCAAATATGTAAATATTATTATTTTAATATTCTCAAAATTTTGATCAAACGAGCAAAGTTCTACTTGCTCATTCGAGCAAAAATCAAGAATTTCAGTCAAAGATCAAACTCTTCTGAAAATCCAAAATATTGCTCAAAACCACACCAGAAAATACCAAAACTCTCGTGATTGAGATACGAGCATTATGGTGACACGGGCATGCTTCCTTTACCGACCAAGGTCGGCCCTAAGGATTGCAAGGAGCCGGTCCTACACATCTTTATGATTTTGACCTAATTTGCTCAATTGCTCATATTAGGTCCAAACTCTTTTCAACCAACTTGGAATATGCTCAAACGACCAACAGCTGGTCCCACGACCACCAAGGGCCGATCTCATGCCCTCTTGGTCGGTCCCTCACTTCTCCGTAATTAGGTTTTATCACCTAACGCTCGCACGAGCATTATTCTAATAAATGATCAACACCAGCGTGTGATCATTCTTTCACCAACCGGTCAACTAAAGTTCCTGGTGCACGCTCACTCGAGCACTTGGGCACCGCATGGTCTTCCATCATCACATGTGGTCGGTATCTCCTTCACTCAGTGACCTATTTCAGCGATTCATCAATTGACGAACAATTGATCAAAATTAGGGTTTCGAACAAACGCTCCACAAATCATCATTCTGAGCAAGTTCAAACACTAATAATTTTATGTTGATCCAGTAATCAACATCCAGATTAATTATATAATATTTGGTAGGATACCAATATTTTAATTAATATTTTATTGGGTCACGTTACCAATAATTCGTCGAATTGAGCAATACTTGCTCAGTTGTTCGAATATTGATCCAACTATCAATATTCAGTAATTCGTCGAATTGAGCAATACTTGCTCAGTTGCTCGAATTTACAATATTTATTCAGACGAGCAATATCAACATAAGAACTGTACATCTGACATGTTCAATCCATGAATCACTGAGCATTCGTCACTCATGCTCAATTCAACAAAACTTAGACTCACTGTCTAATAAGTCAGCGACTGACTAATCAAATACATGTCTGCTTTGCAGACTCCACGTTCGTGAGACATCAATCACGTCATATGGGGGATATTACTTACGGTTTTTGTCTGGCGGCCTACAACACGTGTGTTCATCCACGATGAGAAATGTGAGTAAGTCGTGCAAGCGGTTGAAGGAGTTAGCAAAGTAGTGGGTGGACGGTTAACCAAGTCTCCACACGACCTGGAACTGGTTTCACCACCTTTCCCACACTTTCACTTGTAAAACGGTCCCACTTACTGGGATCAATGTGTTCACTATTCTGATAATATAAATAAGTCTATGAATTCATGATTGAAAGACACAGAAAATCCACGAGATATTGAACAGACAATCCTTCGTCTAACCAAAAATCATCGTGTGAGCAACACTCTCTCAATCATTTGAAACTTATTTACACAAACTTGCAGAAACCTTCAACACATCCAAAATCCTTGATCACCATTGATCCCACACAATTCTCAGCTTCCCTCCTACAGATCAACCCATCTCCCTCTTTGTGACCGAATTGACTCTGGAACGGCCATTGACTTGGTTTAGGCCGGAGTCCTACAGATTGATCTATCGAACTCAAAGCACTCCCGTGCAGTACATCTGTGTGAGGTTAGGCAGTTTGCTCGATTGAGGAGTCTCGTCCGATCGGTCGTCTCTTCACTTTCCTAAAAAACCAGCAAATCGTTTTTCCCCATCAACACATCCATGAGGGGTTGGTCAGCCCCGCATAGATTTCTGGGCTCCCATTTTCTTACTTACATGGGAACTTGGTGGGGAATGGAATTGGAATCATGAGATGAGCATTTTCTTGGAAGAGGATGTGGATGAATGGCCGACTTATGAATCGATAACCTTTGGAAATAACAAGGACCTACTAATTGGGTAGAATAGGCGTTTATTGCGTTACAATACACTCACCAGAACTTGGACGGAAATTTGGAGGACACTACCATGGGAAATATGGGAAATTATTCCTCACATGAGGAGCGCTGTCTCGTTGAAGAATTTCGGTTGACAATAGGAAACGTGTACTCATGATGTCCATGCCACTAACACATTCCTTGGCTTATCTATGTAGTTTTTTTTATTGTAGTTGTGTTTTTTTGTTTTTTTGTTTTTTTTGGTATTTGGATTTTTTTCTATGTTGAAATGTACAATTTAGTTTGGGTCATTGTTTAACTAGCCAACCTTTGGTTTTTCCATTTTTTTTTGTGTTACACCCATGGTCCAGCAGCCGTCTGGGCCACCCCAACCAACCTAGATAATTAGTCGAAAAGTAGAAAAATTATTTGGGTATTTCCTAAGAGATCATGATTTATTTTAGTTTGTTATGTTCGGATTGTATATTAGATTAAAAAGGAAATTAGATAAACATGAAATATTCATTCCATATCTCATTATATTGCTACAGTATCTCATTTTTTAGTAATATGGAAATTGAAATATTTGGTGTAAATACCAAAGAATAGTGATTTAAGATAATGATGGAAAACCTAAAAAATTAGAGTTTTCAAATTACACCAAGCATAGAAAAAAACTAACATAGAGTATTAAGATAAAACTGAGTTCTTCTAAGAGGGACAAGAAAATGATTTCTGCTAAGAGGGATTGTTGATATGAAATTGACGAGAGGATCCAAAAACGTCCTAAACTGACGCGACCATTCGCCAACAGGTGTATTGGATGTCTATATATAAAAGCTTTACTCGTATCTGCTTATAGCATTCTACAATAAGAAAATCCTAAAAGCTTGTAAAAAAAAATATTGACAATCTTTCATCAGTATAATAGTGATGGATATGTTGCCGGAATTAACTACCGAGATACTTCAGCGCCTCCAAACTGCAGAAAGCGTTTTAGTAAGCAAATGTGTATGCAAAGAATGGAATACTATCCTTGGGGACAAAAAAGAATTGGGTTCTTTTTTGGTGTCACACCAAGAATGGGGAAAGATAAAGTTACCCAACTCTTTTATAGAGAGGAAGATTTCATCCCGATCGTAACAGCCAACAATCACGACGCCCCGAATGATGGAACCCATGATGATTGGACTATGTTGCACCCAATAGTTGAATCTTGCAATGGTCTGGTATGTTTTTATGTTTCACACCACGACATACAAGATCCTGTATATATTATGAATCCAGAAACTGGTGACCACCTCCATTTTCCACAACTATGCATCCCAATTGCACCAGATCAAGTACTTTCGTGGTATCCAAGATACAACGTAATTGGGGGTTTCGGCTACTGTCAAAGTACCAATGAGTACAAGGTAGTTCGAATTCACATGGATTGTAAATTTCAAATGCATACTCTAGGAGACAAGAGGGGATGGAGGAACATAGCAGGGGAGATTCCTTATACTTTTCGGAGTTCAGGTGTGTACGCACATGGTTGTATTTTTTGGAAGGATTGTTGTCAGTAGGATATTGGCATAATATCTTTCAATTTGGACACTGAGACGTTCCATCAACATTCGCCACCCCCGCATCATATTCCTGTGAGTGAATTTTGGATAAATACTTACCCATCACTTGGGATGGTCATGTTCGGAGTTCGCATTTTATTTTACTACATCATGAGGGGATTGATCGGCCCCAGATAGATTTTTGGGCTCCCATTTCCGAAGAAAATATTCATACATGGGCACCTGGCGGGGAATGGAATTGGAATTATAAGACAATCATTTTGTTTGAAGAGGATGAATGGCCGACTTATAACCCGATAGCCTTTGTAAATAACAAGGACCTCTTATTTTGGCAGAATAGGCGTTTATTGCGTTACAATACACTCACTAGAACTTGGACGGAAATTTGGGGGACACTACCGTAGGAAACAAGGGTTGCAATTATTCCTCACATGAGGAGCGTTGTCTCGTTGAAGAATTTTGGTGGACAATCGGAAACGTGTACTCATGATGTCCATGCCACTAACACATTCCTTGGCTTATCTATGTATCTTTTTTTATTGTAGTTGTAGTTGTGTTTTTTTTTTTTTTTGGCATTTGGATTTTTTCTATGCTGAAATGTACAATTTATTCCTTGGGTTATCTATGTTGTTGTTTTTTTTCTTGTAGTTGTGTTATTTTTTTTTATTTTTTTTGGATTTTTTTCTATGTTGAAATGTTAAATTTCGTGTATCAACATGATAGTGTTGCCGCTAAATGTTGGGTCATTGTTTAACTAGCCAACCTTTGGTTTTTTTTCCATTTTTTACGTTACACCTATGGTCCAGCCGGTCGGGCCACCCCAACCGACCTAGGTAATTAGTTGAAAAGTAGAAATATTATTTGGGTATTTCTTAAGAGATCGTATATTAAATTTAAAAAGGAAATTAGATAAATATGAAAATATTCATTCCATATCTCATGAGATCATGATTTATGTTAGTTTGTTATGTTCGTAATGTATATTAGATTAAAAAGGAAATTAGATAAACATGAAAATATTCATTCCATATATCATTATATTGCTACAATATTCGGTGTAAATACCAAAGAATAGGTGGTTTAAGATAATGATGGAAAACCTAGAAAATTAGGGTTTTCCTTAGAAATATATATAAATTACACCAAGCATAGAAAAAAATTAACATAGAGTATTACGAGGAAAATGAGTTCTGCTAAGAGGGACTGTAGAGATGAAACTGACGAGAGGATCCAAAAATGTCCTCGACTGATGGCTAGTCCTAGTAAATTGAGGATTATCGTTACTATGGACGGAGTAACTACTGTTCCTGGTGTTCCTCTCGACGCTGTAATTAGTTCTGTTGTCAGTAGTGTTGAGAATGATGATGTTCCTGTTTATGCTGATGTTATTCCTGGTGTTCCTCTGGACGCTGTAATCAGTAGTGTTGAGAATGCTGATGTTCCTACTGTGAATACTGATGTTCCTGCTTCTATTATTGAAATTATTGATGAAGATCCCGATGTTCCGGATATGCCAGAGGATCTAAAAGTTAACAAGCATGATCTTAACAAGCATGTGAAGCCTGATGAAGCAGAAAATGGAAAATCTGAGGATGACAAGGCGCCCAAGCCTGCTGGTTGGAGTGATAACGTTCACCTCAGCATTACGAGAAGAATTGTTTGAAGATGGGGATGGTTCATTTTTTTTTTTTTTTTTTTTTTCCTGTTGATAGGGTTTGATTTATCGATTTCTTTTTGTGGACGCTTTGAAAGTTGTTTTCATTTCTTGTTTCGTTTGCTAATTTTGTCATTTAGAAGAAGGTGATGTTTATGAATTATTTTATTATTTAGGTATTGGAATAATGAAATAAATCAGATAGTTATTTACAAGTTCACAGACTTTACAGAATGTAATATACTCTTGCAAATTTATTTATTTATTAGGTGTGCATTCTTTTGGAAAAATAAATATAATTAGCTGAAATAATGGAGGAAATGTAGAAAAATACAGTTGTTCCCCCCTGTAAACAATAAGAATCAATTTATCACTTTAGGTCTGATCTTATTATCTCATTGCCAATACTTTTAACAAAAATACGAGTTTGAACAAGTAAAGTGCTATTGAAAGTAAAGTACTACTATACGCTGATAGATAGGTTGACATTTATGTGATGAATGATTCACGTTGAACTTTTATGTTTTATGGAAATGATTACATGAAAATGGATGGGTTTAGTTTCTTTATCTTTAGTAGCTTACTGTATGATTAGAATAATACGTTTCCTACATAGGTGCCACTAATAATTCAAAATCATACGTTTCCTCCATAAACCAAGAATAATGCTGGAGACAACCCAACTTAAAATTATTAAGGAAAAAATTATTCGAAATAGGAAAGTAATTTTTTTCTATAGCCTCTTCTCGAGTTGGTTAGAGGTAGGAAACTAAATTTCCAAAATTTTGGGAAACAATTTTATCATAACTGTCTACGATATATTCTCTCATAAAATAAGGAAACTAACCATATTGGTTACACATTAAAAATTTGGAAATAAAAAAAGAAAAACACCAAAAATCTTTTGTTTGGCGGGTGATGAAAATGAATTTTACTGGGCGGGATGATTTCAAAAGGAAAATCAATTCCCGCCTGATGGTTTGGTTAAATTCCAAAAAGAAAAAGAAAGATGAGTTCGATCTACTTTTTTAGTTTTTATTACTCGATTCATTCTTTCTATGAAATCATAATTATATTACTATCTCTAATCTTTACAAGGAACCTACATCTTCAGACTCGATCGTTGTTGTTGGTATTATTTCTACAACCCATTATCGAATGAATATTAAATTTATGTTAGATTTTTTGTTTGATCTCATGGAATCAGATGTTAGATCTTATAGGTTTACTAGTTAAAGCATGATTAGGGTTTTTATTCTATTACTTCTTATAGGTTTACTAGTTAAAGCATGATTAGGGTTTTTATTCTATTACTATCTCTAACCTTTACAAGGAATCTACCTCTTTAAACTCGATCTTTGTTGCTGGTAATATTTCTACAACCCATTATCGAATGAATATTAAATTTATGTTAGATTTTTTGTTTGATCTCATGGAATCAGATGTTAGATCTTATAGGTTTACTAGTTAAAAGCATGATTAGGGTTTTTATTCGGCTGTATCAAAGAACAAGTTAATGACAATCACGGGTTGTACGATGAGATGTGATTTCATTTTGTTACAACAATAATGTTTTAGGCTTAAGTTACATGCATCAACTATTTTAAGATTTAGGTAAGGGTCTTTCTTTCATGTTACTTAGTTAGGTTTTACTAGTTAGTTAGGTTATACAAAAAAAAAATAAAAATAAAAAAAAACTTACCGATGCTAATTGTTTTCTAGGGTTTTTGTTATTGTTTGGGTTGGATTTTGTTTGAGAGTTAATAACTCTACTTTGATCGACGATGTTGTGTCAATCATATATATATATATATACAAGGCTTCTCGAGATTTAATCATTTGAGTCTTTGTTACTTGGCGAGCATGTAACGTCTGCATTTTAAGTTGCCAATTTTAATAATACCATGTTGCTGGTTGGCCAATATGACTATCATCTTCAAGCTAAAAATGGATAATCATTATGTGGTGCTTTAGTGCTCTTTGCTTTTGTAACAAAAAGTTATATAAGACCGTGTAACCGGTACCTTTCGTTTTGTGGATAACACAATAATCATGAGGAGATTTAGTGTGTTGCAATGATGTTTTAGCCTCAAGTTACATGCATCAATGAGTTCATGCTTGTTTTCTTTTCATATAATAGAAAATAGGTGTAACACATGTTGCCTATCCTGTTAGGTTTAGCTAATATTTTCCAAAATAAGCTCAAATTCCTAACTGAGATGCACGTACCTACACAGCTTTTGTCATGGGAGAAGATGATGATTACAACGTGCCCCCAGAGGATGACCAATGGATGGAACCAGATGATAAGGGGGATTCTGATGAAGACACAATAGGGTTAGATGAGATTCATAATGACATTGTACAATCAGATGACGATGATGGTGAAAATTTTATAACCACTGGTAGATATGAAGAATTAACAGGTAATATTCGAAATCTTGTACTTACTTGTTTTTACTTAAACATCACATGGTTTCATATGTTTCCTCCGTTATTTCCAGAGTCAGACGATTCTGAAAATGATCTCGAAGTGGTAGAAGAAATAGAATTGGAAAAAACTCCAGAAGCATAAAAGCAGCCACAACAAGAAGACTTTACAGAAAAGATCAAAAACAGAGAGGGGAATGACAAGAATGTTGAAGATAAATAGACACTTCTCGAAATCTAATGCCAAAAAATGGGATATGAATTTTGAAAAAATGTTCCGACCTATTGGTGACAATAGAATTGGATTCAGTAGTTACCTAGGCTATTTGGCCCGAGATATGGTAGGCATAAAATATTTATGTTGGAAGGAAGTCCCTTCAACAACAAAAGAAAATATGTGGGAGGAAATTCTGGTATGCATATGCGGTTATCAATTCGTCGTTTTTTTTGTCTAACTGTGAGTCTGTGATTAACATACATTAGATGTTATTGCAGCTTCGTTTTGAGGTGCCCCATTGGATGAAGGGAGTGGTCATGAAGCGTCTACCTATTCAACTACGGGACTTCAGAAGGAAATTGTACAACAATCATGTAAAACCCTTTGAGGAAAGACCGGAAAAACTAAGAACTGTCCCCAAAAAGTACAGAACGGTAGTGGACCAAGAAAGCTGGGACAAGTTCCTTGATCATGTAATAAATTCGCCCAAATTTAAGGTATGGAATACACGTTGCTTTTTCTAATTTGTGTTTCGTTCTTATTGTCTATCCTAGCATATTAATGAAATTATTTTTATTTCCACTGCAAGGAAAATTCGGAGAAGGGAAAAGAGGAAATATCACAATCCAAGTTCCCACATCAGATGGGATGAGGAGGATACACGGGATTAAAATAAAAATTAGTAAGTCTGTTGTCTTATACACTGCACAGTAAAACCGGACATATCAGATACTTCTGTTTTGTATGTCGTGTTGCGTGTCTCATATACGCAGAAACTTATAACGGTATAGGGATGTGTCCTCTTACACCAATCTGTAATTTTGTCACATTAGATACTTTGGAATTGGTTTTCTGTTTTACACAGTTAATATCTATGCGGATGTAAATCCATACTTGTTTCTGGTAACTACTAGGTCCAAATGGGAGATGTTGCCGAAGAAGATCTTGAAGACCGGTGCTTCATGTGGGCAAAAGCACGCGAAGACAAACACGGAATTGTACCAGACGATTTTGTCAGGGAGAAGACATTTGAAATTGTGAGAAAACAGAAACTTCCCAGTCCTCATGTTTTTAACAAAAGTAAGTGCAAAGTAAGTGCGCAAGGTTTAAATCATAATTTAACACATTATTTGAACAGGAAGAGACGCGGAAGATGATTCGAGAGGGAACTCGAACGGTTGGTCATAACGAGGATGCCCTAACACTTGCGATCGGCCCGGATAAGGGTGGACATGTCAAGGGGGATGGATTTGGAGTGACGGAAACCCTTTACTTTCAAAATGGAAGAAAACCAAGACAATCCTCGAAAGATAATGATGAACTGCGTGAAAAGATGAAAGCTAAGGAGAAAGAATTATAGTCTACTAAAACTGCGTATCAGAGATTAACAAATAACTTGATATCTCGAGGAATGGACATTGCGAACATTTTGGGAAACAGTATCAGCAAGTCTGGAGGAGAAGTAAGTGAACTGAGTTTTGATTAGATTGTGTAACTTTAAAAAAAAATGGCAGATAGTATCTGATTTTTTCTAACAATGTGTTCAACTACAGTTACAGGATGCAGGACCTAGCAACGCCTCCAATCGATCTAAGAATAAGATAGGTCCAGAATCAATTAAGAAACTTCCAAAAAAACATGGGAAAACCGGTCCGTAGAATTCATCTGAAAGCATGAAAGGGTCCGCGAAGCGGGACTCTCCTTGTACTAAAACGCCGATCGTTTCTACTGAATCCCTGGCGTCTTTAGTATCAAAAAAAAAGTATATGTCTCCTCCATCCACGGGGGAATCTCAGAATGTGCCATCTGGAGAAAAAAAACTATTGATGTATGGTTTTCCAACGCATTAAATTTTTTAATCTTCCATTTACTATCTCTCATGCGCCTTGTGTTTCTACAGGGCATAGGATGCAAACTTTGGTCTGGAGAAAAGAACAACATTGATGACATTGGTAGAGCTTACTCTACAAAGACGGAATTCGTTAAATTGAAGTCAGGATTAATGGGTTCAGTTACATGCTACAGCGTCCGGGTTAGTGAAGTACTAAATGAAACCATCAAATTACCCTTTGGCAAATCTGGAATAAAAACTTTAAAAGATGTTGGTGATGCTGAAATTTGTTGGCCATTAAATCAAACCATCATGGATAAGGAGGTTGGTTGCTTGGCTTGTGTTAGAGCACTGCTCGGTCGAACTCGCAAGCGTTACTATCTCAAGCTTGTTGTCAAGTTTAGTTTCCAAAACTATAAGTCTTGATTTCTAGTCTACTTATAGCTAAGTCTCGGACTAGGATAGAAAGTGTAGTTGAGCTCCAGACTCCACGGCGTTCATCATACAAAAATGAAGAACTACTCAAGGAACTGGTGGAACTTCATCGACTAAAAGGTATGTGGAGACTTGAACTTATCTATCACTCAAAAGTCTATCTACTCTATCTCCTATCTTGAGACAAAAGTCGTATTGCTATATAGACTTCGATTATACACATTTGCTATTTCGAGCCGAGTTTATCTCACTTATCTTTTTATCGAAATATGTGTTGGTAAGCTTTCGCTTTGGTCAAGTTCATCTTTACAAGTGACAAAAGTCATGTTGGTTATTTCAATATCTTGAAAATTGCTTTGATGAAAAATAGTGTGTGAATAACCTCTATTTAACATCCTCTAAGAATGTTTCAATGATTGAAATGAGAGTTTAGAATATATAACCTTGAATGGATATAAACATTGTATGTGAACTCATACGTGTGAAAGTCCTAAATCCTTGAACCAAAGTATGCGTACTTTGCTGCTCAGGATTATCGGAACTAAAGTCCGTGTACCCGTACGCGTACTACCGGAAGTTCACGTCCCGTGAATTTCAGCTGGAGTTTGTGAACTGAAAACAAACTTAAACTAAGTACTTAAGTATGTATACCGGTATGCATACTTGAGTGGGTTATTTTCTAAAAACGGTTTATTCGTGAACTGAAACTTATATAAACTAAGGAATGCATATTTGCAAACCGTGGCTATAAAGTTCATGAATCGATTCGAGTGAATCAATTTTTTTTTTGCTTCGATTATGTATTGTATACTTCTATGAGATCTAAGCAATTAAACAACTCTCTAACTAGTTCTTTTGATTCATTTGAACTAGTTATGGTGAAGATGAATAAGGTTGATATGAAAGTGCTCATATGGCTAACTATTTGGTTAACTACTGTTGAACCAACTAGGTGTACACGTTTAGGTACGGTTACACAAACCTAAATGAACGTGCATTTCATTTGTGTATATCAAGCTAAGTTCGATCTAACGGTTGAAAGATATTAGTTTGAATCTAATCAGGTTTTCGTCTAACGGTGAATATTGAATGCTTTGTTACCAAGGTAACTTAGATTGCAAACCCTGATTTGGAGACTATATAAAGGAGAACTCTAGCAACTGGGAAAGTTAATCCCCACACCTCCTGTGTGATACTAGTTGTATAACCTAGAGTCGATTCTCCTTTAACCTTAGGTTTCTACCGAGACCCTGTAGGTTAACGACTTGAAGACTTCATTGGGATTGTGAAGCCAGAACCAACTATTTCTCTGTAGTTGCGTGATCTGATCTTGTTGTTTCTATCGTGATTTAGTGCAATCGTAAGATTTTCTTGAGATTAATTTCTCCGATAGGCAAGATAAAAAAAAAAGTAGTCACAAACATCTTCGTCTCATCGTTTGTGATTCCGCAATATCTTGTTTCGCTAGTCGATTAAGATTATTGTAAGGTGATTGATAATTCTAGGCTGTTCTTCGGGAATATAAGTACGGGTTATCGATTGGTTCCTGTTCACCTTGATTTATCAAAATACGGAACAAAACTCGTAGGTATTTCTGTTGGAGACAGATTTATCTATTCTTGTAGACTTTTCTGTGTGATACAAATTTGTTTATTAAAGTCTTTGACTTTGGGTCGTAGCAACTCTTAGTTGTGGGTGAGATCAGCTAAGGGAATCAAGTGCGTGGTATCCTGTTGGGATCAGAGACGTAAGGAGCGCATCCGTACCTTGGATCAGTGTGAGATTGATTGGGGTTCAACTACAGTCCAAACCGAAGTTAGTTTGTAGTAGGCTAGTGTCTGTAGCGGCTTAATACAGTGTGTGTTCAATCTGGACTAGGTCTCGGGGTTTTTCTGCATTTGCGGTGTCCTCGTTAACAAAAATTCTGGTGTCTGTGTTATTTCTTTTCCGCATTATATTTTGTTATATAATTGAAATATCACAGGTTGTGCGTTGAATCAATCAATTGGGAAATCCGACCTTTGGTTGTTGATTGAAATTGATTGATCCTTGAACATTGGTCATTGGTACCGTTTAAGTTAATTTCTTTTGTATTCAATTAGACTCACAGATTTCTATTTGCTTGAGTAAGTATTGAATCGAGAAATTGAGATATAACTCTTTGATATACTTTTTATTAAGATTGGGTCTGACTGTCTAGTTGATTCTCTTAAAAGTATATTGGAGTTAGTCCATACAGATTGCTAAGCGAATTATTGGGTGAGGTTGTTGTACCCCCACTTTTTCAATTGGTATCAGAGCAGGCAAACACGTTTAAAGACCTCATAAGTCTGTGCTTGTAGCGATCTGACTCTATAGACGGCTGTAATCTCTCTGATAAATGCGTCACCAGAAACAAAAAATCTGTTGCGAATATTTCTATTAAAGAGAAAGATTCTTCAATCTCAAATATAGACGAACCTAGTGTTCTAACGAAACAGACTAAATATGACATGTGTTATCCCGATTACCCTTCAAAAGAGTTTGTCTCTAACGAAAGGGAAGCAGCTGAAGAGAGTAAACTGATTCTTAACCTAGTTAGAATCCAAGATGATAGATTTAATCGGTTGAAAAACAATGTCAATGTTCTTCTCGGTGTAGTAAGAGATTGTGATTCCAAAAACACTGAAGTTCAGTCTTCACGTATCTTACTTGAGGCAAGCCTCAAAAAGGAAGCCTTGGAAATTGAACATCGCTAGAATAAACTCTCGATTCAAGGATGTTACAAAAAGTCCTCTAAACCACCTACTTCTATTGCAACTTAGAGTTCCAGTTTAAGAAGTAAAATTGGAATTCCCTTATATTGGAAAAGATGTGCCTATAGCCTCTTCTAATCAAGGATGTTGCACATCACATGGAAGGAAGAAATCTCCAAATGATGATGTTAAGACGGTACTTTCTAATCACTCTCATGATCAGAAAGTATGTCTCTTTTGTGATTCAAAAGGACCTGTTAAGCAAAAGAGAAACTCTAGGTTGAATGACAATTCCATTGTACGACTTCAACACACCTTAGATTTAATTCTCAAAGGTGTAACTAACATTCGTATGTCTAAACCAATTGGTTTTAGTACTCACCATGTGTATTCTACCAGGAAAGTCAATTCTATGAGTTCCTCAAATGCTCAGAAGCATAAAAGACGTTTCAACAAAAATAGTCTAAAAGTTCAGAAATCTTCTTCTGACAAAAAGGGAGATAATGTTGCTTTTCATATGAACAGAGTGTTAGGAGAAGGGACAAAAAAATGATGATATGAGAAATAACCTAAAGGTGATAATTGAAGGCTATAAGGAAATCGTCAATAGGATGTCAACTTCCTCTAGTCAAAATTCTTCTGGTAAGAACTCAAACTATGTCTCATATTTTGATGATAGTAAGTTTTATGATAATTTTTCACATCAAAAGAGATTCTTTCCGAGATTTGAAAGGAAAAAGAGACTCAACCATGAACATCGTTCATTTAATGAGCTTAAAGCTCATTCTTGTGCTAATTAATCACAAGGGTTGAGAACTTACTCATAAAAATATTGTTGAGTAAGTTGTGTTAATAATCAGGTATACTTTTGTCAAAATTGTTTTCTGTTTAGTTGAGCTATTTTCTTATCGTTTATAGCTAAACTATTGTATGCAGACAACTTTGCTTAAGTATTGGTTGTGTCTAAAGATGTTCTTCGTTTTGCTTTCTTTTTTCCTTGTTTTCGAAGAAGTTTTCTTTGCAACTATATTGCCTGCTACTCTTGTGCTCTAAATTGTTTCTCTACAGAGATATAGAATTTATTGAGCCAAAATTTTGTGAAGATATTCACGTAGCAAAATTTCTGTTGTGTCGTAAAATACGACCCTTTGTGTTTTTATTTTATGGGTAAAATTGAGTTCGGATGGGTACCCATGTTACCGTCATGAATCAATTTTGGAAACCCTAAAAGTTACCTTCCCTAAGAAACCTTTTAAATACCAAACCTTTGAGTCACGTACACATACTCTGGGTTATTTTGTGTTATGTCAAGAATGTCTTCATCTTCACACTCTGGTGATTTTGCAAGAGTTTTTCTTGATAAAGGTATTGGTTTCGAGTCCAAAGGGAGGAAGAAAAGAACCCTAGTAGAAGATGATCATCCTAATGCCTCATGCTATTATGCCTATACACATCAGGATGTTGAGAATGAGGATATGGTTTCTGCTGAAGTGGTTCATGATTTTCTTAAATACTTTAAGGAAGCAAAACTGCATCTCGTTGATACTTTGAAGAGTCTTGATGTGTTGAGAACTGAGTTGAAAAAGGTTACGTCTGACCTTGGTCTCATAAAGACACATGTTAAAGAGATTATCAATGAGGATATCTTCTCTGAAGATGCATTGGATGCTGTCAATCACAAGCTCAAAGACCTCAAGGATCGTGAGGATTCCGAAACGTCTATGTGATTTCAGTTCGTGTTCGGTTTTGTTAGTTTATGAGTCTATCTTTGTTTATCAGCTTGTTGATCTTATTTTTCCTAGGAAAGCTTATTATGAGAATTTTATTCTTTTGTTTTTAAGAAGAATAACTAGAGTTTGGAATAGCCATTATTGTGATTACATATAGCTATGTCCAACATTTTCATCTTCAATGTTTTTAGATTTATTTGTTTAAATTCTAAAGTTTGTTTGGAAGATGATTTTTGCAGTATTAAGCTTTATGGTTTTATATATTGCAATTTGTTATGGGATATGTGTGTTTGCGTCCGTGAACTATGATTGTCCCATACGTTGTCAAAAGTTAAGTCTTTCGTACGTCGATATGCAAGTATTGATAAAAGAATTAATGAACTTTTGACAAAAACAAAAGTTAAGCCTTTTATGTCATTATGCAAATATTGATGAAGAAAGGATGAGCTTTTACTTACAAAGATCAAGTCTATTATATGTCATTGTGTAAATAGTGATGGAAGATAGAATGAATCTTTGTTTATTCCGCAGTATTGATCTTCCCTAATCCATATTTTTATGTATATATTGTGCGGCTCCGTAAGTTTTCTTATGTTGAGCATTTCCGATTGAATTAATCATGGGTTCTCTTGTGGTTAATTTAATTGAGTATTTTGGATACAAATTCATATTCTTATATGATTTTTTGTTGTGCAAAGAAATCCTTCTTTTCTCGTGAAAGTAAGGTCGATCTTGTTGTTCTTTCGGGAATGTCATTTTATGGGGGAGAGTTCTTAATTGAACTTGTGCTTAAATTGCCAAATCTTTGTGGGGAGTGCGGCTGTGGAATATTATAGGGGTTATCTTATATCTTTATAAACTCCTTGATGAATGCATTTAGTTTCGACTATATGATTGCATCTAAAAAGTTGATATGTTCTTTCTTTTGGTCATGAAATGTCTCTATGGAAATTTCATTAGGATCCCACTAGTTTTCATACTTTTGCCAATTTTATTGACAAAAAGGGGGAGAATTAATGTGTAGTTCACACTACAAATACATATGGTTTTCGGATCATTATGTAAGGGGGAGTGGTTTCCATGTGAGATGGAGTATTGACTAAGGGGGAGTGATACATATCACCATAGTATTGTTGTCGAAGTTGTGATACAATTGAACTTTGATGCTGTGTAATAATACTATGACACTGTGAAACAATGATTGAGAGCTTTTGTTTTCTCATTGTTATGGCTACGGATCTTCAACAACGGTGATGCTGATTTAGATATCTTTGGAATTATTGGAGTACTTGGAAGTGATGAAGATTTCGAGTAATGTTGAAGAACCAAGGAGATCATGCATCTGGAAGAAAAGCTACAAAGTTTATTTATTTTGTATTCCATATGTATTGATAGTTTTGTCACTAAAATTGACAAAGGGGGAGATTGTTAGAGCACTGCTCGGTCGAACTCGCAAGCGTTGCTATCTAAAGCTTGTTGTAAAGTTTATTTCCCAAAACTATAAGTCTTGATTTCTAGTCTACTTATAGCTAAGTCTCGGACTAGGATAGAAAGTGTAGTTGAGCTCCAGACTCCACGGCGTTCATCATACAATGATGAAGAACTACTCAAGGAACTGGTGGAACTTTATCGACTAAAAGGTATGTGGATACTTGAACTTATCTATCACTCAAAAGTCTATCTACTCTATCTCCTATCTTGAGACAAAAGTCGTATTGCTATATAGACTTTGATTATACACATTTGCTATTTCGAGCCGAGTTTATCTCTCTTATCTCTTTCTTGAAATATGTGTTGGATGCCTTGTTACCGAGGTAACTTAGATTGCAAACTCTGATTTGGAGACTATATAAAGGAGAACTCTAGCAACTGGAAAGTTAATCCCCACACCTCCTGTGTGATACTAGTTGTATAAGCTAGAGTCGATTCTCCTTTAACCTTAGGTTTCTACCGAGACCCTGTAGGTTAACGACTTGAAGACTTCATTGGGATTGTGAAGCCAGACCCAATTATTTTCTCTATAGTTGCGTGATCTGATCTTGCTGTTTCTATCGTGATTTAGTGCAATCGTAAGATTGGCTCGAGATTAATTTCTCCGATAGGCAAGATAAAAAAGTAGTCACAAACATCTTCGTCTCATCGTTTGTGATTCCACAATATCTTGTTTCGCTAGTCGATTAAGATTATTGTAAGGTGATTGATAATTCTAGGCTGTTCTTCGGGAATATAAGTCCGGGTTATCGATTGGTTCCTGTTCACCTTGATTTATCAAAATAAGGAACAAAACTCGTATGTATTTCTGTTGGAGACAGATTTATCTATTCCTGTAGACTTTTCTGTGTGATACAGATTTGTCTATTAGAGTCTTCGACTTTGGGTCGTAGCTACTCTTAGTTGTGGGTGAGATCAGCTAAGGGAATCAAGTGCGTAGTATCCTACTGGGATCAGAGACGTAAGGAGCGCAACTGTACCTTGGATCAGTGTGAGATTGATTGGAGTTCAACTACAGTCCAAACCGAAGTTAGTTTGTAGTAGGCTAGTGTCTGTAACGGCTTAATACAGTGTGTGTTCAATCTGGACTAGGTCCCGGGGTTTTTCTGCATTTGCGGTTTCCTCATTAACAAAACTTATGGTGTCTGTGTTATTTTTTTTCCGCATTATATTTTGTTATATAATTGAAATATCACAGGTTGTGCGTTGAATCAATCAATTGGGAAATCCGACTTTTGGTTGTTGATTGAAATTGATTGATGCTTTAACATTGGTCTTTGGTACCGTTCAAGTTAATTTCTCTTGTATTCAATTAGAATCGCAGATTTCTATTTGCTTGAGTAAGTATTGAATCGAGAAATTGAGATATAACTCTTTGATATACTTTTTATTAAGATTGAATCTGACTGTGTAGGTGATTCTCTTAAAAGTATATTGGAGTTAGTCTATACAGATTGCTAAACAAATTATTGGGTGAGGTTGTTGTACCCCCACTTTTTCAGCTTGTTTGCTTTATTAACTCATTTGATATGTTTTTACACAAACCAATTTTATATATATATCTTGTTTGATATTAGAGACGAATATGTTATTAGCTTAATGAATCACGGACGTTAGTGTATATTTTAGAGAACCTTATAGACCGAGATATGTGGTTAGCTATTTGGTTATGAGTCAGTTGTGCATTGTGCTTAAATGGTTTCACTGCAAAAAGAAGGTACAACTTTCATTTCAATTTTATGATGCAGGTAAGTCAACCAAAACATTCCGAGGCTGTGAAATCACCGGCTCTACTCAACGGAAGCCAATCTCGTATTGCAATATCTGAAAAAGTTCTGAAGGTATGTGTTTTGAACCAGTTACATGATCTTAAGACCATTTGAGTCTCAAATATGCTATCAACTATATGAATCATGGATGCTAGGGTGTATTTTGGAGAACCTTGTATGTTTGTTACCTATTCAATTCATCCGTGTCTTCGCATTCACGGTGGAATTTGGTATATTTGTTACCCAAATATGGAATATTACTCTACTGCTGCAGGTAAGTCAACAAAATTCGGGGAAACATACTCTGGATGTGACATAAAAAGCTCCACCTAATCAGAGCCAATCTGAGATCACGACAACTGAAGCAGTTTCTCCGATATCTGTTTTATTTTTACATTCATTTTAAATCTCGATTTGTTTTGAAGTTTTCGCTTGAAGATGTTCATATGCCATATATTTCCGCAGGGTAGAAGTTGCTACCTTTTTGACCAGCTATCTAAGGCAAACCTCCTTGCTAGAGGTAAAGCTTTTATATTAAAAGGAAAACAACAATTACATGGAAAGGATGGGGTGGAGGTTGATTGCCACAAAATCCTGATTGAGGAAGTAATAAAAGAGAATTTCTGTCTACCCGTACGATTTGCTGGTATAGAAACATTAGGACAAACTCTTGGAAAAGCGATTCCTTGGCTAAAGTATGGTGATCAGTTTACCGAGACTTCTTAGAAGGTTAGTTGCTTGGATTGTTTGATTTGTAAGTCGAATATACATAAACCAGTCTATCTAGTTCGTATTAATTACGAAGGATATATGAGACACAAAGATGATATCAATTATATGAATCACCGATCCAAGTGTAAATTAGAGAACCTATAAAAATAGAAATATGTGTAACTTTCAAAAGTAACTAACTATTTTAATCATATGCAGAACCCTACCAGTAATTCCCAACCAACTACTTCTCTACGGAAGTCTCCTGCACGTAGCAACCCTTCTGATGGATCTAAGAAGCAGTCTCCTAATCTTATGCACAACTCTACCAGTAATTCCCAACCAAATCCTTCAATATCTCTAGAGAAGTCATGCAAATCTATGACAGAACCTCTGGCTAAGACATCTAATGGAGTATGTTTTTTTTTGATTTTTTTTCGTAAATCTATATTGTTAATTCTAGCATCTTCTTTTTATATGATGTTCATATGCCGTATATTTCCGCAGAAAGAAAAATATGACTTTTGGAATGGATCTAGGGGAAACGTCGTTGCTAGAGGCAGTATTTTACCTACGGTACCTAACCATAAAATACATGGAGAAGATCTTCCTAAACACTGTTATGTTGTCAATATTCAGGAGGTTATAGTTCCATCGTTCGTGTTAACCGAACCAAGTGGTGACTTTAAGTTATTAGGGGAAGATGAAGATAGTTTTGTGGCATGGCCGAAAGATAACTGTACCATCTCTGATGACAAGGTTAGTTTCTTAGCTCTTTTGCTTTGTTAATCAAGTATATATATTGTTTTACATAAATCGTGTATTCAGTTTGATTAAATAATAAGTACGAGACAGAAATATATTAACACCTAAATGGAACATGAATGCCAGTGTAACTTAGAAAATTGATCTACTGAATAAAGATATTTGGTTACGGATTTTATTATGGGCGTCAGTTGTGAAAAATGGTGCAGCCTTCAGTGAAGTTGGCTTTATTACATTGTTGGAAAAATTACTTTTGTCTGTCTCTTATTGAGAATTCACATGACAGATGAATTCGCCTTGGATTTAGAATATATGTATAATACATTTAATCTCTTGCTGCAGAAAACTCCACAGCATGGAAAACCTCATAATCAACCAGAACCAGTTTTAGATTCTGAGAAAAAATTGGATAATAATCTAAGAACACCTAGCAGCCTAACAGATGATAAACGGAATGAGGATCACATAGCAGTCGATCAACATTCCGGGAGTCATGCAGCCTCTGAAATGCTTATTGAGAAGATTAAAAAGGCGCGGAGAAGGTTATATATACAAAGTGTAGATCAGGCATACCAACACAGGAAAACAAGGTTTGGCGTAGAGCTGGCAAACGGGCGGGTCGGGGCTGGCCCGTTACGGGTTACACGGGTTCGGGTTAACACGGGTCAAAACCTGCGGGTTGATAATCTTCACGGGTTGTCATATCTTGAACCCGTGCCCGTAACGGGTAAAACTTGCGGGTTCACGGGTTAGCCCGTTTCTGGTGAGTCAACTCTCCAGAAACCGATTTCAGACCAATTTCCTGTGAATCCTGTCCTGCCAAAGAATAAAAGAATGCAAAACTTTACACTACTTTTGCATTTGCAATTTTGCACCATAAAAGGAAGGAACACAGTTCAGTACTTCAGTTACACTTGAACAATATACTTCATCAGTTCATTCATGTCATGATATCTTCAAGAGTCAAGACTTCAACAAACAAAAATACCCTTCAAGTAATAGTGTAATACCACTTCCTGCACAAAATATATATTGTGGTTAATCAAAAAAAGTGACAACAGATTCCAGAAAACATCTCCAATCTCTTTTCTATACAAAAATTGGAGACACTTTGAAGGTTTGATAAGTAACTGACTAACTGTCTATCCAAAAAAACATTCTCAGTATTCCATGTCTATCTTTGAATTGAGTTGCTCCAACTATTCAATAAGAATCTGTAATTTGAAGCAAAAATAAATCAAACAAAACAGAAAAAGAATCAATCACCAAACATGGAGTTATGCATAATTACCCCGCTATATATTGAAGAATGAAGAAGTATGCATACTAATTAGACGCATAAGAACTTACTTCCCCATCCTCCACTGCACCAATTTCAAATCCTAATACATCTTCTCCAATAATTCCATTGTCCTCATCCAAATCTTCTTTTCCTACATGGATAAAAACAATCAACAGTTATATATGAAATTTAGACATTCACCTAAATGCAAAATTACTGACTTATGCACCAGCTGACCAGCAGCACTGCAGCTTAGGCACACTTACCAATTCCATGAACCCAATCACGAGTTGTTATCACCGCCTCAGCATTTTCAGGTAATAAGGAACTGCGAAATCGATCAATTACCCTTCCACCAATGCTAAATGCAGATTCCGAAGCGACGGTTGAAATAGGAATTGACAAAATATCACCCGCCATTCTTGAAAGTACTGGAAATCGATGTTCCTGGGCCTTCCAATACATTAGGATATCAAATGGTTTATCTAAAGAACATCCATATTTCTCAGTAAGATAGTGATCCAACTCTGACAAGTCAGATTGCAGATCACCACCACTTTCCTGTGTTGCAGCATATTCCTGCATGAAACAAGCAAGAAGTGAGTGCAGTACTGCAGTCTGCAGTGCAAGCCTGCAAGGTACTAGTTATCTTCTATGAGAAGATACCAAACAACTTCAGAAACCTACTTGGTTAAAACAGAAAATAATACAAGACCACATGTACTTCATAAGTAAAAAGTAAGCTGTAAAATTACCTGGAACCACTCACTTCCCTTAAGGGCAGAATTCCCACCACTCAGAATACCCATATTCTGAGTTCCAGTAACAGAAGCTCTTGAATTTGACAATGTGTAATACTCATTATAAAGTTTTTTCATATCTTCACGCACATCATCAACTTTACTTTCTAATTGTCTTACATCAGTATACAACTTGGAGTAAGCAAAGTTTAGATACTTCAGTTTCAATCTAGGATCTAACACAAGTGCCATAGCCAAAATAGGACTCAAGTTCTCCCAGTAACTGTTAAATTTAATTTGCATCTCCTTTACCATGTCCCTAATGTATTCAATTTCATTTGTGCTTTCTTTTTTTAATAACACCTGAACTTGACAAACACCTTCAAAATAAAGATTGGAAGTAGGATACTTACTACCGGAAAATAAAGTTGTGAGATCATAAAACGTCTTGAGAAACTTTGTGACTACTTCAATTTGCTCCCATTGTTCATCAGTTGGACAGTCTTTATAGTCTGGATCCACCTCCTTCAAATGAGCAAAAACACTTTTATAAACAAGACAACTATCTAATATAAGATAAGTTGAATTCCACCTGTATAAAACAAACATTCAGTTTCAGTGAGTAATATTATAAACAATAATACAATTCTCTAACTGTATAAGTATAACAAAATAAAACTGGAAACTGGATACCAACCTTGTTTTCACGTCTTGACGAATACCTCTTCTTATTGCAGACATTCCTAGAGTATCAACAATGTCCAAGAACTTTTGCTTTCTTACTTGGGACTTCTTTAGGGCCTTCACTGACTTTCTTATCTTAAGTACAGCTGGATCAATCTTCACAAGTCCATCTTTTACAATAAGAGCTAAGATGTGAGCACAACAACGCACATGAAAGTATTTTCCCTTGTTAAATAAGATCTTCTTTGCAACAAGTCTACTCTGCATAATTCTAGCACAAGCTCCATTATTTGCGGCATTATCCAAGGTGATGTTGGATACTTTATCTTCAATTCCCCAATCATCTATCATTGCAAATAGCTTATCAGAAAGGTGTTCACCTGTATGAGGTAGTAGAAAGGGGAAAAGTTAAACTCCCAATTAAGTACTTCACCATACTTCAACAATGAAAATCATAAGCTTTAATATAGTCTACATTCTACAACAGTAACAAGCCCATCAGTATATTATCTCCAAGAGTTTTTATAAAAGAAAAAAACAGAACACTAGCAACTGAGGAGTACTATATTCACCAGAATCACCACTACTAGCTCTAGTTAAGATACTGATCACTTTTCCTACAACACTAGCAACTGAGTAGTAATGCAAAATGCCAAACAGAACTGATTGATTCAGTTACAGTATCGAGCTTTCTCAAGACTTAAGTAAGTGATTCACCTGTATGAGGTGGTGGAAGTTCACAAAAGTTCAGAAGATACTTCTTCAACTCCCAATTTTGATCAAGAAAGTGCACAGTTAAGCTTATGTACCCTGTTGTCGTAACAGAAGTCCACATGTCTGATGTTAGACACATCCTACCTGTAAGGATAAGTCATGCACATCAGCACATCTTATGATAATCAATTACTCATATATAAAAGTATAAAACAAAATATATGGTTTGGGTCAGTAAGATTTGAAATTCTAAATTGAATCGTACCTGGAGCAAGTTTTAATCTGTTTCGAATACCTTCTTTTCGGGCTTTATGATTTTTGACAACATCGGCTTTCCCAGTATTCCTTGATATTGGTTTAGCATCTTCATTCAAATAAGCACATATGTCCCTAAATTCTTTCCACTCCACCAAAGAAAATGGGACATTCCTTGCAATGAGTAATGCTGAAAAAAGTTCGCGCAGTTTCATCTGATCAATTTTGCGTACACGGGAAGACATCTGGCCATTCTTTGCAGCTAACATCATCTGCCCTATGTCCTGAGAGTCACGCTTAAGGCACTTATGCCTTTTCATAGATGAGGTTCCACCTTTCTGGCTATCATATTTATATCCAGTTTTACAAGCCTTGCACACTCCCTTCTTTGTTCCATCTTGACATTTAACGAGATCAAAATATTCCCACACATCATATCTAAGTTTATGTTCTTTTTCACCTGAAACTGGTGTAACTGCACAACCAACAGTTGTAGAGTCATTCACAGAATCTAGCATCTCAAGCTCAACATCATCATCCGCACCATCATTACTCATAACATCGTTATAATGTTCTTGTACACTTGACATCCTAGAACCTGGATGGAGCCACAAAGAATAGGTCAAATACTCATAAATTAGACATTACTCACTTGCATAGTTGCATTGCATCACATTCAATTGACAGTCATAGAGTCACAGACTAATGGTAACATTAACAGTTTGTCACAATTCACAGTTTCACACACAAATGGAGAGCACAAGAAGATGATATCCAGTTATCCACCAACCATACACATTAATATCTAGTTATCAACATTTTATGCTCCATTGTTAAATTTAACAAACACAATTTAAGCCTTAACAGCCAGAAGGTCCAGATTCCAGAATCCAGAACCCAGTCATGGATAGTTGGAACTTGGAATGTTGGATACTCAACAAAGAAACAGCAAGCAAGGAATTTCACAAAATAAACCCCCAATTTGTTCTTTCAAGGTAACACAGTAACACTAGTCACAAGGTCTTGCCAAAGCAGCCAAACAAAGCATACAATTACAAATATACAATCATTAGAGATGAATGAAAATGTAAAGAACCAACTGTAATTGTGTCTGTAATACTGTATCCAACTATCCATGCCCTAATTAAAATAAAATATGCACAATCACATATTCACATACATAAGCAAATCCCTAATTAAAACCACATAGTTTATCCAATAACTCCACTAAAATCCTTAAAACCCTAATTCACCATAAAGGCATAAAACCCTCAATCCCATCTTAACAATCCATAATACAAATCAAACCAACCAACAAAAAATAAATAAATAAATAAATTCGTTCCAACTCATAAAATCGGCATATCATCAAAAAATTCAAACAATTTGTATTCGTGTTCAGAATCAGAGAACCATGGTATTCGTAATATTGTAATTGTATAATACAAACCCAAAATCAAACCCTAGACTAGAATAAGAAACTTTTCATAGAAATTCAACGTCATAGATATAGAGAAAATAGCTTACAGTTACGGGTTGATATATCAATGGATCTTCAAATCTTTTAGAATCAGATTTCCCTCTGGAGTTTGAAAATAAACAGAACGGTGAGTGGAGGAGTGAGGAGTGACTCGACTCTCGAGTGAGGACGCCTGAGGTGAGGAGAAGAGAGGACTGAGAGTCTCCGAGACTCTGTGAGAGCAGCCGCAGAAGATGAGAAGAAGACGGTGGAGACTGGAGAAGAAGACGATGGAGAAGATCTGAAGAAGAGTAGAAGACGGTCGTGGGAGTCTGGGTCTGGGAGGTGGGTGATAGACGCATTTATGTGTCTATTTTCATCTCTATTGTGTATATTTTTAGTACCCATTTTTGTACTAATGTTGGTATTTTATCCCTTTGTAGGTATTTTTGGGGAATAAACATTTTTGGAAAAATTGGCTCGAAAAGTTGTTAAAGGCTCCTGGGAGGACACTTGCTATTCGGACTCTCATTTTGGATAAGGGGTAACCCATTTCCAAGCAGCTGCTAAGCACAGACCGGCACTGGATAGGGGGAGGTCACATTTCTTCTCAAATTTTCAAAACAGATTTTGGCGGGAATTTTTTTACAGAAAACAGAAATTTTCTGTTTGGATTTTGGATGATTTTTAAGACGATTCAAGGGCTGATTTTCGTTGGGTTAACTCTGTTAAGGATAAACAAGTATGGTATGGGCTGTAGAATCGATTAAACAGGGATAGAAATCCGTGTTGGAGCAAAACAGGGAGAATTCACAATTTGAGTTATTTTCGGTTTACAAAAGAATTTGTGAAGAGTTTACGGCAAGATAGGAGTGTATGGAGTCCTTATTCAGTCCTGAGAGAGTTTGAGAGAGTTTGGAAACCAAGTTAATGCGTAAAAAGAAGATTAAAATCCCATAACGTGCGGTGAAGAAAAAACGAAAATATTTGGATTAACTCGAGAGATTTTGTGTTTGGAGGCTATATATAGGTTGATTCGAGTCATATTTAAAAATACGAACAATTTGGGGGAGTTTGGAGAAGTTTAGAGCTATAGAGAAGCGAGAAAAAAATCACAGAGTCGAGTTCAGAAACTTTCCTGCTGCTGCTGTGAAGAAGAAGACGAAGAACATTAGACCCTCAGAATCAGTCGCAGTGGCAGACTTATTTTCAGTGATAACGAGGTACGGTCGCATCTTCCTTCAGTCACAGAAGCTCTTCAGCAACGACTTGGACTTCTGTTTTAGACCTTCAGCAACTACAGAATCCGCTGCTTAACACTTTTCACTCTTTTAATCAACTTTTGAACACCAAATATGTATTTTGAGCAAGTGATTAATATGAGGAGCTAAACCCCTTAGCCGAGGCGACGGAGGACGCCATTGTTCCATGAAAAGTGGTATAATTCTATTTTAATTATTTATTGCAATTATTTTACATGATTATTTGCATAGAACTTAAAAGCAAAATTGGTTTTTATTGAGTAGTTGTGAAGTGTTTTGATGGGACATGCTTGGTTTTAATACTTTTGATGTTTCATGCTTCGTGCTTACAATTATTACTTCAAAAATCTATTAGAGGCAAATATTAGAATCACTTTAAAGAAGAATATTGCATGAATATTGATTAGAGTTTATCAATTAATTGGTCAATGGTGGAATCCAAAGTCTCGGTATTTTCTTATTATTATCAAAACAATTCTATTTAATTTTCGAAAATCCTTCACAAGTTCGAGCAACGAACCTTTTTACCACTACAACTATAAAACGACATCAGTGGGTTACTGGGTTATCTCTTCTCTAGGGTTAGAAGCTTAGAACTTAGATTTTCAGAATATATATCTTGAATGTAGGGTTAGGATTAAGTATGTAACGAAATCCAACGGTCAAAATTAAATGTAATTTATTAATAATAATTATTCACGGGTTTACGGGTTAACCCGCGGGTTTACAGTCCGGGCACGGGTTAACCCGTTTATTTACAAGCCACCTTTTCTATAACCCGAACCCGGCTTGTTTATAACCCATCCAAGCCGGGTTCGGGTTTTCACGGGCCGGGCACGGGTTTATCCGCGGGTTTGAGCTGGTTTGCCACCTCTAGTTTGGCGCATCGAGAATGTCACAACCTGATCCATTGGATGCAGAGACACCACCATCGAAAAAGTTGAAGAAAAACTGATGATTTTTGGATAAATGCTCTTTAATATTTTCTTTTGCAAACTGTTAGACCAAAGCTCAATATTTTTTACTATGTGATTAATAATAATATGAATTTTTGGCATATATGAATTTCAGATTTAACCACAATTTCTAAAATATAAGATGCGTCATATATGAACAGCTTAGAGGCGTCACACACGTAAGACATACGGTTCGAGATTAATTGGCGTGACTAAACATAACATATAGCCACGTTAAACAAATATAAATTGGCGTGGCTAAACATCACATATAGCCACGCTATATGGCGTGTCTATAGGATATCCAATGAACGGCTCACAACGTTACATGTGGACG